>JARHVA010000402.1:122500-722500 GCA_037957365.1 Torreya grandis | reverse complement strand
AGTAGCAGGAACCGACATCGGTTACCTGTGCGTGTCTAAAAAGCTATTTTCATGGACAGAAGCGAGTGTTTGCATGATGAGTTTAAGTTGTAGTCTTAAGCTCGCATCTCTATTATTAGCAATATTATTTTTAGAGCCCTTGTTCAAGAGGCTTAACTGCTTGTTGTAAGTGCATGCTCAAGTTTCCTAATTCTATATGTAGAATTAGATCTTCTTAGCTTTGAGTGGATTATTGTAGAAGAATTGGTATGTTGAAGAATAGTACAGAATTGAATCAATTTAGGCTTATTGGAGTTGATTGTTCTTGAGAGAGAGAGAGCTCTTGAGGAATAGAGATCTAGTGAGAGATCTATACATCTAGGAGAGGTGTGGAAGAAAGAAGTTTCTTCAATTGTATTCCTTTTGTAAAGAGTTTGTTAATACAAGTTTTCAGGGTGGTTTCTTGTATCTCTTGTTCTTGCTATTTATCATTCTAGTTACTTGTCTATCTGATTTAATTCCGCGTTTATTGCTTTCACAGGTGTAATCTATTGTTGGTTGATTCCCAACAGATATTGCATTTGTGTTTATTTTATATAACAAACGTGAATGAATGGAATAATGACTATAACATTTGTTTCATTGTTGTGACATGTATAATGACTAATTTATATATTCTTATTTTAGAGATACACATCATAATAGAATAGAGATAGCCATGATTATTAAAATTTTGTCATGTGATGATGATTATGGAAATTGTAATGTCTCAATTATTCATGTGAGAGATAAATTGTGCTTGGAGAGATGTTCCTAAAATAACATTATGTATAAAACTTGATCACTTATTTTTTAATTTATCAGAAGACAATATGCATCATAATTATGATTTAATTGTGCTAACATTTTTTATCAATTGTAGAAGGACTTGGATAGTGAAAATATTTAAAACTCTAGATCATGATATGGAATATCAAGATCTAAGTGTAAAATATAAACTGTTAGAGGTACAATCACTAAGAGGGGGGGTGAATGAATGATTCTAAATATTAAATATAATTATAAAACCTTTAAATACTTAACCATTCAACACATACAATCATTAAGCATACACATCATTCATAAGAATGAAAATGGAAGATAAAAGAAGATCAAGCATAAAACACATGATATATGTGGGAAACCCTTTTGGGGGATAAAACCCACTGAAGACTACAAGATGGAATAAAATAATATAATAATAAGATCTAAAATTTATACCATTAACAACTAATCAAGGAAGACCCATCCCTTAGTTTAGCCAGACACCAATCCCACAAGGAGGTACTACCCCTATCTAGCTGAACACCCACAACAACTAGACCTTTAGCAAGCTTTATCTTGCAAGGTGGAACCAACCCCATAGAAAAATAAGAACCCACTTAGAGAAATTGAATAGATAATCTTAAACACCTATTTATTCTATTCAACTGATGATGACCACCTTTGTCTTCACTCTTCACCTCCCATCTCTCTCAAGCTACCTCTAGGACTAACTAGCTCAAACTACCTCTTCTAAGTTCATTAGGTCCAATGACCTATGTGTATTCCTACATAAACTTGATAAAAAAATGATGATTTATCATCTTCACTCTGTATTTTTCCTCAATGACCTATACCCTTTTTTTCAAAGGTTCTCTTCTTCTCTTGAATCCATACTTCCACAACCAACATAAATAGGCCAATAATGCCTTGTATTTATACCACTCTCTTAGTATAACCCATCTTGGTCAGTCAAAATGCTTACCATAATTTTTATAAATTTTAAATAGGTCCTCATACATGTTAAATTTAATAACTACACACTCATTAGGTTGTCCAATACTTCATTATCCCCAAACCACCATTAGGTCTTGGTTATACCTAAAACTATTAGGCCTTCATACCCATACGTTACAAATTCAACTCCGTGGGCCACTTTGAGATTACAAAAAATATTCAAACATATATAAAATATCTCCAATAGACCCTTTTTCACTCCCTCATGGGTCCATGCCACCTGGAACACCACCTCAATACTTGAACCTACCAATTAGGTCTCATTACTCTTTAGGTCTTCATACACAAAAACACAGTCTCAAACCTATAAATTAAACACTCAATTATTTCACATAGACATATGATTAGATCACATGGGTGAACCCATAAGGACTTATTCAAAAAACCCATGTGTTTTAGACACTTTAACACAAATTCTAAGCACTAAAAACAAATCTCTCAAAATGACCAGTTAGGATGGTCACACAGTCAAAATATAGTTATACTATTTTGACTCTCCATATCTAATCAGGGGCATATCATGATATAAAATAATTTATAATAAGACTTAGAGACTTATATAACATCTCCATACTCATTTTATTCTTCAATTCTATTCAGAACACCTTTAACTCACTCTTGCAACATTGTCACTCAATAGAACATGGTCAAACACATAGTCAACTTTAGAGCTCAATATATTCAACTGTATAAACATTAAAATATTATAATCAAATTTTAAATATTAACCTTTAATTACTTTACAACTTTTCCTTTTATGTCACCTTCAAATTCATCCTATATTAAAAGAGATAAGCAAAATACTTAGCATTGGTTTTTCATTTTTTAATTTCAAATACCAATGATCACTAGTAAATGCAAATATTGTAGACACATGTTTTCATCTCGTGCTACCTAAAATTTAGATAAATTTCACTCCATTTATATCCTTAATATCCTCTTTAATTTAAATTTCATTGCTCATCATTGATCTTATATCCTTGCTTTCAATATCAAGCCACTTGGTATCCCCACATGCCCTCTATGTACCCTATAGTTAGTCTCCATTGAAATTGTACCACTTGGCATCCCCATGTGCCTTTTGAGAATTATTTTTGACTTATTTACTAATGTGCACCATTTATCTTGCTCTTCATGGTTTAATGTGCTCTATCAATATTTGATCTACTAGTTAAACTCCATGAATGTGCCACATGTCTTCATCACATTCATTCTCAGGATCTTATACTAATTGACTTCATGCTCATCATTGATATCTATCTGAAAAGTATAATTATCAAAATTATATCCTTATATAGTCAAATTAATTTCTCACCATATATCTTCATCACCTAATTAAACACTCATCATAGATATTTGATATCAAATATTTGGCTAAGTATGGGAACCAATGCAATCTGCCTGGAAGGCCAAATTTTCACCATGATATATTTTTTTATACATAACCTCATGACCTAAAACTTAGACCATAGAAACTAGGATCAAACATAAACATCACCATGTGATCATTTCCTTTTGACAATATCACATATGTAAATGCTGATGTCATAAATTTGCTCACTCAACCTTATCTGTCAAGATGACTACTTGAACCTAGACACTCATATGAATACTCTGATGAATTATTTTCACTTCCACAATCACTCTAAGCACTCATAACACACCATAGGGTCTCTATAACATGACCACAAAATCAAGGTATCAAACACAACTTATTTGTCATTAATGAATTATTATCTCATGATCTCTTTAACATCAATGAAAACCTAATATCAATGACCATGCTCAACAATCTCCCCTTTTGTCATTGATGGAAAAAAAACCCTCAGAATGACTTCTTACTCATTTAAACCACTTCATTCTAATATTTATCCCCCTTACACATTATGACAAAGGGTCTCTTCCCCAATATGCCAACTTGATCATTGACCTGACAAATTGCTCACAGAACTTAAAAAGCTCCCCCTAACATCAAGCTCCATCTCATGTCATTTATTATTTGACATACACCAATCTAAACTTGGGATTCTCTGATCCCTTAACTTATCTACCGACAAAACTCATAAGATCTCTTTGCTCATGCATGAAGAATTAATACCTTGTCAAAACACATGACTTGGTTTGATCAAGTCATCATATCAATATTCTTGAATTCACAAACGTAGCTGACATTTTCACACTTTTATCATGACTGAAGCATCTTCACATATGTTCTCCCTCACATCATGCACATATTCTTCAAGCCACTCAAGTTAACTAAGTTATCTCCCCCTTAGACAAACACATCTTCAAATGATATTCTTGTCTTAAAACATCAACCAAAGCTCAATAGGCATCCACCATGATTCCTCTTACTTTTTAAGTGTCTCCTTAAAGCCTAGATAGATATACCCTACCCCAAAATGTCCTAGAACAATGTGAAACTAGGAGTTGCCCATAACTCATCGTATTCTTTATCCTCCTTGGTCATCTAAAAATGATTAGTTCTTTTTATTAGACTTAAGAGAAGCAACTTGCTCATCCACTACAATATTCTCATTTTATTTTAAGAATGAATTAAAAATACATGGATACAACAAATATTCATGACATACCTCATCACTAGACATTGACAACTAATGTTCTTCACATGAAACTTGTTCAACAATAGCAGGATGTTTACTTGTATCCATACACACCTCAAAACTAGCCTGAATCAACACCTTGGTCTTTTCTTTGAGCTCAACTTAAACTGACTTTTAATTCTCCTTTACTGTTTGGACAAATGACATATTCTCTTGACATTCATGAACCTTATTCATATCTAATTCCTCTTTTGCTTTAGCAGAAAGTCCAACTTGATCTTTCAACTCAACTAAATTAGTTTTCTTGGTTTTCACTTCCTTAGGTTTCCATACCAAGGATTGACCTTTATTGAGCACTATAAGATGTCTATGCACCTTCTTATGAATCGAGAGCTTATTTTTACAATATCTTACAATATGACCAACTTGATGACAATTGAAATAAATAACATCATTCATACCTTCTTCTTGATGAATATTATGAATCTCAACAAACATACCATCTTGTCTCCTAGGTTCATTATGCTCAAGCTTAACTATCTTAGGTCTCCATAACTAGGCTAGTCTTTTCCCATGCATTCTAGGGCAAAATCTAGAAATATGTCCCATATCATAATAATTATAATAGACTATATTAGCCATACCTCTAGCTAACCAACTGATCTTCCTTCTATAGTTATGTGCCTTATGACCAAAAAGCTTACATGCAAAATAATGACCATGAAATTAACTTTCATACCTTATAGCATTTAGTTGCCTAATCAGTATTTTCACCTTCTTGTCTTGAGCTGAACTCTCTTGATATTTATTAGTCTTGTTTACCTTGAGAAAAAATTTCTCATGCTTATGCTTCAATGAATCTAGCTTAGTCTTTAATTGAACACTCTCATCCTCTTTATCTTTCATACTTAAACTTGGAGCCTCTAACAAAATTATGAGATCTTGGATGGTCTCCTTATCCCTCTTAGCTTATTTAGTCATGCCATCCTTAAATATACATGATTTATATTAAATAATATTTATGGAATCAATATTGGACTTCAACTCATCATGCTCACCTTGTTTTGAGCTCAACTTGGCATTTGTCTCTTTTAACTAATTA
The DNA here is from genome assembly GCA_037957365.1 of Torreya grandis. NCBI lineage: Eukaryota > Viridiplantae > Streptophyta > Pinopsida > Cupressales > Taxaceae > Torreya > Torreya grandis. Next base: position 717,037 of record JARHVA010000402.1, on the reverse strand, counting down.
TTGAGATGTCTGCATTCTTCCTCTTTTGAACTTAGATTAGTGTTTATAACTCTTAGTTGATCCTCAAGAATGCTGATATTATATTTTTCATATTTTGATCTTGAGCTTTAATTCAATGATTCTATCTCTTTATTGATCTTGATTCACTCATCCTTGATAGACTTAAAGCTTGAGGCCATGATCTTATTATGAGCTTCTTTTTGATCATACTTGCTCATCTTACCTTTGTACTTCTCAAAAACTACCTTGTATTGATTTCACTTTTATTCACTTGATTTTAGACATGCATAAGTAACCTATAATTTATCTTTAAAATATTGATTCTCTTTATTCAATTTCTTATCCATCTTATTCTACTTAATATCACATTTAGGTTGTTAGACCTACTCTAAAAGGTCCCACTCTGATACCAATTGTTAGAGGTATAATCACTGAGAGGGGGGGTGAATTAGTGATGATATATACTTAATCCAATTACAAAACCTTTAAAACCTTAAACATTAAACACATATGATAAAAAATAATACACATCATTCATAACAATGAATATGGAAGATAAATCAAGATCAATAACAAAACACATGATATATGTGGGAAACCTTCTTGGGGGATAAAACCCACTAGACCCTAAAAGATGGCATATAGTCATATATAAAAATATCCAACATTTAGACCATCACAAACTATAAATTAACACCCATCCCTTAGTTTAGTGAGACACCAATTCCATAAGGAGCTATTGCCCCTATCTAACTAAGCACCCACAACAACTAGACCTTTAACAAGATTTATCTTGCAAGTAGGAACCAACCCCATAAAAAAATAAGAACCCACTTAGATACCTTAAATATATCATATTAAACACTAATTTTTTATCTTCAACTAATTATGACCACCTTTATCTGGACTCTTCACCTCCAATCTCTCTCAAGCTGCCTCTAAGATTAACTCGTTCAAACTGCCTCTTCTAGGCTCATTATGTCCAATGACCTGTGTGTCCTCCTACATAAAATTTATGAGACAAAAATGAGTTATACTATTTAATCTCTATTTTTATTCAATGAATTTTAACTTCTCTTTCAAATTTTCTCTCCTTCGCTTGAATCCACACTTCCACAACCAACAAAAATAAGCCAATAATGCCTTGTGTTTATACCACTCTCTTCGTATAACCCATATTGGTCAACCAAAATGCTTACCACAATTTTTATACATTTTAAATAGGTATTATTACATGTTAAATTTAATAAACACACACTCTTTAGATTTTACAATACCTCATTATTCCCAAACCACCATTAGGTCTTGGTGAGAACTAAAACAATTAGGCCTTCATACTCATATGTTACAACTTCAACTCCCTGGGCCACTTTGAGTTTCTAAAAAATATTCAAACATATAAAAAATATATCCAATAGATCCTTTATGACTCCATCATGCATCCATGCCACTTATAACCAACTCAATACTTGAACCTACAAATTAGGTCTCCTTGCTCTTTAGGTCTTCATACATAGAAAACATAGTCTCAAACTTCTGAAGCAAACATTCAAGTCTTTCACATATCCATATGATTATATCACATGGGTGAACCCTTAAATACCTTTTAAACACCTCCATGTTCTTTATACACTTCAACACAAGCTCTAGGCACTAAAAACAACTCTCTCAAAATGACCACTCAGGATGGTCACACATAGTCAAAATATAGTTATACTATTTTGACTCTCCATATCTGATTGGGGTCATATCATGACATAAAATAATTTATCATAATCCTTATATACTTATAGAACATATCCATACTCATTTTATTCTTAAATTATGGTCATAACACCTTCAACTCATTCCTATAACATGGTCACTCAATAGAACATGATCAAATACATAGTCAACTTTGGAGATAAATATATGTAATTTTATGAACATTTAAGTGTTATAATAATTTTTTTTAGATGCACATTTAATTCCTTTACAAAATTTACTTTTACATCACCTTCAAATTTTTCCTATATCAAAATATATAAGTAAAATACTTAGCACTAGTTTTTCATTTTTTAATTTCAAATACCAATGGTCATTGGTAAATGTAAATATTGTAGACATGTGTCTTCATCTCATGCTCCCTAAAATATATATCAATTACAATCCATTAATATCATTAATATCCACCTAAATTTAAATTTCATCTTCCACCATTGATATTAGATCCTTACTTTTGAGATCAAGCCACTTGATAGCCCCACGTGCCCTCACATACCCTACTGCCAGTCTCGAATGAAATTATACTACTTGGCATACCCATGTGCCTTTTGAGCATTATATTTGACTTATTAACTAATTTTCACCATTTATCTTTCTCTGCATGATTTACTACACTCTGTCAATCTTTGATCTATTGGTCAAACTTTGTGAATGTGACATATGTCTTTATCACATTCATTCTCAAGATCTTTAACTAATTGACTTTGTGCTCACCATTGATCTTTGTATGAAAATTATAATGCTCAGCTTTAGATCCTTATGTGGTCAGATTAATTTATCACCATATATCTTCATCACTTGATTAAATACTCACAATATATATTCGATATCAAAATTTGGCTAAGTATGGGAACCACTATAATCTGCCTAGAAAGCCAAATTTGAACCATGATATAGTTTGATATACATAACCTCATGACATAAAAATTATAACATTGAAACTAGGTTCAAAATTGAACATCACCATGTGATCATTTCCTTCTGACACTACAACATGTGTAAATTCTAACATCATAAAATTGTTCACTAAACCTTATCTATCAAGATGACTACTTGAACCTAGACACTCATATGACTACTCTGATGAATTCCTTTCACTTCCGTAAGCACTCTAATCACTCATAACACCCAATATGGTATATGCAACATGACCATACCATCAAGCTATCAAACACAACTTCTTTGTCATTAATGTACTAATATCTCATGCTCTCTTTGATATTAATGACAACCTAACCTCAATGACCATGCTCAACATAATGCATCAAATAAATATAGACCAAAAATAGTTTGAATATAAATGTAAAAAACTCAAGGTCAAGATATGAATAATCAATACTTAAGATTAAAACATAGTGTGCTAAACACAAATAAGAAAAACAAAGAAGTGTTTAACAATCATACAAACCAAACACATAAATACACAACATAAAAAGTAATCGAAGAATAAATAATTTTACCCCCTAAGTCAAAGGGATAAATGGAAAGGATGACACAATAACCTAGTTATAGGAGGGGGAATATAATAATAAGGAAGGGGTGGCTGAGCTGTATCCATTTGCCCCATGTAAACAAATGCTGCATACATAGTTTGTGTAGAACTCAAGCCAAATGTAGTTCTCAAAGGGATTGAGAAAGAAGAAAAAGTGATGATAAGTAGATATAAATTGTGTTTAGAGGAAAATTAGAAATGGGTCACAAAATGGTCAGAGCATAAGATAATTTTTTCCTGTAAAATGGTGAGAGTGTTGAATAATGTCTTTTAGCAAAAATATGAGAGCATAGAATAAATGTTGAGAAAAGACAATGAAAATAAACAAGAATAAAAGAAGAGTGTTAACTCATGTGATAATCATAAATTTATCCATCCTAATATAGTGAAATATGGATGATAAGAATGATGATGACATCTAAGCTACCCTAAGATATCCTATGTATCCAAATGTTACATACATAGTTTGTGTGGACCTTAGGTCAATGTATTTCTCCCATAAATGGAAGGATAATGCAGAAATGACATCATGAATATTGTGTAAAGAAAATAAGTTACTATCCAAGGAAAGTAAGGTCTCATGGACCAAGACCAAGGATGAATCTATGAACATGATGGAAAGCAATAGAAAAGAGTTTATGGCTTTAAATATCTCATGGAGATTCAAAAACCTTTTTTGAACATGTTAATTTTTAGGGTTTTAGAATATTTGCAATGTTTTTGAGATTTTTGGAATAAGGGACACAAGACAATATAAACAAAGGTATATGGAACCATCTAGAAAATGAAAAATAAACTTAGTTAGGAACTCAAATAATAGCTAAACTGACTGTAATGGTAAGTGTATAAATCAACAACAAATTAGAGGCAAATGTGTACCATAAAATAAAATATAGGAATAGTAAGGCACTTAATATGGGAAACAATTTGGAAAAATTAAAGAATATCTACCTTAGGAATTGTTCAAGTAGGAAAACCATACTAAAGTACCTTGATACACTCATATACAAAGAGGTGTTGAGGCTGATCAGTCTAAAATGCTCTCTAAAATTTGTTTTGAATATGTGTAGCACCTATTGATTATAATAAATATCATGATGGTAATAGGAAATGGGAACAAGGACAATAATTGACTAGGGTATGGAAGATGAAGGAAGGATAAAATAGGAATGGAAGTAAAATGAATGCCCCAAGCAAGGGTTCTCATAAACAAAGTTTAACCAAATTAATCATGGAAGTACTTCAGATGCATGGTATCCATGGCTCCTATAACTCTTTCCCATATGGTGTATCCATCTGGTATGCCCCTAAACCATAGATTGTTGTAATAATATAAGTACCCATCCAATTGGACTCAATCTTGTTCTTATTTTGATGTTTTATGTTGATATTTTTTATTTTCCTCCAGCACTAAATCACCAACTTCAAACTCTCTAGGAATAATACATCGATTGTAATTTTTGAATAACCTATTCTAATAGGATTGCAAAGGGTTTAATGTAACTAAATATTTCTCATCTAAAATTTGATTTGTAGCTCTTACAGTTTGGTGAATCTATAGTATTCCTCATTGATTAAATTTTTTAGTGAGATTCATAGGGAAGGCAACTCAATTTCTATAGGAATGATAGCCTCAAAGATAAATAATAGGGAATATGGTGTGGCACATGTAGGTGTGTGGGTACTAATATAGTAAGCCCATAAGGTTAGGAATAATTATAAGTGTCAATTTTAGCTAATGTTATTGAAAATCTTCTTAAGAATATTAAAAATTTCTTAGACACCTTAGTTTGGTCATTACCTTTAGGAAAATAGGTGTTGACTTTTTGTGATTACTATGGAAATAGGTATAGATGAATTTTACATCCTTATTTTTGAATGATCCATCATTATCAAAGATAATAGTAGATGGAATCAGTAATGATAGATGGGGTAATAAAATGTGAACTTGAAATTTGTTTTTGATTATGTAAGTGAGAGGTATTGCCTCTACCCACTTATTAAAATATTTAATAGTAGTTAGGACATGCTTGTGGCCATAAATAAGTTGAGTTTAGATTTATTATAAGATCAAGTCCCCACATTGAAAATGTCTAAGGAGTTATGATTGGTTGAAGCATTTGTGAAGGGTTATGAATAAAATCACCATGTTTTTAATAACCAAGACAATTTTGGACATACTTGTAGGAATTTGACTCTATTTTTGGCCAATAATACCCTATTTGAAGGAGTTTCATAGCCAACACCATAATACTGGTGTGGTCCCCACAAATCCCATTATGTACATCTTTAAGTGAAAATTAAAATTATTACGTACTTAAACAACAAAGTAACATTCCATCATAGCCTCTATAATAGAATGTGCTACCAATCAAGGTGTAATGGGAGGTATTGTGAATGAAGCTTTTGTGTTGGCTTCATGATAGGTTAATATGAAGAATTTGGTCTTGGATATAGGTGTATAGGTCTTGGTACCAAGGGGTATTGGGAGCAACAATACCACATACCATCTCAAAATATTATTGTATGAGTTTGTTGGAGAAGGTTCTCAATCAATTGGTACTATTTGACATTTTTGGCCACTGGTATCATGGAATCAATTTTTTCCATCGTATTTATTGATATATTATTAACTCTTGATATTTGCTCAAACTAAATAGACTCAAAATGTTGCTTGAGGCTATCCACCATGCCTTTATAGGGCACTATTTTCTCATTTGTAGTCTAATATTAGTCTAAAACCTAATTATTTATAAATTGGGAATCTAAATATATCATAAAATACTTAATGTTCCACTACATAATGAGACAGAGTGCTATAATGAGTACTTCATATTCTTCCATATTATTGATGCAATGAAAACCAATATGAAAGCCTTGGGAATGAGATATCCTTGTGGAGTAACAAGAAGAATGTTTGACCGGAATCCACATGATTTGAAAGAACCATAAAAATAATTCTTTTAATGCATGGAATTAATAGGCACTTCCTCTAAAGCCAAGATTAATTCATCTGGGAACTCAAAAGTGAGTGGTATAGTGTCTAATAGATGGGCTTCAATAAGTTAGTCTATAAAGACTTATCCTTTAATAGATTTTTAGTTATAATACTCAAGATCAAACTCATTTATAAATATTACTCACTTGGCCATGAGACTAGTCAAAGTTGCCTTAGATAATAGATACTTGAGGGGATCAATCTTGGATATGACAATGGTTTTATTATTTAACATGTAGTGTCAAATATTTTGGGAATCAAACACCATTGATAAGAAAGATTTTTCTATTGATGAATATTTGTATTTATAGTAGACTAGTGTCCTAATCAAATAGTAGATTACATGCTCCTGTCTTTGTTTATCATGCTGAGCCAAAAGTTCCTCCATTGCATGTTCAATTGTTGAGATGTAAATAAGCAATGACTTCCCTGGTATAGGTGGGGTCAACACTAGTGTGTTGGCCAAATAGGTTTTAAATAATTCAAAAGTTTTTTGACAATATATATTCCATTTAAAAGTGTCACATTTCTTCAAAATTTTAGTAAAATAATGGAATCAATCTACAAGTTGTGAGACGAGTCAACAAATTGACTAGATTTTGCCCTACAAGATATGAAGTTGATTTAGGGTATAAGGTGGAGGCATATCCATGATGGGTTTTAAATTTTTAGGATCAAATTCAATTCCCTTGAAAAATACAATGCATCATAATAATTTTATACAAGTGATGCCAAAGATACACTTCTTAGGATTGAGGTGCACCTTGTATTCATGAAGTCTCTCAAATATTATTCATAAAACTTTATGATGTCTTACACATGCATTTGAATTTCATAGAATATCATCCATATAATCTTCAATGACATCATGTATCATGTCATGGAAGATGATATTCATGCCATTTTGTTAGGTTGCAAAGGCATTTTTCAAGCCAAATGGCATGAATTGATAACATAATGTCCCCCACGAAGTGATGAACACTATTTTATGCTGGTATTTAGGTGTAATTTTTATTTGGTTATACCATGAGAAGCCATCCATGAGGGACAACATCTCATATCCTACATTTGAATCAACTATCATGTCAATGTTTGGTAAAGAAAAATCATTCTTAGGGAAATCTTTATTGATATCCCTAAAATCATTACTTAAGTGAACCTATTGTGGCTTCTTACTTACTGAAATAATATTTAAGATTCACTTTGAGTATTCAAGTGGCCTAATAAAACCTACTCTTGATATTTTTTAACTCTTTTTTGATGAAGGTAGTAATGTGTGGATGTATTTTATATAGATTTTATTTAATCGGATTAGCATTCAGGTGAACAACAAGATGGTGTACCACTAGAGATTGATCTAATCCTGAAATATCTGCATAAGTCCATGTGAATATGTCAATAAAATATTTTAAAAAATAATAATAAACTTGTGCTTCTTTGAAATGAGGGATGCACCCAATTTAATAATTTTTGGGTCATCATAAGGACCAATGCTTACCTCATTGGTGTCCCCCACAATAAGTGTGGAACAATCTTTTAAAATAATTATTAATGAAGAAAAATGTTCTTCTACAATAGATTATGAGCCGTAAGGCTCATACATGTAATAATAATCAGAAACATCCATGTCTAGTAGTTGCTAATTAATAAATGTCCTAAGAAAGTCTTGAACTAAGTGCTCAAATATTCACTACTCCTCTAATTGATGTTAGATCCCAATGGGAAATGTGAACCTATATGAATTTGTACTTCCTGAGGTGAATAGTTAACTTCCTTGTCCAAGGTTACTTGAAATAGGTTTTTACCCATGGACTTGTATTTTTATTTACTTTTTACCTGATTCAAAGGTGCATCAAAGAGGTTTTTACCAGTGAATCTCAATCATTTATGTTATTTGTGAACAATAAATTTAACTCACTCTCTAAAGTAGGTGATAGGGTCCAATTCAAATTCTAAGCCTTATTATGATCATTGATAGGTATACCATCTCTGAGGTCCATGAACTTGGAAAATACCTCTTCATTATATAAGTCATCCAATGGTATACTATAATCTTGATGGTCTTAATTGAATAGCTTAGGATAATAGAGGGAAAGAGGTATGTGGGTTGTGATAGTGAGAATGCCATTGCTATCAAATAAGTTGGTATTGATAATATCATCACATATGTTATAATAATACTTTGTGTCACTGTTATGAGTTTTTTTATTAGATGTCAAAGTGATATCACTCTCAAAATCCAGGGGGTTTCTTCCAAACAGTGTGTATTCAAGACCTTAATTTATTTATTTTGTGCCATAAGGACATGTTCTAGGATGCCTTACTCTTTTGACCCTAGAGATTTGTCTTTATAATCTTGATTATCCATGATTATATTAGGAATGGGATACTTGGTACTTTAAAATAACATGGTAAAACCATCACCATATAACCAAGGCCCCTTAGAACTGGTGGGTTATGTATACATAATTATTTTAAATCTTTAATACTTATTAATACTAACTCTCTTGTAAGAACCCATTGAGTCTAAATCTCTTTGAGTGCATGCCTTAAAGGGTGCACTGAGAAAGAGGTGGGAAAACATTTGGTGATTCACAAGATTGTTTTCCCCTATACCACCACATAAAACTAATACAAACCCATCTTATACGTCTCCCTAATATTTGACACCTCGCTCACATTATTCTCTAAGTAATTCACTACCTTAAATATCCCCTACCTATGTAAAATCCATTTTTAATAGTTTAAGAATGCAATAAAATGGGTCAACTTAGTTTTAGGAATAATGTACATTATAGGATTGAGTCGGCCTAGGCTAACTTAGTTCAAGACCTAATGTCTCTATTTTCTAACTAACAGGGTTGAATGGGCCAATTGAATTGACTAAAATTATGGATGGGCTTAGGGTCAAATCATGATATATATACCCCTATTCAGCCCTTTTCCAATATAGATAATCATTCATTTATGCTTGTTTATATATATTTTTACCTTTCTACTTAAGGAGTCATTGCCTAGGGTTTTATGCTTATTAGAGGAGAACCTTTGTCTTGTGAAAGCTTGAGGTTTACTAGGATTTACTTGGATATATTATAGTCCATTGTCCATCCTTAGCTTCTTCAAAAATACACAACAACCTCTAATAAATCACCATTGGCCAAGGGAGAGGTTGAGGCTCAATGGGTTCATCTTCAAGGTAAGTATTCCTAATTCTTACTCTTCTATTTTTGTAGATAGATTTACATGAATAATGGATAATAAATGTATTGTCTCTCCTTGCTTAGGATTACCTCTACATTGACTTGAGTAGAGTTTTGCATGTTTATTGTTTATGTTTATCCCCCATTTGTGCCATAATATTTAGTGAGAACTAGACTATATTTAATTTGCTTTTATATTATTAGACCTATATAGGGTTATTGTGTGGTGTTATTTGACTAAAGGGTTTGGAATTCTCTCTATCCATATTATATGATAAGATATTCCTTATGTAGGTTTAATGTATCCATATTGGTAACAACCTCAATTATATAAGTATTGCTAGTAGTATAGTTAGCTGATTTATATTCTCTAAATTATGATCTATTTGTAAATCAAATTCACTTTCACTTTCATACATTCTGGTGAACCCAACATGAATCAAACCATGCAAATTTTTAATCTTTATGTTTAAACTATTGGATCAATTCTATCAACTCAATTTAATAGTCTATGTGTAGGTCTCAATACTCAATTGATCCAATTGACTTAGTTTAGATCTATGTGAATGTCATTTGTTTTTATAGATAACTAGATTGATCTAATCAACCCAGTTCAATACTCTTTATAGTTCATATTCTACTTTGTCAATCCAATGGACATGGTTAGGGAATCATCTTATAAGTTTTTCAATTGAGTTAAACTTGTCAATCCTATTTAACTATTTGTAATTAGAATTTCCCTCTTAGCACACTAGATCCATCCTATCAGTTTTTATTTTTATCCTACATCTATTTTTTTAACAATTTATGTTTAGATTACTAAATTTATTATGCTGACATACTTATTTTAGTTATTCAATTCTATGCAAACTCAACTCTTTTTCAACATTTTATCTTGTAGGTTTAAACCCTCATATGGATAACATAATTTAAAAATAATAAATTATAATCCTTAGTACATTATTACATCGATCCACTTGAATTCATATTAATCATCAGGTTCATTCTAATCAGCCTAGTTATTCTATTTTCCTCAATTTTAGTCCTATGTTTCCCAATTTTTGAGTTCTTTGAAACTATAACCGTATAGTAAACTAAGTCGACTAGCTCAACTTAGATATTTAACTACTTTTTTCCCAAGAAACTTAGTCGACTTGCTTGAGTATATTTCTTTAGACTATTTTTTAAAAGATAAAATTGACTAGCTCAACTTTATTCTATACTATTTGCATACTAGGTTGATCCAATTAACCTAATATTATGCTTTTCAAAGAAAAGGAAATTAACCCACATTGTTAGTAATTAATTCACTTTTCATTTATCTCCTTTTTTGATTAGAGTAGTGCATATAGTATAACTAATAAGGTTAATTTACCATATTATTCACTTTCTTCCTTCATACACTATAAAATCATAAAATATCAAATAAGCATTCAATCAATTATACCTAGGTATACCTACTTAGATTTCATCATCAAGGGGGAAGTTGACTTAGTTTTCTAGTTGAGTATAAATACATGGTCAATGGTATTTATTGTTAAAGCACCTAACACCCTTATCATTACGAGATTATGAAGTGAGGGGTTAGGCACAAATACCAAGCTAATACCATCACCAATACATATCCATTTCATCCTTAACATACTTAAAACCAACTTTAGCTGACCTCTTCTTAGTTTATTTTCAAATCCCAATGTCATATCACATTTAAAATCATAATTTCAAATCTATAGGGATATTCACTCAATAGATTAGTATTTACATTTTAGTATTGTTATTTGTTGTTTACAAATTATATTTTGTATGACAAAAATTATATTATCCAGCATTGGTACAAGGATTGTGCTATGTGTTATAAGTATATTTACCTAATAAACCTAGTTAATTATGTGTTTAACTTACTTTTCTAAAAATTACTACTCAATCATCTAGATTTATAACATTTTAGTTTTTTCCAACCTACATAACATAATCAGCTCATTTAAATAAGTCTCTTATATGATATTCTATTTGTTTCCCATAAAATGTTGTTGACCTATTTGACACAGTCTCTTAAATATTATTTTATTTTTCCTTTCAAATTCAGTTGACTAGTTCATCTTTGTACCATTTGGTTGATTCTTTACGTCCTGACCAACTTAGTTTTGTAGGTGGATGGCCTAGTTTGTCTTTCCTTTATAGACCAATAGGTGGCCAATCTAGTTCAATAGGTGGATGACTTAGTTTATTAAACTAATAAATTCATAATTATGTCTTCTTTTCAACTTCCAATTAGTAAAGAACACTTCATAATTAAGGATTTAGATTAGAACCTCACTTATATTTTATGTTTGTTTTCCTATTTAAATCAATTTATCTATTTGACATGGTCTCTTAAAAATTATTTTATTTTTTCCTTTCAAACTTAGTTGACCAATTTGAATTTATACCATCTAGATGACTTAGTTTTGTAGGTGGATGATCAAGTTTGTCTTTCCTCTATAGACTAGTAGGTGGCTGATCTAGTTTAGTATGTGGCTGACTTCATTCATTAAACTAATAAATTTATAATTATTTATTTATTTTAGATTAAAATTAGTAAATAACACTTCATAATTAATGATTTAGATTAGAACCTCACTTATATTATCACTTCAGATGAAACTATTGAATTCCTTCCTTCATTCCTTCCTAATCCCAAATCAATTAATACACAATGTAATATAGTTGAGGTTATTTCTCCTGGTCCTCCTCTTACTAATAATATTGGGAACCCACAACCCAAAAATACATCCCCTACTTGTAATTGATGTCATGTGTTTGTGTATGATCATTGATGTCAAAAGAAGCTTGAGGTTAAGTAATGGCATCAATAAGGTGGCTCATTGATATTAGGTTGATTGTTTAGTAAGGTAAGAGAGATAATTTTGATGTAACTTGAACTTTATTTAAAGTTTATGTCAAGGCTCAGAACATGGTGTGCATATATGTGTACTTGTTCTTGAGTGCAAGGTTTTTGAGAAGGCTAGAGTATGGGATACCTAGTCTGGTACAAGAAAGAGCATGATGGCTCTATGAGATGAATGCACAAAGGCAAAATAGGATGTCTAAGAAAATTTAAACATGTATTTGAAGCATTAAAGCACCTATGTATGTTTCAAAGTGTGACTACATAGGTAATACCTATAGGTCTATTATGCAAATAAACTAGTCTTAGACTCTGTTTGATCTAACTAGGGGTCCTAAGATGTTAACAAGACCTACTAAGGATTAAAATTAGTGGTAGAGCATGTGAGAAGGTGTTTGAACATGTGAATAAGGTTGAAAGTGTAGGAACCATATCTAGAGGGTCTATTACTAGGCCTAATATGATCTACAACTCAAGATTCTAAAGTGCAAAGAGATAAAATGCAACTAAATGGGGTATGAATTTTAGGTTCCAAGGCAAGAATGCTCATGTGATAATGAATTTAGGTTTGAAATGATGTATCAAGTGTGTTTAAAAATTTTGAGTCCTTGATTTGAAGGAGAAAGAAATAAAATGAGTTTGAAGGTCCCCTTTGTATGAAAAATGAAGAGTTGATGACCCGAGAAGGAACTTATTTTGCTTGTTGAGACATGTGACTATTGCATGGGAAGATGAGCTCTTGGGTAGAAATGAAAAAGGGTCATATAAATTATTTACAAGAATTAGGAGGTGGTTTCAAGGATATATATATATATATATATATATATATATATATATATATATATATATATATATATATATATATATATATATATATATATATATATATATATATATATATATATATATATATATATATATATATATATATATATATGAATAGGATGTCTAAGAAAATTTGAACATGTATTTGAAGCATTGAAGCACCTATGTATGTTTCAAAGTGTGACTACATAGGTAATACCTATAGGTCTATTATGCAAATAAACTAGTCTTAGACTCTGTTTGATCTAAATAGGGGTCCTAAGATGTTAAAAAGACCTAAAAATAATTAAAATTAGTGGTAGAGAATGTGATAAGGTTTTTGAACATGTGAATAAGGTTGAAAGTGTATGAACCATAGCTAGAGGGTCTATTACTAGGCCTAATATGATCTGCAACTCAAGAGCCTAAAGTGCAAAGAGATAAGATGTGACTAAATGGGGTATGAAGTTTAGGTTCCAAGGAAATAATTCTCATGTGATAATTAATTTAGGTTTTAAATGATGTATCAAGTGTTTTTATGAATTTTGAGTCCTTGATTTGAAGGAGAAAGAAATAAAATGAGTTTGAAGGTCCCCTGTGTATGCAAAATGAAAAGTTGATGACCAGAGAAGGAACTTATTTTGCTTGTTGACACATGTGAATATTTCATGGGAAGATGATCTCTTGGGTATAAATTAAAAATGTTCATACAAATTATTTACAATCATTAGGAGGTGGTTTCAAGGATAGAGCTCTATGAATAAATGTCAAGAATGGAAACCAGTCTAAAACGCTTTCAAAACCCTCATAATGATATGATTAGGAATATATTATTGTAAATGAACCAAAATGTAATGGTATGGATATTTTTATGATTTAATGTGGTAGGGGAATCTTATAGGCATTTTTGTGTGGTAGTAGTTTGCCAGGATAGTGAGTGAAATCTATAGGAAAATGCTTGTTTCTGAAGAAGTTGATATAAAAGACAAAAGTTGCATTAGAACAAGTATGAAAATAGATATATGTAGAAGATAGAGACTCATTTTTTATGTACATGGTACTATTTTTTCAATTTATATCCTCTATGTCAATTATTTTGGTCACTCATGTTGACTTTTTGTTAAACTGGGCTAATGGTGAAACCAATGAGAAAATCTAGTCAGAGTGAGAATGTGTTTAGGGATAAGTTGTAGTGGATTTTTAATGAATAAAAATGATTGAGGTTGTTACTAAATACCTATAAATCATGTCCATATTGTTTATATGTTTTTGATTTTATTTAAAACATTGAAAATGGTGTTAAAAAAATGCCCTGTTTGAGTGAGTTAAGACAGTGAAGGAGTAAGGTTCAGAATTTGATCTACATGATTTATATTTGCCCTTATAACTCTATAAATTTGTGATTTTATATGATAAAAATAGTTATAAGGATCATATAAATTCATTATAAGTTCATGTAAGTTTTTATACAAGTGTTGTAAGTCATGTTCACCATGATTGGTTCTCAAGACATAATTATAGTGTTGGGTATGCAAGGTGGAGTGAAGAGTTTGAGACTCTTTGACATGATTAAATGTATACAATGAACTTTAAATTATTTTTTTATATGTATATAATATATAAAATATTTTTATAATGTGTAAAGTCACTTTAAGGATTTGTAATGTGGAATCCAAAATGGCTTATCTAGCTGTGTAAGAACAATGAGAAAGACGCTCAAAAAATTGGTCTATAAGACCAATGGTTGAAATAAAAAACAATTATACATATATAGGATAATGATATATAGGTCAATTATTAAATATTAATTTTAATTACAATTCATGAAATTTCCCTTACAATTACTAAAGGCATCATTCATCATGACTATTTTGATGAGTTTGTTGGCAGTTTTATGTAGTCAACTTGTAGAGATGAGTTTGAGGTGTTTTAGATAGTTTTGAAGAATATATATAATATTAATATGTTATATAGGTATATTATTTTAATTATAATTCATTTATATTTATATTTTGTCCTTGTTCAAGAGTGAAGAGTCAAATGTTCTTGATTGTATGTTGGTAGTAATTGGCAGTTCTGAGTAAGCCTTTTGTAAGAGTATTCTTGAGGCCTTTTGGCTTGTATGGTGAAGAATAAATTACATGATGATTACCTTTATGTAATTAAATATATATTAATTTTATTTTTTCATTTTTTTATATGTAAAATTTGTTTTTATGCTTCAGTTAGGTGAGATAGACTTTTTGGCAGTGAGAAGGGCTAATGGAGCGTAGACCTAATGGCATGGTTCAAGGAGTCAAACAAAATAAATGGTTTTATGGAACTATATGGATTTTATTAGGGGATTATTTGAGGTTTATGTGAATTTTTTTATGTTTGTTATATACTCAAAATATTTCAAGGTAGTCCAAGTATAATGTGTGCCTTGAGAAGACCTAATTTATTAGGTCTCTATTAAGCCTAATGGGGTTTTTGGTCTTTATGAGTGGTGACTGACCTACATGATGGTTGTTTCAATTGTGAAACAGTAATATTGAATAATTAAAATCATAATAAAAGTTCATAACTATGTTTACCTAGCCAAGGTAGGTGAGAGTAAGATTCAAGTATAAATATAAGGCATAATAGGCCTATTTGAGTTAGTTGAGCAGATGAGAGTGAAAGTGAGTAAAAAAGTACCTAGAGGAGTATAAATGGGCATTTAAGAACATAAAAATAGTTTAAATAAACTATTATTAACATATAAAATATATTATACATGTGGATGGCAAGGTCAGTTGACCTAATGAGCCTAGTAAGAGGCATCTTGAGTGAGTGAGCCTAGAAAGCTATTTGGAAGAGGTAGAAGGTTGAGAAGAGTTGAATGGGTTGATTGTTTATTGAGAGACCATAATAAATTAATCATGTATGTGTTAATAATTTATTAAATAGAGTGGAATATAGATATATAATATAGAAGATATGAATAAGAGGTCACCATTTATTGGTTGAGCAATAAGGTATCTTGAGGTGATCAAGTTTGTCTTGGCTGGATTGGTGCTTAGTCAAGAGGGAGTGGGAAAATCCTTGTACATTGGAGATTTTAGAAGTGTTTTTAAAGTGGTTATATTTGTGATAAGTCACTTAGGGGGTTATATCCTCCTTGCAAGTTGGATCTTACCAAAGGACTAGTTGAGTTAGTGCTTGACTAGTGAGGGGTTGGTGCTCCTTGTGGGGTTGGTGCCTCATTAAATGTTGATCCATTACTTATAATATAATATTCAAAGTGGTGTTTCAGTGGTTTTTATCCCCCATTAGTTTTTCTGACATATATCTTGTGTTTATTTGTTATGTTCTTACTTTATACTCATATAAATGGTTGATTATGCATTGATATATCTCTTGATTAGTTTGAATGTATGATGAATGATAAGTAGAATTTAAATAAATGATTATACACTTATTCACCACCACTAAGTGGTTGTAATTATAAAACTAATACAAATATAGAGAATGTTACTCCTACCAACCCTAACATTCCACCTCCTACCACTAAAAATCAAAATCCTCCCATTGGCACAACTTAAATTCTTGCTCTAATGATTCAACAAATGAATGCTATTAAAATAAATACCAGTTCAAAAATTATGAAAATGTAATATAAAATATTATAAATATATATTTAAACACCTCAAGTCATCATGAATCAACCAAATCAAATTTTTTTCCCTCCTCCTCTTAGAGATGCAAATGGGATTTTCATCCCCCAACCTCCTTTGCATAGAAAAATTCTTCAAGATATTCAAAATGAACCTTTAGATCCATTCATTATATCCATAAACCTTAGAAACATCTCTCCAACTATCACATATGATGGAACTAAATACCCAACTACCTTTATTAAATATTTTGGTAATATATATAAGGAATGGTTCTCAACTAACACCTTTACTACCACCAAGCTCTTAGCCAAAACCTTTGCTGGTGATGAACTTGAATTATACAATAAAATTTCTTTAAATTACATTACAAAACTAGAAGATTTAGTCAATACTCTAATGAATTAATTACAACATAATGACCTTCCTAAAATTTAACTTATCCACTTCATCAATGCTAAGCAACTTCCTAATGAATCTACTCACACTTTCGATAAACGATGGAAGTCTTTATCTCACAAATTTGACCATAACATGAGTGATTATACCCTCTTAAAAATATTTTTTACTACTCTTAAATACCTTATTTAATAAAAAGTTTGCATATTTTTCACTAAAAATTTAGAATAATCCTTAGACCAAATAAAAAGTCAAGACTTTTTTATAACTCAATTTGAATCACCTCAAGCAACTACTAAGGAATCTTTCAAATCATCTTCTCATAACATTGATTCTTATAATCTCCCCAAACTCAAAAGGGAGCATCCAATTAAACCAATTATAACTCCACCCACACTCCATTGATTCTAGAACAAATTAATAATAAATTGACACCCTATAAACCCATGAAATTTGATCTTTCCAAACCTCTTCCAAAATGTTACAATCCTAATAAGTTTTGTAGGTGGCATGCTATAATAGGTCATTCTCATGATGTTTTCCATGATCTTCACCAATTTATTCTTGATTCCTTGCTTGGTCCACATTTAAATATTGATACTCTAATAAAAAATGCTATCAAGCCTATCTTCAATCATCACAAATATAATATAAATAATCACGTCAACATCACCTACCTGATGATCAAAAAAATTTACTCCATACCTCCACCTTATCTACTAATGTTATCCAAACCACAATTGATCCTTCTTACTATAAAAATAAGGAAATGATAGCTAATATTAAAAAATTTCACTAGAATGTATGTAATAAAAAAGTGAAGTCTATCTATAAATCAATCCTAACTCAGAGAAGATAAGTCAACTATACCTCTAGAGACACTTAGATAATTGGGGTCATGACCAGTATGGATCCACTAAATCTACCTAAGGGATATCTTATCATATAATATGGATAGAGAGGGTTTCAGAGACTCTAGTCAAGTAACACCACAAAATAACCATAGATAGGTCTAATAATGTGTTGAGGTATGATTACTATTGTTTTTTTTGAAGCATTATTATTGTCATTGATGTCAAGGTCAAGATAAATGTCAGTTTTGTCAAGGTCAGAGTTGAGGTCATGCATGGTGAGGTTATATGTGTCAAAGAAGTCTCATGACAAGGAAACCTCTTGTCTCTATGATGAGAGATAATTTGAAGGTAACTTTTTCATTTCTCTAAGATTATTTTCATGTCAAAGTTAGGATCATGGTACAAAGTATGCTACTATTGTGTACTAGGTGTCTTGAGAAACCTAGTCTAAACCTAAGAAGAGGTGTTTGCATAAAAAAATAGTAAATACTAATTATATATGTCATTAAATGAATGATATAGAAAAAAAATATATGTAAACATGATCAAGATGTAAATAATCCTTTAGATGAGTTTCAAGGTCAAGCCTTGAGGCTTAGGCCTTACATGGAGACCTAGTAAGAAGGCATAGGCCTAGTAGCATGTTGAGGTGATCAATATGAGACTTGTGTGATGAATTTTGATAGTGTATGAGTAGTATATGAGGTAATATGACATGTTTATGAGGATTTTAAAGTATTTCAAGAATTCTTAATGTATGTTCATGATCTAATTATGATTGGTAGTGTAAAGCCTAGTGTATAAAAACCTAATATGGCCTAATGAGGGTTAAATATCATTTAAAAAGGTAAAATATATATTGAGAGAATTTAAATATGTGTGATAGGTTGTGTTAAGTGTTTTTAAAAAGTTTTATATCATTTATTGAAGAAGAAATCATGAAAAATGGTCATAAGGTCCTTTGTGTAAATAGAATGGGGTGTTGAAAACCTGAGAAGGAATTTCTTTTGATCATTGGCATGTGTAAAATTTGAATGAGATAATAAAAAATTCATGGAATTTTTGGAAGGTCCCTATCTTAATTTTATTATAATTATTTTTGGATTTGAAGGGTAATCCTTTATGAACATTTTATAAGAAAAGAAACTAGTCAAAACCCTCGTAAAACCCTCATAATGACTTGATAGGAAAGATAGTGTTGGTTATGGATTAGAATGGTTTTTTTAATTTTATTTTTATGTTTTAAACATGTGAAGTAATCTTCCAAGTTTCTCTAGGTGGTTTTGGTTTGTCTTGATAGTGAGTAAAAGCTATAGTAAACCCCTTATTTCTATGAGTTTTTATATAGCAGGAAAAGTTGACTAGGTCAAAACATGTAAATGGATGGAGGATGATGTGTAATATTTATAGTTTATTACCATGAAATTTTATGAGTAGTTTTAAGACCTAAAATGTGCTAAACTAGTCATGGAAGATGATTTATTGTTAAACAGGCCTAATAGGCAAGACAATGAGAAAACTAGGCAAGGATGAGAATGAGATTAGGGATTGGTTGTAGAGGACTAGGGATGGATAAAAATACATGGGGTAATTATTAAATAAATATTAATCATGTAACCCTAGTTTATAATGATTTAATTATGGTCATACATAAGCAAAAATTTGTCATCAAAATGGTCGATCTAACACAATAAAGTCTATGTAGAGTGAAGTTGTGAGATTGGTCTGTAAGACCAATATTGATATGTAACCATGAAATATATATTTTAAAATATTATATAATTATTATTAAGGTTAATATAAACCCATTTATAGATCATAAAAGTGTTTACACAAATGTTCTAAGGCTTAGTTTTTATGATTATGTTTTTTTATGTGTGAGTGAAAATGATGTTACTGAGTCATTTTGATTGAGTTAAAGGATAAAATGCCCATGAAAGTTTTAAAAAAGTGTCATAGTTTAATTTTAACACATTTTTATGCATGTTAATATCCTATTAAGGTATGAAAATTCATAGGATTTTGACTGGGTTCTTAAGGCACGTGTGCAGTTTTGAGTAAGCTTACAAAGTTGATCAGTTTGGGGTATTTTGACCTATTTTATGAATTATAATGAACATTATGTTTAAATTAAGGTAATGGAGATTATATAAATGTTTTTTTTACTGGGTTATGTGGTAAATTTGTTTGTATGCATCAGATTTTCTAGACAGACTTTTTGGTAGTAAGAAGGTCTATTTACAAGTAGACCTAATTAAGTGGTTCAAGGAGTGAAAAGAGCCAAATGGTGTCGAGGACATAAGGTGAGCATATAATTGGTATATAAAAGTGTCATTTTTAGTGTTTAATCCACTTTTTGAGGCTCAAAATGTTCCAATAAGGTCTAAGTGAAATGTTTGCTTAGAGAAGGCCTAATTGCATTGGGGCTCTATTAGGCCAAATAGTGGTTTTGGCCCTTAAGGGTAATGATTGACCTATGTAGTGTTTTTTTCACTTGTTAAAAGTGTGTATTGATATATTTAAAGTGTGAACCAAGTTTAATAAGGTTATTTTCAGACCAATATGGGTATGATCAAGAGTCAAGTATAAAGACAAGGCCTAATAGGCCTATTTTGACAAGTTAGAGAAATAAACAAGTAAGCGAAGGATATAGAGTTTTTAAGAATAGGTAAAGGGATTTAAGATATGAATATAGGTGTGATGAATATTCAATGAAGATATAAATGTGTGTATATATGTTTTTATTAAGGTTATTATACCTAATTTTACCAAAGAAAGGGCTAGTTGAGTGAGAAGGCTTAAGAGGCCATTTGAGAGAGAAAGAAGTGTGAGAAGAACAAAAGAAGGTCATATTAAATTTATTGAGAATTTTTTTTCAAAGGGTGATCATATTTAAGGTATTTGAGTTGGTGCCTAGTTACCTAGGGGGTTTGATCATCCTTGTAGGTTGGATCTTTAAAGGACTAGTTGAGTTGGTGTTTGACTAGTAAGGGGTTGATGCTCCTTATGGGGTGGGTGCCTCACTAAAAAGTTTGATTCATTGATTATAGGAATATAGTATAATATATACATCAGTGGGTTTTATTCTCCTAGATGGTTTTCCATATATATCTCATGTCCTTATGTTGTTTGCTTTCATAGATGCTTGTGCATGCATTGATTGATGTATGTAAGTGAATGAATGCTTCATGAATGTTAAGTGAAATTAGAGGACTATTTTAAGATAAATTATTAACACCCAATATATATATATATATATATAAAATTCCAACATAATTTAATAATAAATTAAATCTAATCTAGTGCTCATAAAAAAATGTGACACAAATGGGGGATAAACATAAATAATAAACATGCAAATTAAAAACCTACTCAAGTCAATATAGAGGTAATCCTAATTAAGGAGAGAAAATAAATTAATTATCCATTATTAATGTGAAAATATTAACTAAAATATAAGAGTAATAATTAGGAATAATTACCTTGAAGATGAACCGATCGAGCCTCAACCTCTCCCTTGGCCAATGGTGCTTTACAAGAGGTTGTTATGTATTTTTGAAGAAGCTCAGGATGGAAAATGGACTATAGTTTATCCAAATAACTCCTAATGAATCTCAATATTTCACAAGATAAAATTTATCCCCAAATAATCATGAAACCCTAAGTAATGACTCCTCAAGTAGAATGGAAAAAAAAAGTAGATAAAGAAGCACAAATGAATTACTCTTTCTATTGGAAATGGGGTGACAGCGGTATATATAGCCTAATTTAATCCTAAAACCTTCCATAACTTTAGTAAATTAAATAATACCATTATACCTTATTATTTTTAAAATATATCCATTAGGTCCTAAACTAAGTTAGCCTAGGCTGAATAAATCTTGTAACGTGCATTATTCCTAAAACTAGGTCGACCCATTTGATTGCATTTAGAAATTGGTAAAAATAGGGTTTTATTAGGTAGGGTCTATTTTAGGGGGTGAATTACTTATATAAGAGTGTGAATGATGTTTCAAATATTATGGAGACATATAAGAAGTGTTTGTATTGGTTTTAGGTGGTGGCATAAGGAACAACAATCTTGTGGAGCACTAAAAGTCTACCAACCCCTTTCCTCATTCACCCTTTAAGGTATGCACTTAGATAGGTTGAGAATCAATGGGTTATTGTAAGAGAGGAAGTATTATTAATTATTAAATATTTAAAAATATTTTGTATATAATTTGAAATTGATTTGGTGAGGTATCTTTTACAAACACAAGTGTCTTTTTATGATGAGAATGGGTCTTGTTTTGCCATACCATATTGGGCCTACTAGGAGTTTTGGTAACATTGGGTCTACCGTGTGACTTGGGATATTTTATAAACTTGTAAATGTGTAATTATTATTTGATTATATATGTACCAATACCTTGATATTCATTGGTAAAATGGGAGGACATTTATTGAGGGGATTGGAGGAAGTGGACATGACGTCTCTTAGGTCAATGTAATTAGATTTATGAGATTGAGTAACTACTTGTTTGCTCTTTGTGATGAAAAAATAAATTATATGACAATAATTTTAGTTCCCATACTCAACTTACAAGTTTTTACAATATTGGTATGGCTAAAAATTGCCATGAATAGTAACTTATAGTCTAGAATGGGGAAATTCGATACATTTGTGTAGTATGGAAGGGAATGCACGTACTGCATAGATCTAAGGGTGACCAATAAGTAAATTAGAAGGTAGTAAAATATAAATTACATGTAAAATGGTATCATGGATGATAGGCCCAAAAATGATAGGTAGACAAATAACACCTGATAACTCTTTATGCCTTGATCATGATAGTGTTTGGCTACATATCTACTACTGTATATCCCAAGTATTGGTTCAATTTTAAGGAAGCAATATTTAGTCTAAAACCATTATCTATGATAACCCACTTGATTTTGTGGTGGTAAATGATGGATTCAATGTAGATGGTGTAATTATGCAAATGACTAAGGGATGACATATAACTTTGATTGAATGTTAGTTGATGCTTTAGGGACAAATTCCCCACAAGAGATTATAATTGGGTATGATCAATGTCATTTGGTACATTAGAATGCTGGAAAATGTCATTTAATATTATTTTTTGAACTTTTTATTCACATAAGATATTGATGATGGAAATATGCATAGGTGTTTTGCTTAATTATTAACCAATATCATATTATTTCTCAAAGGGAGGGAAAGATGGTTTGGATTCAGAATGTGCAAAGTATTGAATGTGATTGGTAGTGGAATATGGAAAAGTGCCTTGAAGAATAACTTGTCGACATCTAGTTATGACAGCAAAATTTTGATTTGGAAGTTAGTTACCTAAATTAGAAGAACTAGATGAAGGACAAGGAATATTAATATACAGAGTTTGAGGTAGAATGAAGTTGTTTCAACATAGAGGGGAATTACTCAAAGAGGGAGGAAGAGGTTCTCAAATAGAAGGAACAACACTCTGATTAATTTTATATTATGGATGAGCAGTGACCTTAATGGTAGCAACATAATTACTAGTAACATGACCCACAACTTTTACATAATCATAATGGGACATTATGATAATCAATTTGGTTGACTTGGGAATCATGATCTTGACAATGATTAGCTTGGTTCTAATTATATCCATTTGTTTAACTCTAATTATTATTTATTTATTGATTATTATGATTAGGTAAGTGATCCTTGTATATTCCCATGTTTTGATTGGCATTGTAATAACTCTTCTCTATCTTGTTTTATCCATTTTTGAGTAGATATTGGATTAAATGCTTCATTTTCATACATCTATAGATCACATGGAATTTGATGCAATGGTAATCACAATACTAATTTTATATATACCATGTAGGATTTGGTTGGCCTTATGTAAATGAATTTTTAATTATCCAAACAATCATATTATTAACAACCAACTTTTGGAATACTACCTCAATGGGCTCACCAAATCACTAAAGAATTTATTCTAAAATTGATCCTAGTAAGAAGGTGCTCTTTGAAATGTGAGTGGTTGATTATGTGGAGTGCCTTGGGTAGGAGGTGGTTGCATATTTTGTACATGACTCATTTATGTGACTCCATTACCAAACATATTCTTGTTTTTATTAAAGGCCTAGGGTTTTTTAGAAAAGCTTATTTGAATTAAGGTTTGTGTTTGAAATTGAGGCTGCACTTGACTCTAAGAGTATAACTTAAACACACCTTTATCAATAAGTGCCTCTTCAATATGTACCCATTTATTTATGATCTCTTCAAATGTGTTCACACAATGGATTTTTACATTATAGGCTAATTTGGTGTTGATATTTTGTGTTAAAAATGATAGTTACTTATCTATAAAATTATACAGGAAAAAACTAGATAGGGATCTCCATATTTAAAAAAATGGAGAGAAACGTACTCCACCATGTTTTTTATCATTAAACAAATAAACCATGGTCAACTCATGATCTATGTTGTATGAGAAATATTTGACAATTTTTTATGAAAGGTCATCAAAAGTGGTGACTGATCCTTTTAGAAAATGAAGGAACCACTCTAAGGCTTATCCACCTAATTTGCATGGAAATAAGTGAATCAAATAAATACTACTAAAATATACCTCTTGATAAGTAATAAAGAATGCTTGTATCCCTTGGATCACCTCTCCATTTATACTCATAAAACTTAGGCACCTCAAAGTGGGGTGGGAAAGGTACTTGAAATAAATTCATGTCAAAAGGGTAAGGGCATATTTCATCAAATTTATATTTCTTACCTTGATTACCTACTTGAATCCCTAAAACCACTTCTTTCATCTTATTCCATTCTTGGAGATTGGGTGCACTTTGGGATGGAAGGAATGTGTTTTTATTGGAATTTAGGATTTGATTGGCTTGGTTGGGATTGACACAAGTAGGGATGTATCCCATTTATGTTGTTATATTAGGGATATTAACCCTATATCCATAATTATAAGTTTGATAAGGGAATTTTTATTGGCTTGAATTTAGAATGGAATTACCAACATGTTGTTGGTTTGGAGGAGCTTGTTGTTGATGAATATGCACTTGTTATGAAAGGAAAGGGAGATGTTGATTCTAAGGAATCTATTGTTGTCAACTAGAGGGAATCTATTATTTTTTCATATGAAGTCATTGTTGTTATAAATTATAAGAGGTATGTTGTTTTGAAATAGGAAATATGTGTTGCAAATTACTCACCACTTGCTATGGTGGTGTATTTACAACTTACTATTGTAGACTATTAGGCACTTGTTATGAATTATAAATAAATTTTTGGTGATTTAATAAAGTATGTTTCATATTAGTTTCATCTTGTTACAAATAACTCATTAAAATTGATAGCTCAAATGTAGATGATGGATCCATATTAGATGTAGTATTGGCTAAAGGATCTAGTGGTAACTCTAATGACTAGTTTTGGTTTGTGAATGAGGAATTACTGAATGAATTTACAACTAGAGAAGTCATTAAATATGTTAAAAGTTGATCCAAATAATGTGGAATAATTTTCTATAGCGTGGAAACAATGAATTGACCATGTTGGGATGGGTTAACAAGTTTAAATTTTCCTTTGCTAGATGATGTAATAACTAGTTTTGAATTTTGGGTAAGAGGATAATTTTGGCGAGTAGTTACCTCTTGAGGAATTAGTTCTATTTGAACAAGGCTACATAATTATTTTATGGTAAAATTAGGTGGGATATTATCCCTAGATTCTATAAACCTTAAAAGGGATTCATCTTTATCCTTTGCGAATTGGTTTTTAGTTCAATTTTGATTAGACCCAATAATGGGTGGGACATCCTCAAACATAATTAGGTGTTCCTCCCCATCTTCATTATTTTCAAAATTTATAATATACTCAAGTGGATTATAAAATTTGTATTCATAGAAATTAAGGCCATAAAAGACTCCACTATGAATTTATATAGAAATGTATGAATTAACACTTTAATTTGACTAAAAAAAAGACACTTGAATTGACCTTGATAGTAATGGGTAGGACAATGGTGTAAAATGAACAGAACTTGGTTTAAATTAGAGAGTTTAACACTTTGGTTCATGTGAGGGGAAACATGGAACTTGGACAATGTAACACCTTAATGTGTAAGTATGTGAATACATAATTTGGACTTAGGTTTATTTTGAATTATTTTCCAACACATAATAACAACCAAGCATTAACACACAAGCATCACAAGGCTACTTTAATAATTGATGTAGGTTTTGTATCACATCTATTAAACCTTAGATATTCTTGCCTTTGATAAGATTAAAATGTTAAAGGTTCATTAAATAATTAAATGCAATTATGATGGTATTTTAATCCCACCCTTATCTCAAAGGTCTGTACATGTGAGGTAATATTTGAGGGTTGTTACCTTTTCTCCCCTACATCAATGAATGTTACATGGAAAACATGCTCATATGAAGTAATATTAAATTGAAATATTATTAAGAAGGTTTATATCTTCACACCACTTTATCCATTATATTTTAGTGAAGTGTTCCCATATTTTTGGATTACTTAAATTTTTACTTAGATTACTAAATGGTCTCAAAAGGGCTCAATTCTATCAAAGAAGAGATCTAGAAGTCAGGTTGTTCATAAAGGGATACATCCCCCATAAAAGAGACCATATATTCCTCCATAGTGATGTATAATGTATTATTATTGGGAGTTAACCTATTGATTTCACAAAACCCTTTATGGGGAATTATACTAGGCCTTAATAACACCTACCAACAAGTTATATCCCCCGTTAGATGTATAAGGCTGATATGAATGCCAGAATATCAACCCCTAGTCATCGCACCCTAAGGAATTATGAGAAGGAAATGAAATAAACCCAAAATAACCAAAATAAAAATGTAAATAAGTGTTTATTTCTAATTATTAGGACCCCATGAATGGGCAAGAAGAGCATACATCAAATGTTCTCTTAGATACCAAGAAAGTAAGTAACCTATGTGTTTTTTGGTCACCCAGGCTCCCTAAAAGGGGAAGGGGAAAGTATAGACATAATAGTTACATAAAAAAGAAAGAAATATAATGATAATTAAGCAAATAAAAAAAATTTAAGTGTTTTATAACATTAAATGAAGTGTAGGTTCTTTTTTTAAACAACAAATGGAAATATGAGTGGAATTTTTTTTTGCCATTCGCATGAAAAAACTCCTTAAGATCACAAAGACTACAAGAAATAGGTTAAAATTTTGAATTGTGATTATTGGTAAGTAAATTAATTTTAAAATATAAAATTTAATCTGTTATAAAATCCCCATAGGGTAATCTCATCATTTTGCGAAGTAATTATTGGCAATTTGGCCTGTCAAGGCCAAATTCCAACCCCTGTAATAATTTTTTTTTCATGGTCATCATAGTGTCTTAGATGTCATGTGATGAGTGATTTTTTTAGTGTAATTTTAATACTTTCAAGTGTAATTATGAGGTTTTGATAGATTTTCAACTGGTTTTGTGATCTAAAAGTGCTCTTAGGAAGATGGTGAAAAGAGGATAGTTTATGACTTGTCATGAAGTTTTCTAGCATAATTCAGTATATAGAAGATATGAAATGAGATATAAACTTTAAAATATTATAAAAACACAAAAAAATTCTATTTAAATACTTTTATAAGGCTGTGATATGTTTATATGATATTCAGTGATAATTGTCCTTTGTAAAACTATGTTTATTTTGCCTAAAAGGACAAATTTTGGTCTTTGAATGTAAAATATGGTAATAAAAGGTCATAAAATTATTAAATTTATCCTTAACACATTAATATATATGAATTTACCTTATTCAGAAACTTTCATACTTGAAAAAGGTCACTTTATGCAAGTTTAAATATGAAAAGGGTCTTTTTTGGGCTCCCACATGCCAATTTTGGCCATATAAAGGTGTAAAATGACTTAAAACTTGTATTTAAATGTTTTTTGAATATTTTTACTTCTATCATGATCTAATTTTTGTGGTGTAAGACTTAATTTAGGAAAAAAGGAAAAAAGAGCCATTTTAATGTAAATTTCATTGAAAAGTATAAAATTGAAAGGATTTTTCATACAACTAAGGCCATAAGTAGGAGGGAATAAAAAAGGTTACATAATAATTTCATATCAAAAAGAAGAAAAATAGGCCCAAAATTGGTTCCCTCCAGTCTTCTTACTATTTTGCACATAGGGGGAGCCCTTCAAGTTTGTAGGTGGTACGGTCATGAGAAAAAAACTAGGTTTGCAATTTTAGCCAAATAAAGTAGACTTAGAGAGATTTCAATTGGATCAAGTGGTTCTTAAACTGGTCATATATCCTTCATGAATCATACCTTTGAAGTAAAGGTATACATTAACAGTCCTGCATCTAGAAACGTAGTCAATTTTTTGTAAATTCTCCTCATTAGGGTATAATATCAAGAAAATTCAAGTTTTCAGGGCTTCTCATGGATAGAACTCACCCTTCCATGGTAGACATCAGTAATTTTTCACATGTGTGAGGGTTAAATAAATCTCAATAAGGAAAAAATGTGTAATTTTATAATCTATAGGAAAAGAAAGAAGAATTGTACAGTCTAGGAGAGAGAAAGGGTTTCAAATATTTCTTGGTTTCATGTTTGCAAGAGTCTGCTTCATGATTCTTATGTTTTCCAATAAAAATTACCAAAATTTATCCAAATATTCATATCAAAATCTCATCATTGTGTCCTCAATCATCTCAAAAATCCATGTTTAGCAAATGTTAAGGTTGTTTAGCATTTCTTAAGGTACTTAACATATTCCTAGGTTTCATATTCACATTCTTATCCTCCTCCAATGGCCCCCAAATTGATATATTAGGTAGAGGATAGGATCATTCTTGCATAATACCTTCAAGGTTGCTTTGAGATTCCTCTTTCATTCTCTTTTCACTCCATCTTCATTATTCTCTATGATTACTATTATACATTGCCATTTTCACTATAGTAAGGCTCATTTCACCCTTCATTCATGGTTTTCCATCTCTGATCCATCATTCCCCCTTCCATTTATCTCCATCCCATCAATTCATTATCATAAGAAGGTGAGGGGTGAAAACCATCATAAGTTCTAAAGAAGAGGATACGCACACCATGTAAGCATCACTTATAGTCAAGAATGAGCCCTATATAGTCATATACCAATAATCATGAGTCTATCATGAAGAATAATGATTGATAAGGGCATGATAGAAGATGTCAATTTAAATATCTATGCTAAATCCATCTCATCAAGTGGTAGAAACTTTAAGGACTAGAATCTTACCCATAATTGGTGACCTTCTTAAGATCAAACATAGTCTCTGTCCATACAAGATGGACATATACAATCATCTTTAGTTAAGAATGATGCATATATTTGTGAATATTGACATCATAACATGAGTGTATGTGTGAATATGGACTATCATGGATCATATTGAACTTGGTTATGTCTTCATTTATGACAAAGGCTATAAGTTAGTCATATGCTTACAATCAAGGTTCATTTAGACACCTATAGGCTTGGTTTCAAGTTAAAACATGTTACAGTCTAAGGTCTTAGTAGTCATAAGGTTTGTTTAAGTTTCAAGAAGGCTAGTTCAAATATGTTAAATGTATGATTAATTGATATGTATAAAAATTGGTAATGTAACTCAAGAACAACACATGTCAAGTTCCTGAATGGATCAAGAAACATAATGGAAACTTACAACTAGCCTCAATAATGAGCTATAGTCAAGTAGGTGAACAATGATTTAAGGTGAATTCGAGGGTCTAGAACTTAAAAGAGGTTATTGATTTTGGTAAGAGATAATCATGGTTTAAAGGACTCTTGAACACCCTGTAATTTGTTCAAAAACACCAAGCACCTTCAAACCTTGCTACAGTCTATACAAAGGACATGCCATCAAGAAACACAATCAAGTATATATGTGAGAGAAGTATATCTTCAAGAAGAAGGTAATGATGATATGATATGAAGAAGATATAGTTTTATAAAGTAATGCATATAAATTTTGGACTCTGGATGAGACTTCAAGGAGCCAAACTCAGTTGAACGTTCAATTCCAAGAAATCTTCATCTATAGTTGGACTCAACAAATATGTTGATAGTAAAAACATTGAATCAATAAGGTATTACATATTATAAAAGTTAATAGGGTATTTTTATGTTTGAATAATAATTTAAAATGATTTAAGGAGTTATTTAAAGACATAAGGATCAATTTATACATCATATACATCCAATATCTCTTAAAAAAACTCACATACAACCATACAAGAGCTATTAGTACACAATCATATCTTCATGTTCATGAAGGAGTAGGGAAAGGTGGTCCATTTTATGGAGTTTTATTATCATAAATGGTTAATAATAAAAAATAGGTAGAAACTCATAAAAAGGATCAAAGTGAGGCTCTAAACATAAGACTCAGCCAAGGTAAACTATCAAGATCACCTACAACCATAAAAATGGCAATACCTCTCACAACATAGTCATGTGCCCTCAAAGTGAAAAATTAAGATATTAAAATTAAATTGACCTATGAAGTGAATTGATAAATTTCAAGTGATCAAATGGAAATTCTCTAAACCTTGGTAAAAGACACTCAAGCACTGTTAAGAACATAAAGGTGATAGTACATGATTATATAAATTTTGACTGTATAAATGCCTAAAGACCTTGTTTAAAGAGTAAATATGTAATGAAGGAGATATGTGGAGGGTTTAAGTGACATGATGAGTACATAAACACAAATTAATGATGGAATTATCATTAAACATCTCTAAATCTCATCAAGATCACCTATAGTAGTTCCTAGTACACAATCATAAGAAGTTTCCTTGAGAAATAAGCTCCAAGAAAGGTTGCATAGGTCTGTAGGCTAATAAAAAAAGGATTAAACCATTGAAATATGGAATGAAATTGAATTTTAAAGTAATAATTATCATGATTAGGTACAAAAAAATATGAAAATGAAGAAAACTCAGTCTTGAAACTAGACCAAGCAGGTAGCTCTAACTAAATATTGAGAAAATCCACCTATAGACAAAAATATGCATCCTCTAAGAATGAAATTTTGTGGATTTGGTCATAATGACTTGATATAACCATAAATAATATATATGAGGTCAAATTATTAGGATACATAATCACTATTTTTACACTTTCATATGCCTATCTAATCATAGTCATTATTGGAGCACAAATTTCTTAAGGTGCATACAAGTGAAAATAAGGTTGAAACTTCATTAGAGGGTCTTGTAAATAATGAAAGGACGTTTTTAAATCATAATTTTTTTTGAGAAGTGATTACACTACAAAATATATGAAAACCATGCCCTTGAGGGCTAAAACTAGCAGACAGGAACCAAACCCTTAAGGCACATAGTCACACTTTAGCACTTTTTCATGAACTTTACCTCATTTGGTGGACATTCAGACATCGTGGATGGTAATTTAAACCTTGATAATTTGTGGGAGTGAAATTTTTTTCATAAATATTATTTTTATGACCTTATCAAGCTTATTTATTGCATACATAGTCTTGGTAGCCTCTTGAAGCCCAATTTCACCACATGGAGATCTTGAAGAGCCTTTTGCATGGGAGATCCTAATTTTCATGGTTGATGAGTGGGTATGTGTACTTAATTTTCATGGAAATTATTTTCCCATTAGAGGTCTGTATGCTATGAATAATTCTTAAGAATATCTAAACCTCTAAAACCCTTGTAAAACCCTCATAACCATTTGATAGAGAAAAGAAGACAAATTATGCATATAAATGGAATGTTTGAGACATTAAATGAATTTTTTAGTCTTCTAAACTCCCATAAGCACCTTCATGAATAGTTATTTGGCATGTGTAGTACTTTAACTATATGAACTAGGCAAAAAAAATTAATTTTGAGCTAAAAATTGAGGGAAGAAAGGGTAGTTTTACATTCAAAGGATTTGAGAAGATATATAGGATCTTAAACTTCCTAAATAACACTTTCACAATTATCAACAAGGGTTATTTGGTTCATTTCCATGAGCAGATAAGTTTACAAATCAAGACAAATAACTATTTCTATGTAAGGTGAAGAGGAATGGCTTGATCAAGCCTATATCATGATTGAAAATCATTATATACAGGTTATTCATGTTGAAAAAATTACATATGAGCCTATAAAATCATCATGATGTCAATTTATTGAAGAAATTATATAGACACCTATGCTTGTTCTTGATAACACCAGATAAAACCATCAAAAGGGGGTACCAGGAGCCAAAGCAAAATCATGAGGGCACTCAAAATCACCATGAATATCATAATCAAGTCCTAAGATACATTTATGATAATTTTTAGCCATAGGGAAGTAGTAAAATTGATCATCTTGGCCAAGAAGTATCAGACACTGCTTGAAGAGCCTATTTCCCACTCTTAGATGAGATTTCACATGCTCACCCTAGTAGACACCTTTTAAATGGAAATCTAAGGAATTTTGGGGAGTTAAATTGAATAATACACTAACATTTTTTAGCATTAGTTTAGAATTTCATGGCCCAATATTTATGAACAATCATTAAGAGCCCAAAGCACTCTTAAACCCTTACAAAACCTCACTAGTATATCTGTTTGTGGAAAATTGGATAATTATGCATCTAAACTCATTTAAACCTCTTTAATATCACTTTTATCATGAGTATACTCTGATAAATTCATGTTCATGGCTATTGGGTTTATGGATGTTGTAGGGATTTGGTAAAAAATATGTTTTTGAGAGAAAAAACATAAAAGGAGAGGTACAAGGTAGTTTAAAGGAATTACAATCCATGTAGATCAAATACTAATACTTTTTATTCATCATAAAATCATAAAATGATCATAAATATGCCTGAAAGTGTCCTTGGGAGCCCATGCAAAATAATCAATCTACAAGAAATGAAGGGAAAAGCTAGCTAGTCAACTAGTTTGCTAATTTGCAAATATTTCAAGATAATAAGGACCATTTTCATGAGATATTTCATTGGTTCATGTCTTTAATTCATAATTTTTTTAGGTTTTAAATTTATTATGTGGGCTCTAAGGCCACTAAGCACAAATAGTTAGGCTACAAGGCTTAATTTGGCCTAATAGGCCTATTTAATCAATCAAGTGGAGAAGAATGGTGTAGAAGTTTGTTGATAAGAAATAATGTGGAGTTTTCATGCCTCTGAAGCTGGTCCACATTATATAAATCTGCTCCTTTATTTCATCTACACATTTAGCTAGTCTTTGGGATGAGTTAACTAGCCTTTAATTGCGTCATTCTCATGCATAACTCCTCTTAAATTCCAGTCATGAGTTAACTCACTTCCAAAAGAGTTGTCTAAGTTAAGAATGGTGTAACATGTTAAAATAGGATCTTTGATAAGATAAAAGGGTCCCACCATCACCATCTTGTTTTCAATGCCAAAAGATCATGTAAATATCATGCAATCAACATGCAAGCCATTGAACATAAGAAGTCTAAATGATTATTGTTTATAGATTGTAATTGAAAATTGACTTGGGTTAATATATATTTGAATTCTCCTTCTCTCCTATACATGACTTTTGCTAAAGATTCTTATTTTGTTATATATTGAGGCTTTTAGGCCATTTTTAAGGATCCATCTCTTGGGCATGATTAAAACTCTACCAAGATTGAGATTTGTAAACTTTTTGAGATAATAAAATGACTATTTTTAGATTCCATATATAGGTCTAGTGTGATTATATTCTTTTGATTTTCTTGTGGTAGTATTTTCTCCCTTGGTAGGTCCTAATCTCACCTAGTTACTAGCATGCTATCTTATGTAGATCATATTCAATGTTTAATGTTGAATGACTAAGATAATAGTGGATGTATTGATTGGTTATTACCTTGAATCAGGCCTTATATGATTTCCCTCATGTTTTAATCACTTGATATAACCTTTATGTGTAATACTATTACATATTGATTTCTTATCAGTGTTGTATGAGCTCAAATAAAGTGGATAAACCAAAAATATAGGTGCATCACCATCAGTAGAATAGATTTCCCTTTTAGTTATCCTTCTACCCCTTTTCATCCCAAAAATAATAGTAGGTTTTAGAATAGATGATCTCAAATACAGACTTTGCTGATTAACAAGATGATCTCATAATTTGATAGGATGCTTTCACTATTTTTAATAAAATAACAACATAAGAAACATAATTACTTTCTATAAACTCATTAATTAGTATGTTATTTTTATCAATATATAAGTTATTCTCACCAATTTGTAGGTAATTCTAACTAATTTTCAATTCATTCTCATTTATTTTTTTAAACAAATAGAAAGAAGTTGAGAGCTAAGAGCATGAAACCATTGATGTGTAGGTCAATCTCACTGTTTACAAAATTAACCCATCGAGACACAATGTGATCTCACCATTTTCAAGAACTACAACATGGAGTTGATAATGTGAAACTATCATTCAATAGATTTATTTTTCTAATGTGTAAGTATTTTTCACTAATTTTACAAACATAGAGTACAAAACAAAAAGGAAAGGCAAAATCATCAATTTACAAGTCAACCTCATCATTCACAGGAGTGACCTCACTGATATATAGAGTGATATCACTAATGTGTAGAAGATGAAAAATTAAAAAAATAGAGGAAAAAGAAGGAAATCAAGGTTAAAAAGTGATATGATTTTTTAATTAGAAGATTAAGAATATATTAAAGAGGTTTTGAGTGGTGTACGATCCCACTTGGCATGCAAAATGTAAACCATGATTACATGTGAGGTTATTTTATTTTTTATTATTAAAAATAAAATAAATTCACAAAACATAACTTATCAATCATGATTCTTTAGTTTGGTAAAAGCTTAGCCAAGACAAATAAATAGAAAGCAATTTTAAGCTATTATCTTACTCATGGACATCATTAGCTAGCTGGCACACATACATGATTATGCCTAGATGTAGAGATCAAAGTATTTGTCAATGTCATAGTAAGAAATCCATAGACATCTATCCAAGAACTATCTAAATTATTTTTGGATTAATTAAAAGATAAGGGATGAATCTTTCAAAGGATTTATGTAGAGTTTCTTTGCACAAAATCTTGATCATAGGTCAATGGTGACCCTTATATTTATAGGATTTCTAGATTGATTGTGGTTATTATATTAATATTAAGATGAGTGGCCATAATTTAATCCAATTTTGGAGGCCTAATGCCATAAATATTTTGTGATGAGGTTGCATTTATGAGGCATGGCTTGCATTAATTCTGATATTTATTGTGTTTAATACCCATTGCTTGCTAAATTTTTGGATGATATCATAGATGACATCATGATTCAAATATTTAAATATTACATAATTAGATATTAGCTCATTTATATGTATTTTCCATTTATCCATTTGTTTTGTTTTGTTAGGATAATTAATTCTAATTAAAATTTGGATGTTTTATGAAATATCAAAATTTGGATATTCATTCTAGTTAATTGCCCCAAAATGTTGATTACAAAATAGTAATTTAAATTGACTTTATTTAGACAAATATGACATTTGGTTGTAGTTTATTTCCCCAATTAGGGATGCACCAATATTTTTGTAAATTGCATGTGATGTGTGCAAACAAATTAGAGCATTAGTATTTGGCCTAGTTTGTGCATTTTTTAAGAAGTTGTTTTGACCTACAATTTCAGCATGAAAGTGGTATAGATTATATGTATACACCTAGTTCGTGCTTACTAAAGAGTTAAAAACACACTATCATAATAAAATATCATAAAATTACTTCAATCAGTTAGTAAAGTTATGATTAACAATTACTAGTAGGGATTATATTCATCAATTATAGAATATATCCTTACACATGGATGATATCAATAGGAATAAAATGACTAATCTATTCTTGGGGGGATCAATTATATCATCCAACTTGAGTTTCACATGTTTAATCTAACATATATTTATGAATACATACCATTTACATGCTACGTAAAGGAAATATATTTGGTCAAAATAAAGGCTTTCACTCATAACCATAAATTAAATTTCACAACACCATGATTTCCACAACCTATAATATCAACCCCTCAAAAAATTGAATAAAATCATACCAAAGGGTTATGTTTTGATTGTGACAACAAGTGGAACAAAATACATAAATGTTTTGAAAAAAAATATTATACATTGAACGAGATAATGAATATGAAGATGAAGATGAGGCCTGAGGTGAGGGTATGGAAGAGACAAAGGAAGAATCTAAATATTTTCACTCTACTATATACTATCATGCACTTTTAAGTATAATTAATCTTCAAAATCTTAACGTGGTGGGCTTCCTCAAGAAATAGAAGGTGACAATGTTGATTGCCTTAATAAGTAACATAATTTAATCAATGGTAAGTTGGATACTTGTTTGAAACATTTTATTTATTTAGATTCATAATTTGATGTCATGATTGTAAATGGTGGTATAATTAACTATTTTGGAAAATTTCATAGAATTAAAATTGCCATGGGGGACTAAATACTCAATTATCCTATGTTTTATATTCCCATGGGTGGGGCTTATTGTCACTTTGAGTAGGTGTTCATTTCTCCACATTAAATTGACACAATGGGAACTCTCTAATGCTTTATGTGGCCTATAACTAAAAAATACCCTCCTAATAGGGTTGGTTCCCCTGATTCTATACCTATACTATCACTACACATACTCAAATTTCAATGAAAATAAAAAGAGAAAGCTAAAAACAAATAGAAAAATGGGTGATGCACCAAATTTTAGGTCTCCTCTTTTTATCTATGAGTTGATAAAAAATCTAGGATAAGGTTTAATATAATCACACATCTTTAAATAGTTCTCTATCATAAGTATTTTAATATGGAGGTTGTATCAATACATTAAGTATGAGGGAAAATAAAGAGGATTATAATGAGGTGCTAATGAAGTTTTTACATAGTTAAAATTTTCATAACCACTTGATACACACCATATGACCTGTAATAAGACAACTTACTCACAAAAAGGTAAGAATGAAGATGATAATTGAAAGGATATGGAATATCAACACTAACAATCATCAACAATTGACCATGAACACACTAAATGTGAGATGAATAAGGTAAACATAGTTTGCATTCACTTTAAAAGAAACAAAAAGTATCAATTTTAGTAGAGCTTCACCATACTAACTTGGAGGATCCTTTTCAATGTCCTTTTTAGGAGTATAAATAAAATAATGGAGAACAAAGAGAGTATAGACATGTAGGAAGTCCATTATGATTGTCATCTATCATGAAACAAGTTACAATGCAAATAAAAGGTGGAAAAATTGTCCTATAATTCATATTCAACATGTGTTAAATTGGCTTGATGATGGCCTCATGAGAGGTGTCATAGAAGACTCTTTATCTCCTAGGACTAATCTTTTCTCTCTTAAAACTGCCCTTTCTTGGTTGAGGAGTTACAAGTTTCTATCTTGACACATGGCCTAATTGACCACCTTCACATATTTATACACCATTCTTGGGTCTTGTAATGCATCTCTCATCTTGGTGAGAATGAAACTTAAGACTTAGTCCTCCTCATACTATGATCTTTGTTATTAGTACCCACACTTTCATTTCTAAGATTGTTTGATCTAAAATAATGTGATGAATATAATATTTTATATAATAAAAGATATATTATTTACATGAAAATTGTCACAAAAAAATCATCAACTCCATGTAGGTCCTGTATAATATTATACAACCTCTATGCAATATTATAGATCATATTTCAATTGATTAGTTATCCATTAGGTCTTCACAATGTCTAACAAGGAGTTTAGAGAGGGTTTTATTTACTCTTATCCATGTTAGATAACATCAAAACTAGTGTTATATGTGTATTATATATTATTAGGAGTATTCAAGATCATTTTCAATCTTGAGGAAAGCTTGAATAGTTGATAAAGTCATATTATGCTTTTTTTAGTGTCCTCAACAACATGACTAGTGGACTTCATGGGAATAGGATCTCAAAAATACCTATAGTCATTATAATGATCTTGTATACAACCTATATATCCTTCCAAATATGTCTTTATATGCCTATATTTATGTCACAAAGTGTCTTGATGCCATTTATGACCAGAGGAAGGTCTACCACTTCAACCTCTTAATGCAAGCATGAAAAGTCTTCATCTTGGCTTGGTTTAAGGACCTAAAACCTATTATATCACCATGGGGATATATATAATGTATTTTATGAGATAATATAACCTCTTTTAATGCTTGATATGCCTCTCTAATTAGTCAAAAAGACCTTATTCAAACTCTTAAAAATAGGCTTGAAAATGTAGTTTTTAGGTCATTTTTCTATACTTCTCCTCCACATATTATAAGATTATGGATAAAATAGGTGATAATTAGGATTATATAAATAATAAATGTGTTTTCAAGTTATTTCATGCACATTGGAATCCATTTGGATATGCACACAATCATCGAGATCTTTGAGGGCACAAAATACAGTTTTAGGTCTCCAATCTTCTTAACGATTGTTCATAGAGTATATGACCTTGATTTATCAATAAAATCCATGAATTTTGAGTATAAAACCCTTAAAAACTATCCCATTCATCTACTCATCCAACTTCCCATGTGAGAAATTTAACCTTATCAAGATTGCAAGCATGTAGGTGTGCATTTGAGAGGATTGTCTTGAGCTAAAAGCCCCTTTTCAAGCTATTTTTTAGTTGGAAATTCCTTTAATATGATGTGTACATGCCCAATGAGGTTTAAATATGGTTTAAATAGGATTTTAACCATTAATCCTCCTATCACTTGGTTTAGCCCATGCCAAGGGTTTCTTGATAGTTTAGGGGTTTTGACCATAATTGTTATTTTTTGATGGTTTTTCCTCTTAGCTTCATATATGATAATAGTTGAAAAATTAAAAAGGGTCTCAAAAAACCAACATGAATCTCCAAAATTAAAATTAAACACCAAAGTACACTCTCTCTTTTATCATTTTATGTGCAAGCTAGTAGGTGCCTATTCCAAGCCTAAATCCCATTTCAACCCTATTAGTTAAATAGACTTCCCTGCCTCTTATGGCATTGGATGATCTTGAGATAAAGGTGGAGATTGTGTTAAATATTTTAATACCTTCCCAAATTATAAAAAACACAAGTTTTTCCAAGAGCTTTTCCTTTCTGCCTACAAACTTGACATAGTTTAC
The DNA here is from genome assembly GCA_037957365.1 of Torreya grandis. Classification (NCBI taxonomy): domain Eukaryota; kingdom Viridiplantae; phylum Streptophyta; class Pinopsida; order Cupressales; family Taxaceae; genus Torreya; species Torreya grandis. The sequence goes on along the minus strand of JARHVA010000402.1, from coordinate 677,736 downwards.
TTGTACATGCATGACTACATTTCTCTTTTACCGTATTTTCCATTTACATGCCCTTGAATGAGTTTGAGGGAATTTATTGAGGTCTGATAATAAATATTTACACCTCATGAATGCACTAGGAGTCTTCCTTTTGGTTTCAAGTCTATTAATTTCTTTTTTTTCACTCTTGAAACCTTGTTCAAGAACATTAGATCAATGGTATTAATCCTACCACCTATAACTTCCTATCAAGGATGATCTTGGAGGGTTTGAATTTTTTTTTATGCTTATTTAGTATTCCATACACTTATACATGAGTGTTTCAAACTTAATTTTAGATAGATTACCCCTCAAAACATCATATTTGTTTTTTCATAAGACTGTATCTCTTGTATTTGAGGCATGTGTGTTGAACCAGAAGTTGAAGATCACTTTAGGGATGAATGTAAGATTTTTTAAACATGGAATGGGGTGTGTGGAATTTTAAAAAATCCATAACATGTGCTTTGGATTATGAACCTCTCAACAATATCAAACAACCACAAAACTTGCACTCTCAAACCTGACAGACTTATACTTGCACAATTCACTCTTCCTTACATTAGATGCCTACTTGGAGATGGCATGGGAGAGATGATTTGGATTTATTTATTTATTTTATATCATTTAAACTTTATTTCAATCCCATTCATGTTGGGAAACATCACATAACCCTATACAACCCTGCCTGTCATGTCTAAAACAATAGAATAATGAAATTTCTTACTATCAAAACCATGACCACTAGGAATTTGTATTAAGTTTGATGTTGTATAGACAATAAAAACTACAAGAGATACTTTTAAACCATTTACATGAATTCAAAAAACACATACATGTCATTTCAAGAGGAAAACTAAGACATTGGGGTTTAGTAGGGTTTAAGAGGTAGCTAACTTATTAACGATGGTTCATAAATCTCTTCCCCCTAATCCCAAAAATATTTTCATGGATTTGAAGGTCACATGGGTGGTTAAAATCCCCTAATGGAATTTGGTATAAAAAATTTCCTCCTTTATGAATAAACATTATGAAAATAAGCCTTCTTCTCTTGCAAGTGACCTGATGGAGACCCTGAATGCTTTTTTTCCTTTATTGCACCTATAAATTATCTATCTACATGGTTTTGAGATTGATGAGGATGTATGAGGTTGTGGAGATATTATAATACCATATTTAGTTTGAAAACCCTTTCATTAAGACCTCGTGTTCAATCTTTATGCTGTATATTCACTTCTAGACTTATCTTCATCAAGAAAACTTGCTTGTTCTACCAAAATACTCTGCTAAAGTTGTGAACCAGATGATAATGGAATTATTATTGGATTGTATGGTGATGGTGTAAACTAAAAATAATTTCTTCATCTTATTTTTCTACCATTTCTTACATCATACTATGTTTGGATGTTAGATAAATGAGCAAAGCAATTTTTCAAAGATGAGTGTATGTTGAAAAAGAATAATTTTGACATAATAACCAAGTGTATAGGAAAAAGAGATATAATATGATATTCAAAAAGTGTCAAATGAACCCCAAAATACCTCTTTAACCTCTATGCATGATACTTTACCTTCACACTTAATGTATCCTCAAGGTGTTACACTAAAACATTAAAATAAAATATAACAAGACAAATAAAATAATAATATCTCCAAAATTACCTTAAAATCCTAAAAATTATTATGAAGACAAAAATGATTATTTCACTAGCTTATTCCTAGTCCACTATCCACTATGGAACACCATGCTTTCTTGGATGATCACCACTTCATTGTTTTCACCATGCAACACTTATACCTCAACTTTCACAAACTAAGCTTAATCTTTCCAAAGTTACCTTTACATGCATCTAAATTCACTCACTTCATTTAACATCACTAATATTACTATTAGTCGACACTAATTCTATTTTTTAATTTATCCCATCCTAAGATCACTCTTTCCTAATAATTTATCTAACATCTCCTTCATTCCTCTTCATTTACTAACCTTAGTCCTATCCCACTTCTTCATTAATCTTCCTAAATCTCCATTATCCCATCCTAATCTATCTTATCTATTATTTGGGAATTTTAAATTCCCATGGCCCACCTACCTACCTACTAAGCCTACTCTTAGTCTCTCTCACACCTCTAGTCCCTAATCTCCCACATAATCCCTATTTAATCCCATACCTAATCCTAATTAACCTATAAGAGGATTCTAGAATTATCCAATTCTAGAATCCTCTCTATTCTCACCCTTCATCTCTAAAAGCCTCTAAATTTAGAGGCTTTCAAGGAATTTTAATTTTTTTGAATAATCCCCAACCTTTAATCTACATAAGCCAACATTGAATTGTAACCATTGATCCTTCCATTTTTTTCTCTATTTAAATATACCCCTCTTCCATGGCTAAACTATGAAGAATAAATATACCAAATCCATGACCAATCTAATCCATCATCAACAATCCATAATCAAACAATCATAATGTAGACACTAAAAAAACACACACTATGGTTTTAGATGTCACACTAACCCTTAGACCACCCATGGACCCCATTGGGACCATATCATAACCTTTCAACCACCAACCATACGTCACAATGGCTAATTATACCATTTTAACTTTTCCCTCTCAATCATCGATGGTTGACCCTTAACCACCGATGGTTAGCCTCAACCATTGGGAGTTAGCCTTGACCATCGATGATCAAAATTTAACTACCTCAGGAGTTAAATCCAACTCAAATTTCATCTTGATTTTTTATTAATAGGCACTTCAACCATTCACATAATCAATGCATGTTAGGCTAAATTTAGATAACTTATTAGACACTTTATTGAACTTATTATTTCAACTCCCTTCCCTTTATATTAAGAGAGGAAGAGGAGGTGGAAGATCATTAATAATCATTATCAGAATTTATGCAGGAGAATAGAGCTTCTTGTGTAGATATTCTTCTAAATTCCAATGACCAAATAGAGATCGAAAGTGTTGCTGTAACTCATCAATCAATAGCCAAGGTACTATTACTCCATTGTGATTGATTCATAAGATACAATAAGCTTTTAACCAATCTCAAACATTCTTCAGATCATAATAATAAATTATCTATTCCTTATTAGGATTAACATTTAGTTTCTGCATATCATTATTTGTGTCACTTTTCCTTTGCTTTGTAACCAATATACAATTGAAATATACCTTCTAGAACCCTCCTAAAACCTTCCCAACTAAACTTCTTTTCCTAAACTAGATCCTAAAATAACCACCAACAGTTTCCTAATTGCTAATGGTTTTACCTTAAACCACTGATGGTTTGCTAACCACTGATGATTTCCTAACCACTGATGATTTCCTAACCACTGACAGTTTGATCCAAATTGTCGATAGTCTCTTCTATCATTTTTAATAACAAGCTTATTTGACCAATCAGACCCTAACCAAATCCCATTATTTGAGTTTCTATCTTATCATAGAGGATCACTCCATCTTTTGAACCATGTTTTATTTTATTTAGAATTGATATCTAATCATTTATTGCTATAATTATTCAAAATCACTTCTTGTATTGCATTTCATTATCCTCTATTATTTATGTAAGAAATTTATCCTTTACTTTTAGAACTTAATTGTTTAAAAGTGTGGATTGATAGCCTCCAAGGAATCTTGTGCTTCTTGGATCTATCTCATGCTAGACAATGCACCCTCCTATCCAAATAATCAACTATTTCTTTAGTGCTTTATTATATGCAGGTCATTTTTCCCCAGACAAAGATGAGTCTCCATAAACATCTAGATCAATGCATGCACAACATATCAGGTTCTAATAACCTCACCCTTATTTAAGTTTTACATTTCTCTTTCTAAAAAAAGTAAAGTAAAATTATAGTGAAACATTATGGCATGCCTGATGGGACCTAGTTACATTTAGGTGCTTTTTATTCTGGGTTTATGCTCATTTGAAAGAAATCAAAATTTATTTTGGACTTAAAATTAACTACATACATTTTTTTGTTGTATTGATTAGCTCACATAGATTAAATTAAATCAAGTGAATCAATCATAGTCTCACTTCTCTCCACACACACAAGACCAAACCACAAATTCAATTAAACATCAAAATATTGATATAAGGACCGACTGGGACTTCATTACCTAGCGTTCACCTTTCCTCAACTATCCTATTTGTATTTCATCACCAAGGGGAGAACCAACTCAATATTCTAGATGAATATAATCTCTAGAAACTAGATATATTTTGGCTAAGCACCTGACACCCTTATTGTTATGACATATGAAGTGAGGGGGTAGGCCCCAATATAAAGCCATGTACCAAGTTCTAGTATAAATCTTGAGAGCCTTTAACTACCTGAAACCATATTTAGATATATTATTTTAGTACCTGATCTATAAGCCCAAGTTGGTCTTCATAACTTTTTTAAAATTGAGGCATAAGCCTAAAGAGAGATAATAAAGTATCCTAAGATTTTAATGTACATTAGTGTATACATTACTTTCCTTGAGATATTTTTATTTTAATTGCTTCTCTTTTGAGTTGTGAAATTGCTTGTATCTTCCTTTTTCTCTTATTTGCATGATTTTAATTAGGTTAAAACTAAAAAACCAAGCAAATCAGGCTCCACCTAATCATCCATCTTATTCTTCCCCTTCATATATGGAGTACATCTCAGATGCAGAGAGTTATCCCCATCCTTCTAAAAATCCTAGTATCCCTTAGGAGGTTGCCCAAGGTGATACAATATTTTCCATTTTTATGGATAACAACCCCATATCCCACCATACCCCTACTTTAGTTTTGCCTATTAACTCACCCTATGGTATTCCATCTCACCTTATGGGTAACACCTCTATTAGCACCATTTCCACCCAGCCTTTAGTCATCTAAGCATTATCTTCTACCAATAACCCCACCAATTCCACCATCCAAAACTAACCCATCTAACTAACTAATGCCCAAACACATTCTACCCTAACCAACAACCCTTATAGTATAGGAGAAACCCAATGTTTGGGAATTATTACTCTACTTACCATGAGAGTACCCTTTACTTGTGTTACCACCCTTATTATTGTTTCTAACCCACCTACCTCCACTCCATTCTAGAGCTTGGTGGTTCCCATACCTTTTAATCTTCCACCCATTAATACCATGATTACTACCCATCCTTGACTTATCAGCTTAACCATACCTCTAACCCAACACATGTCAATTCTTTGACAAGTTCCCATCACACCCAATCCTAGATATATTCCAAACCCATAGGGGTATATGAATCCATTCTCTACCCAACCTCCTATGTCCACCTAACCATTCATGACATCCTCCCAACCACCCATGTCCACACATCAATAAGTGAGAACCTCTCAACCTTCTATTAGCTATCCTTATACCACACCCACCCAAACCCAACATAATTTCCCTATAATTATGGGGGTACGTAACCACAAAAAAATCTTGTTAAGATGTTAATGGATAAAATGACTACTTTAGAGTCATCTATTTTTGGTGCCCATAACCTTTGATCATATGACCAAATTTGTAATGAATTAATTTACCCATCAGTCCCCATTTGACCTTATCCTCCTCAATGAGAGCTCTTAAAATTCTCAAAATTTTAGAGCAAGGAAGACCCTCAACAACATCTTAGAGAATTTAGACACTCTTGCTATTTGATTGCCTATGATGATGCTCTCCTTGTTTTTACCTTTCCCATGTATCTATTAGGTCCAGTGCTAGATTGGTACAATACCATTACCAAGCACTCTCTCTTTTGTTTTGGCCAACTAGCATAAATCTTCTTAGACTACTTTTCCATAAACATCTCTAAGAAAGTTTTCATTACCAATATCTAATCTATTTGGTAATTTGATGATGATTCCATTGTTGAATTTGTAGCCCATTGGATAGTCTTGATAAATCAACTCTATTTCTTTGTCCCAACTTGAGCTAATTAAGCTCTTTGGTCGAGCTTGTGCCAAATATATTTCCTCCAATTTGTGGGTTTAGATTTTTAGGACCTTTCTTGAAACTTTCACCATGGCACGTAAGTTAGAGAATAGATCCATTGATGAGGGGAAGTTAAAATTGAGAAACAAGAATTCCACTTTTAAATCAAATGAGGCTTCCTCTTCCAAACCTAAGAATCAAACCAACACTAACAAAAAATAAGGGAACTACAAATGTGATTGTCCTTAAAAATACTCCTCCACCAGTTATTAACTAGCCCAACTCTTCCAATTCCTCTAATAAAAAAACTAGAGACCAAAATCACAACCAAAAGCAATTTACTCCTCTAGGTGAGTCATATGCTTCGGTATTGGAAAAGTTGTTAAAATCAAATATCATATAAATCCCACCTATCAATCCTCTAAAATAGTTCAATTCTTCTCATCTTATACTAGGTTGGTATAAGGAGAATGAATTGTGTGCCTTCCACTGTGTCATTGGGCATGATGTTAGGTGTAATACTTTCAAAGACATTGTCCAAAGTTTGATTGACAAGGGGGAACTTGTGTTGGATAACCCCATTACATCCCTAAATTAATCACTTGACATATTTAGATAGCCATTTCTTAACCATGCCCCTTTCATGAATAATGAAAATAATAGACATAATCCTCTCAAAACCATGAGGTCCATACCATTAATGTGGTGCTTAGTGAACTCATTGAGGAAACCATTTCCCAAATCATCTTTCCTTCCCCTTAATTATTGAGGTAGTAGAGTCACCTTCTATTCCTTTGGGATTCAAAATAAAGCAAACAACTATTCCCCTTTCTTCACTTATCAAGGTAGTGTAGTTACCAACCTCTTCTTTGGAATACATACCAATGGAGGTAGCCATTACCATCATATCCTTATCTTCTATCATACATAAATCCAATCTTCCCTTAGAAAGCATTCCTAAGGAAGGGGTCACTTTATCCACCTCTCCTATAGAAGATTCACCTTCCCAAACTTTGGAGCCTTTGATTAAGAAAAAGGACAAGGTAAACACTCTCCTCTCTCCACCCATGGGTTTGTCCTTTGAGACTAAAAATGAAGGGATAAAACCCATCTATAAGCCTTTTTCTAATTTGGTTCAAAACTTAGAGTACTTATCCCAACCCAATGTAGATCATGCCATATTTTGGCACCACCTCAGGCTTCCTCACCTAACCAAGTAAGAGCCTTCAACCATGCCATTGTCAACCCAACCTTACACTTCTAATATTTAACCCACCATCATCTCACCCAAACCATTAGAAACCTCTATTCCTCAAGCCATAGTTGAACCAACCAAATCGACTCCACCCAAAGTAGCCCAAACAACTTCTCCCATCACAACCAAGTCCATCAAAAACTAGGCATACTACTTACTCAGAGCCTTACTCACCCTCTTTTAAATTTGATTTAGCATCACCTAACCCACCAAGTAAATCCTAAGTCAAGATGACCAATAAGGAGGAACCACTTAAGATCCTGAAAGCCAGAACCTTGCCACTTATTTCTACCTTGCCTTCTATTTTAAGATCACATCCTTCTTCCATCCTAGGACCTCATCCTTATGTTAAGAAAACATGTTTCCCAAATACAACCCAAACCTAAAATCTTCTTCCATTTATGCTCTTACCTAGTTTCTTCATAACCTCAACCTCCAAAACCTCCACTACCAAACATCCTACTTCTAAACCTTCTACTTTTAAATCACCCACTATAAAGCCTACTAGTTTAAAAAATTCAGCCTCTAAACCACCAACCACCAAGAATAATCCACCACCCAAAACTCCCACTACTAAGCTTACTCCTAATAAGGCTTCCACTCTAATAATGAAAACTAGAACTCAAAAATCCTTGACACCTTTGCCCGAGTCTTATTAACCCATCTTACAGAGGTTATTACAAACTTCTTTCTTGACTTTGACTCCCATAAAACAATTTGATCCACATAGACCTAAGCCATCTTGGTTTGTTGATAATATAATTTTCTCATATAATATAATGCTAAGATATTATACAAAGAATTATAAATCTCTAAAAGTCCTAGTCCATTAGATATATGTTAATTATAAACACTACAAAACTATACACAATGGTTCTAGATATCAAAATACCCCTGGATGTGTAACCTACAATTCTCACCCTTTAAACCATAAAATCAAGTCAGAAATCTCTTGGATCAACTCACCTTCTAACCTAGCTTGACCAAACTTAACCCTTCATCCTTAGACCCTCAACCACCGATAGTTAGTATTTTGACCATCGATGGTTAGCACTTAAAATTATCAACTTGATCCATGTGTGAGCTAACATTTCAAAATATTATCTATATGTATACCTTATCTATTTGTTAATGCATAATAATCCTTGAAATCATCAACCAAACCTCTTATAGAACTTTATACCTCCATCTCTCTTTGCCTATAAAAGGAAGGGAGCAGGAGGTGAAAAGGCATTAAAGAGGATCCACAAAAAAGTAGGTTTTCATTATTCTAGTAGCTAAAAAAAGGATACAAACCTCTACCAAAATTATTATTTAGGAAAAGTACCATTAATCTGACTAAATCATTCCAAACTTCACCAACATCACCCATCCACTACTCTACTAAAATGCTCTGGACTCTTTAGCAAGTCAATAATGTTCTATCATGAGGTAAGTATTTGTTTTCATGTATTCATTTACCTTAATCCTATTTCAACAACCTCCTATACCTTTCTACCATTTTCCCTTTGACCTCAAACCTATGGATCCAAATGTTTACCTTAACTAGACTTGTCAATAGTAACCACTGATGGTCACCCTGACCACTGACGGTCAACTGTCAAACTATTGACAGTCATCCTGACCACTGAAGATTGACTATCAAACTAATGTTAGTCACCTAACCATCGATGGTTATTCTAACCAATGATGGTTACCCTAATCTTTGATGGTCACTGTGTGAACCAAACTAGCAACCAAACTAACAAACACCAAATACCCACCAACCTCAACCAAACCCTATTTTCTTAGCCCCTGTCACCTCACAGACCATAAACAAGAACCTGACTTGACTTGAACCATTTTCTGATATTTTTTCATTTACCTTAATGTTCTCTTATTATAACTAACATTTCTTTTGAAAAGTATTTACTATCTTTCAATTAAGTACTTTATTTTATGTTATGCTATATTTTTTTATCAAATTTTATTTTCAACATTAACTTGCATCAAAAGGTGGATTGACATCATCCTAAATAACTCATGCTTCTTAGATCTAGCTTGTTAGGCAATCCACCTAACCTACTTAACTAACCAACCCTTTTCTAGTTATCTCTTATTGCAGGTCATCTTCCCAAGCCAAAGAAGAGTATCTACAACCATCTAGATCATAGAGTGCACACCATATCTAGGTTATACTAACTTATACCTGATAGAACCTAGGTTCCCCAAAGCTCTGACATAACTTGTCAGAATTAAGAGCACACATGATTACCATTATATAAGCAACTTAAGATGTGGAAATACACAGAAGTACAAGTAACTATCAATGAGAAATAACACAGAATATGAGAGGAAACAAACAATTGTATTCAACTCAGTTAGAAGGAAATTACAACAAAGAGATCACACTCTTCTTCCACTTTGTGGGCATACCAATAATCTTCCCTCAAGAGTAATCTTCTCTCAATACAGGTCACAACAAACAACTCAAGCACAGCACTGTTGTTCACCTCAACTAGTCAGTACAACACTGCTAGTACAACCGAGTATGAACTGATACTCCAAGTAGATCTCACCATGATCTTGCTCCTTGATGTATTGTTGTCACCTTGGATCTTGCTCCCTCGCTAATCTCCTTTTGACCCTCACATACACACACCCCTGTAAGCCAACTTGATCTTACTTATCACATGTAGATCTCCTCCATGATCTTGTAACACCCTACAGATCAAACCTGATCTTACATACATGAAGAATCTTACTTGATTCTACCATGGGAAGAACTCTCCTAGTTCTACACTTTACAATACAGCCCATGAGTCTATTATATAGATCTCATGCATATAATGATTAGACTTGTGGCTCAAGACTTGAACTAGTCTTTATCATGCAAATAAATTGTTCAACTAACTGACTGTTCATCAACAACAGTTTTGGAACTGCACAGGTGACCGACGTCAGTCCCTGTCTAACTGGAGGTGATCGACGTCGACTGACTCCTACTGATGTCAGTTGCTTTTTGTCGACCCCTACCTGATGTCGGTGTGGCCTACTGACGTTGATGATTGTGACACTTAACAACCCTCCATGTTTGCATTCGAGTGAAGCTTTTAGCTCTACAACCTAATAATCTCCCACTTGGAGATAAATAGCTGCACCTATACCTATACAAGTACTTTGTCTAATCTGCATCCTGGCTTGTATTCCTCTTCAAGTTCAATCTTGAAGACTACCCACCACACTCCTTGTGGTGTTAATCCTGTGCCTAAATTTTTTCATTCTCAGCTTACCTTCTTTTGCCATTGCTATACTCCCACTCAAATAGAAACCCCTGTGAGTAACCTGTAATCAACACACACTAACTAGATCTGAACCATCTATTAGTCAAACTCACTCTGAGAATGTCCAACCTCGCTCTGATACCATTTGATAGGACCTAGGTTCCCCAAAGCTCTAACACAACTTGTCAAAATTAAGAGCACAAATGATTACCATTGTATAAGTAACTTAAGATGCAAAAATACCTAGAAGTACAAGTAACTATCAATGAGAAATATCACAGAATATGAGAGGCAACACACAATTGTATTCAACTCAGTTAGAAGGAAATTACAACAAAGAGATCACACTATTATTCCACTTTGTGGGCATACCAGTAATCTTCCCTCAAGAGTAATCTTCTCTCAATACTAGTCACAACAAACAACTCAAGCACAGCGCTATTGTTCACCTCAACTAGTCAGTATAACATTGTCAGTACAACCGAGTATGAACTGGTACTCCAAGTAGATCTCACCATGGTCTTGCTCCTTGATGTATTGTTTTCACCTTGGATCTTGCTCCCCCACTGATCTCCTTTTGACCCTCACATACACACACCCCTACATACCAACCTGATCTTACTTATCACATGTAGATCTCCTCCATGATCTTGCAACACCCTACAGATCAAACCTCATCTTACATACATGAAGAATCCTACTTGATTCTACCATGGAAAAAACTCTCATATTTCTACACTTTACAATACAGCCCATGAGTCTATTATATAGATCTCATGCATACAATGATTAGACTTGCGGCTCAAGACTCGAACTAGTCTTTATCATGCAAACAACCCGTTCAACTAACTGACTATTCATCAATAGAAGTTTTTGAACCACACAGGCGACTGACGTCAGTCCTTGTCTAACTGGAGGTGACTGACGTCGACCGACTCCTACCGATGTCGGTTGCTTTCTGTCGACCCCTGCCCGATGTTAGTGTGGCCTGCTGATGTCAGTGACTGTGACACTCAGCAACCCTCCATGTTTGCATCCAGGTTAAGCTTTTAGATCCAAAACCTAACACTACCCCTCTTTTAGTTTTACCTTTCTTCTATAAATAGATAAAAACAAAATTTGAGTAAAACATTTTGGCACACTCAATGGGACTTAGTTACATATAGTGCCTTTTTCTTGTTTATTCTATGCTCATACAACAAAATTGAAAATTTATTTTGGGTATAAAATTAAATACATACATTGACTTCTTGCATGTTTAACTCATTTAGTTAAATTAAAATTAAAGTAATCAATTGTAGCTTTACCTCTTTATCACACCATACCAAACCACTTATTAATCAACACATCTTTACACCTGACATAAGGCATGACTAGGATTTCATCACCTAGTGGTTAACCTTCACCCTTTGGATATCTTACTTGGACTTCAATACCAAGAAGAGAAACCAAAACTTAGCTCTTTGGTTGAGTCTAAACTCTAGAAATCAGTATATATTGGCTAAGCACCTAAAACCCTTATCGCTATGATGTGTGAAGTGAGAGTGTAAGCCCCAATATCAAGCCACACATTGATTTCCAATATAGATTTTGAGAGCCTTAACTAACTTACAACCAACCATCAAATTCTATTCTAGTACTTACTCTACAAGCCAAGTCTTCCAACATTCTTTCTAACTTAAGGCATAAGCCAAAAGAGAGACTAAAAAGAACCTTAGGAGGTAACTTACTTTAGTGTGTGTTTTGATTTTTTGACTTTGTCTTGTCTGCTCTTTGTTTTGAGTTGTGAGAAACTTACCTTCCACCATCTTGACTCTATTTCCTTATCCAATGGGGAATCAACCTATATTCTCTTTTGAAGATCCTAACTTTGTTAGGATCTTGGAGAACAACCATCTCACCTTAGAGTGATATCTTGCATCACAAGCCACTTGTGCTCCTAACCTTACCTACAACTAACCTAACCTATCCTAAAACCAACCCAACCTTACCTAAAACCAACCCAGCCTCATTAAAAACTAACCCAACTTCAAACAAAACTAATCAAACCCTACATATCACCTATCAAACCTTAATTACAACCAACCAACAAACTATCAACTACCATTTGAGTTAGTTACAATGTTAATAGATCAGATAATCAAATTAGAGTCATCTATTTATGGTACCCATCACCAATCAACTCTCAACTATAACTAATGAAATCTCAACTACAACCAACCAAAAACCTATCAATGATCATTAACCATCATCATACCCACCAAAAACCCATCAAAATCAACTTAATAATGATCATAACCAACCTCAACTTCAACCTATCCAACCTTATCAACTTTTGGGTCACATACCCAAACCATCATATCAACTACCCCAACCCACTTTGAGGCATCCCTATTTATTTCAAAATATTTGGTCTATCCTCTTTTCCATCCAACCAATAATTATTAAACCAACTTATCAACCTTACTTAACCTTATCAAACCAACCCACCTTATCAACCTTATGGAAGAAATCAAACCTACCCAACCTATCAAACTCATCAACCATGTAAAACCTACCTACCTTACCTATCTTATCAAACCTACCTAATCAACATACCCTAATAAACTTGCCAAATCAACCCAACCTATCAACCCAACCAACCTTATCTAGTATACCCAACCCATAAAATCAACCAAACTTATATACTCAACCAAACATATCAAACCAATCAACTTCATCAAACCAACCTATTAGCTCATAAAATCAAGATCAATCCATCATTGGACCTCTTTTGCACTCATTATTATGCACACCAATAACCAAAGCCCTCAACATAATGAGGTCCATCCATTAGATTTAGTTCTTAGTCAACCTATAACTAAGAAAACCATAATCCAACCCTTAACCAAACCACTTATTAACCAAGTGAAACATTCTCAACATTCTTTTGATATCACAGTTAAGGAACTAGTCAACCTCTTTCACTTACCCATATGGAACCAATTAACCTACCTCTTTCACTTAACTATGTGGAACCAACCAATCAACCTTTTCCACTTACCCATGTGGAACCAACCAACCTAACTCTCTCACTTACTAATTTTTTGGAACCTACCGTCAACCCTATGTTACCAACCATCAACTCAACCTTAACAACCATTAACCCTACATCACCTACCATCAACCAAACACAAACCATAATCAACCCAATCAAACCTACCATCAACCCAATATTACCTAACATTAACCTAAACTTACCTATAACCATCTACCTAACCTTACCTCACAACTAAACCAAATAATCAAACCAACCCAATTAACAAACCAACTCAACCATTTATCTTACCTCTCTCAACTAATCATACCAACCTCTACACCAAATCAATCAACCACAATCAACATACCTTTTATCTCAACCATAACCAACCTATCTAACAATCCAAACCAAGATTAACCCATCAAACCTACCAAACCTATCTTAACCTACCAAAATTAGGACCCACAACATTTTCCTCACCTTGGTGCAATAGAGGAAATTCCACTTGAACCACCACCTAAAATTTGAACCAATTAACCACTAACTTCTAGTACCTAATAACTAACAACTAACACCCCTTTTTGGAGGTGAATGAATTCATCTTCACCCCTCATAAACCCTATTATTAACCAACACCTCAACTTGGGATCATTTTCCCATCCTCAAGCATCCATGAAAAGAGCAAATTAGGAGATCTCTCCCTCCACAAGGTTTTGACCATTTATCAACCACCAACCTTGCCTTAACCAATTGACCAAAATAACTTTTAGAATTTTTGCCTCAACCTACAACTAGTTTAAACTTGGCCTAAACAATCAACCAAACTTTTAACCAACTTGACCTTACCCAACCTTCTACCAAAACTTGAAGAAATATACCTTTTTGACCTTCAGACACTAACAGTCAATGATAACCCTAACCATCGATGATCACCCTGACCGTCGATGGTCATTACCATAAAATAGAATCTAAAATTTAAATTTTTACTTGAACCAGCCTATCAAACCCTTAACCAATCACCTAAAATTATCCAACCAACTACCTTACTTCAATAAATTATCCTTTGGAGATTTAGCTTCTCCTCCAACAATTAACCTAACCTATCAAGAGATGACACATCTCCAACCAACCAACCATATACCCTTTGGAGATTACCAATCTCCACAAAGCACCAAACTATTAGATATTACCCTTCTCCACCAAACTATTTAGGAGTAACCTTCTTCCCAAACCTTTGGAGAGTACCTTCTCCATCAACCCATTCTGAACCATGTGGTATGTCAAATTGGGGAAACCCATTTGAGCACCACCCAACCATTTGGGAGTTAACTTCTCCCCTACGCTTTGGAGATTACCCTTCTCCACCCAACCATTTAAGAGTCACCTTGTCCTTCAACCTTTAGAGAGTACCTTATCCATCAACCCAACCTAAACCAAGTGGTATACAAAATTGGGGGAACCCATTTGGACATCACCCAACCTATTTAGGAGTCACCTTCTCCCTTAACAATTATAAATTACCCTTCTTTGCCAGACTATCATCTAACCAACCTCACCTTTTTGTTGATACAAATATTTTCCATGTCTAATCAAGTGTTGAAAAGTAATTAGGGGACATATACTCTCTTGATTGACATCAACTATTTATGCAAGCATATATCTAGGGCATATCAGAACCTCAACCTCCTCAAATGCTTTTGCATTTTTGTGCTTGTCCTTTGGTTAAACCGAATTCCTTGTCATCTTATATCCAACTTAAGCTCATACCTTGTTTTCAATCACCTTCATCTACTTATTTTTAATGATAACCTATTAAAAATAGGAACATGTGATTATCTACCACAAACTTATCCTAATCCTAAGCATGGATACCATGGCTATACTTATGACATTATCCTCATAGTATTTTCCAACTTTTTTGGATGGATTCCTATGGTCAGTGTCACTTAAACAACCTCTTTATGCTATGGATTTACCTCCATAAAGGAAAACCTTAGGCCTATATAGATAGTCCATGTCTAAAATAACATATAAATAATTTAAGATACTAAAATATCACTTAGCTCAATATCTCTAGCATGCAAATTGTTCCCTTGAAGGACAACTACCCAAAAATAAAAAATTCTTAAGAAGATAGACTGCTCCCTTGGAGGATAACTATCAAACATGAAAAAATCCAAACTTAGAACACTCCCTTAAAGGATGGCTAAGTCAAATTTGTCAAAATAAATCATTTGAAACTTCTTACATCGATCAACTTCCCAAACTTATCAAAACTAAGCAATAACAGACCCTATATCAAAATCAAGAGCAATCAATCCCAAAAAATATGTAGTCATCTTTCACAATAACATTAGTAGACTTCTCACATCGATCAGTCTACACCTATAATTGGGACATGGACTTGTCTATCATGGTTTATAGGTGACCTATATAAGGGGCAAGTCATCCCAACAATAAGGCTACCCTACCTATCACCCACTACCTATAATCCATCTCCCCTTTTGTCCTCCACAAATCAAGGGATTTCTAAGCTTACTTGACATAATGTGATCAAGATACCTTTTTTTTACCATTAAGCTAACAATAAAGCAAAATCATGATAGGGGTTTATGTTCATAATCCCACCCATCTTACCATCATGGCCTTTGTCAATTGTAGCATTTAGCCTCCTCCTTATACTTTCATGGCCACTTAGGAAAATGTGTCTTCCCCTTTTTGAGTCATTGAGACCAACCCATCCAACTAACCAATTAGTGAACCTATTTGGGAGTCACCTTCTCCCCCAACCATCGGAGAACACTTGCTCCACCAAACCAAACCCAACCTTTGGAGATTACCCTTGTCTTACCAATCTGAAACCAAGTGGTACACTAAATTAGGGTAATCCATTTGAATGCCACCAACCAACCACCTTACCTTAACCATAAAATATTGAAGAGCACCTTTTCCATCAACCATTTCTCATACCAAACCCAAATCAAGTGGTACATCAAATTAGGGCAAATTCTTTAAAACACCACCCAACCATTAGAGATTACCCTTCTCCACCAAACCTCTTACCTAACTGAATGAAGTGGTACATCAAATTATGGAAACCCATTTGATTACCACTAACAAACCTTTAGAGATTACTTTTTTCTATAAACTAACCATGAACCATTGGATAACACCCTCTCTAACTAACCAACCAACCATTCGACCAAGTCCACCTCAATGTTGGATATTTTTGACCCAAACTATTCACATATTTTGTGATGACCTTGCCTTGATCCTTTTGACCACACTAATTACCTTGCCATGTTGAAAATTTGAATTTACACCACCTCATGTACAACCAATTATTTTATGTCTTCCAAGGAGCACTTCCTACCTTATATACCTATAAAAACACTATCCTTGTATGGGAGACTTATAGGGTAACCTGATTATCTATGCCTAATCTTGAGGCTTGTTTACCCTATTACTTATCCTTCTAAAACCAAGATTATTTTAACCAACATTAGAAATTTAGTCTATGTGTGATCTCAAATATTTCACTTAGTCAAATTTTATGCACATGTTTGCACCTTAATACCCAACCTCACCTACCAACCTTGTCACCTACCTTCCCATCCACTTAATAACTCATCAAACCCAGACTTGATTCTTATTCACCTCCTCACATACTCAGGGAAACTAAACATTTTACCCACAATTAATTTTTTTATAGCTTGTTGATATAAATTTCATAATAAAAAGGGGCAAAATGTAGACACTGGAAAGCTACACACAATAGTTCTAGATGTTGAAATACCCCTAGATGCCCAGCTTATCATTCACACCCTTTTGACTACAAACCTAAATCAAAACAATCTTTTACCAACTCACCCTCTAACCCACCTTGACTAAACTTAACCCACCTTGATCAAACTTAAACCTTCACCCTTCAACCTTTGATCATGAATAGTCACTTTGATCACTGATGGTTAGCACTTTGACTACCAATAATCAACACTCTAACCATTGATGGTCTACACTCTGACCATTGATAGTCAGCACCTGAACTTATCAACTTGATCCATGTGTGAGCTAACATGTCAAAATCTAATGTATATGTTTATCTTATCTATTTTATAATGCATCATAAACCTTGAAATCATCAACCAAACCTCCTCGGGAACCTTCTACCTCCATCTCTCTTTGCCTATAAAAGGAGGGGAATAGGAGGTGAAAAGGCATGAAAAATGATCCACAAACAAGTTGGTTTTCATTCTTCTAGTAGATAAAATATTGATCTAAACCTCTACTAAAATTATTCTTTAGGCAAAGTACTGTTACTCTACCCAAATCATTTTAGACTTCACTAACATCACCCAACTATTACCCTACTAAAATTTCTCTAAAATCTTTATCAAGTCAAAAGCCTTCTATCATGAACTAAGTATTTGTTTTCATGTATTCATTTACCTTGATCTTATTTCAACAACCTACTATACCTATTTTCCATTTGCCCTCTAAAATCTAACTTGTGGATCTAACCTTTTACCTTAACCAGACCTATCAATAATAACTATTGATGGTCATCCTAACCATTGATGGTCAACTATCAAAATAATAATAGTCACCTTAACCTTTGATGGTCAACTGTCAAACTATTGTTAGTCAATCAACTATCAACTATTACTCTAATCACTGATGGTCACTATGTGAACAAAACCAATAAGTAATAAATACCTACCAACCTCAACCAAACCCTATTTTCTTGGCCCTTGTCACCTCATAGACTATAAACAACAACTTTACCTGACCTAAACCATTCTATGACCATTTGACATTTACCTTAATGTTATCTTATTTGAACTAGCATTTATTTTGAAAAGTATTTACTTTATTTTGATTAAGTACTTTCTTTTATGTTATACTATCTTTCTTATCAACTTTTGTTTTCAACATTAACTTATATCAAAAGGTGGATTGATAGTCTCTTAGATAGTTCATGCTTCTTGGAACTAGCTTTCTAGGAAATCCACCCAACCTGCTTAATTAACCAACCTTTTTCTAATTCTCTCTTATTACAGGTCATCTTCCTAAGACAAATAAGGGTATCTACAATCATTTGGATCATAGAGTGCATACCATATCTAGGTTCTACCAAATTCTACCCCTTTTTCAATTTTACCTTTATCTTATAAATAGATAAAAATAAAAATTTGAGTAAAACACTAACAATGACCTATTTTCAAAAGAGACACCCATAACCCCATCACCACTCCATGAACCACAACACACCACCCTAAACCTACCTATTCCCACACTCTCATCCAAGAGTGAGAAGGAATTTCAATAATCCTCTAGCCCAATTCTTCCCCAAATCCATACCATTCATCTGGTCACATGATCACAAGCATAAAAAAAGGATAAGTGGAAGGCAAAGGTGTCCATTCCATGGACATACCCTCCTTATACCACTCAACCACTCAACTAAACCCAACCATCCACACCTTCTTGTAAACCCAAGATATCCATCTTCGGTACCTCTCAATCCAACCCTTTTGAGTCAATCCAAAGAGTGGTTCTAAAGCAACTTCACCAAACACTAGTGAAGATGAGTTTATATAAAGTAATCAATACCTCACCCTATCACCTCCAGGTAAATGATAGAAGCTTTGCAGTCTATAGAGGTCGAAATAGAAGACCCTTAACCTCTAACAGCCTTTGTTGGAGCCCTCCAACTTTCCACCCTTATTACCTTTAAAGACCCATAAATACCCTCCATTCATCCCTAGGATCTAGATCTTCCCCTCTTCATTACCACATACATCAACCAAACCTGCATCAAGTTATGATTGATGGGGGGTTAACATCAACATTATCTCCTCCCATGTATATGAATAACTAAAACTACCAAAGAACATTATGTTGAAAACCATAGTAATACTCCACTCCTTTAATGATACTATGGCAATAAATCTAGTAACTATCATCCTCCACATTTGCCTTAGACCTCACACACTTGCTGAGCTCTTCTATGTAGTAGAAGGTGAGTTACAATACAATGTTCTACTTAGATGCCCTTGGATCTATTCCATGAATTATGTAGCATCTACCCTACATCAGTATATCAAATTTGAGCATGAAGGTAAAGTAATTAACATACAAGTTGACCCTATTCCTTTTACATCATACAACATGATGTATCCCCCAAATGATGTTCTACTCCTTCCCATGACCAAGTCTTCATCAACCAATAATGATTCCACTTATTCTACCAACCAAGCCTCAACTAGATCATCTATTCCTTCTACCTAAATCCCTATAGGGACCCCTTAGAATCAACATTCTAT
This sequence comes from Torreya grandis, assembly GCA_037957365.1. Classification (NCBI taxonomy): domain Eukaryota; kingdom Viridiplantae; phylum Streptophyta; class Pinopsida; order Cupressales; family Taxaceae; genus Torreya; species Torreya grandis. Next base: position 657,897 of record JARHVA010000402.1, on the reverse strand, counting down.
TTTTTCTTGCTTGAGGAATATTTACTCTTGGATTTGGATGCCTTACCTACTCCTTAGGAGTATGGGAACCTTAACCAGAATGTTGATTATGACCCCAATACTAGAACCACTATTTCTTTTGGGCCTTCTCATTTACAAATGAATATTATCTATAGGGTACTTTATCAAGCACTTGCTTCTTCCTCAATCCCTTCTTCTCCTTGACCATTCACCTCTAATTTCTCTTACTTGGATAAACAAGAGTTCAAAAAGACATACCTGCATAGGTGTGTTTGGAATGGATTTGGTCTAGGACGTTATGAGCATAGACCACATGAGTTGCCTCCATGTAAGACTAAAAAATGCTCATGAAGTATTTGGTCTTAGTTTTACTCCACCCAAAGAGCTAATAGACTCACCTCCCATTATCATCATTAATGAAGAAATCCCATCCTCATCATCCATTCCACCATCAACATCTAAGGATTTTAACATCACCCCCCCTAAATTTTTTTCATTAACATGATCAACCTTAGAATCATGACTTATCAAAATGATGGGGATATCATAACCATTCTTCTAACTCATCTTAAGATGGTAAGAGACAACTCTCCTACCTTTAATATTATTTAGTGTTAAGATGATGATTCTAGTCTTGCCTATCTCAATGTAGAATATTATTCAATCCACAAGTACCTCTCTCTAGAGAATTCAACCATGTTAAATAAATACATAATGGATATCAGCTTAGGTACTCTGGATAACCCATACATTATGAAAATTGGCCAATTGCTAAATTTAAGGAGCTTTACGATTTCCCCTCTTTCCTACAAAACCATATAATAGCATTTTCTTAGTATTATAGCGACATGCTAGAAATAAAACCTTCCATTTCCACCTATAATATAGTCACTGACCTCGATGCCAAGCCAGTTTGACAAAATTTTTGTCTAATGCACCCTTACATAACCCTTCTTTTCAAAGAACTTCAACACCTCCTATCCATAAATTTCATTCAACCCATTGATTATCCCCAATGGGTCTTGAATGTCATCCCTATCACCAAAGCAATAGGGGAACTTTGCATTTGTGTAGACTTTTGTGACCTTAACCTTGCTTACCCAAAGGATGACTTTCCTTTTCCAAGCATTGACTAGCTTATTGATCTTACAGTCGGCCATAAGATGCTATATCTTATAGATGGGTTCTTGGGTTATAATAAGATTTCAATTTCCCTTAAAGATCAACACAAAACCACCTTTATCACCCCTAGGGAACTTTTTGCTATAGGGTCATGTCTTTTGGTCTAAAGAATGCTAATATAACCTATCAACATGTTATGCCCTACATCTTCCATGAATTTATTAACAAAATCATAGAAGACTATGTCAATGACCTTCTCAATAAATCAAAATATCATAAAGATCATTTGGCCATTCTCAAGATTATCTTCGAATGCCTCATCTATTACCATGTTTGACTTAACCCCCAAAGATCCTTGGATTTATCATCTCCATTCAAGGAATTAAAGTCAATCCCACCAAAATCAAATCAATCCTTAACATGTCTCCTCCCACCTAGCTTAATCAACTTCACATCTTGCAAGGGAAGATCCAATTCATTCATCACTTTATCTCTCAGCTCTCAAATTGATGTCAACCTTTCCACCACCTTTTAAAAAAGGATGTATCTTTTAAGTGGAACAAATTCTATCAAAATCCCTTTGATTCACTTAAGGAGTACCTTTTATCTCCACCCATCCTCAATCCTCCCAAGGAAGATCAAACTTTTTACCTTTATATTCCTTCCACTGACCACTCCTTAGGGGTAATGCTGACCTATCAGGATGAGTAGCATAAAGAGAAAGCTATTTAATAAATAAGTCAAATGCTTATAGAGTATGATACTTGGTGCACCCATATTGAAAAAAATTGCCTCACCGTAGTCTTCATTGTATCTAAACTTTACCACTACCTTATCAACCAAAAGACCTATGTCATAACCAATACCAACCCTCTCAAGTATATGCACTCTAAGCCATACAAAAATAGTGTATGGATAAGTGGCTCATGATCTTAGTTCATTTGACCTTGAGTTCCTCCAATAAAAGTCAATAAAAGGGCAAGTCATCATTGACTAATTGGTCAAAGAACCCTTACCAAATAACCAACTACCTTCCCTTGATTTTCTTGATGAGTCTATAGCCATGCTATCTCAAGAGGACATGACCTATAAAATTACCATGTTCTTCAATGGATCAAAATGTCAATGTGGTGGGGGAGTTGGTATCATCCTTATTCTCCTTGATGCTGAACCTATTCCTTTATCCCTCAAACTTGACTTTGATTATACCAATACTATGGCTGAGTATCAAGCACTAGTGATAGGCCTTTAAATTGCTTTAGCCTTAGGATTCAAAATAATCAGCATCTTTAGTGACTCCCAAATCATGGTAAATCAAATCAATGGATCTTACTAATTTAAGAATAATATCTTACAATAGTACAAACAACTAGCTGATGTACTCTTAACATCATTTGAACACTATTACATCCAAGCCACTCCATGATCTATGAACAAGTTTAACAACATGATGGATTCTCTCACTTCCTAAAACCCATCTAAACCTTCTAACTCTAAACTATCTATCATTATCCATCATCTTACCTAATATTCTTATATCTAATCAGAGTCTGTAACCATCTTTAATGTGAAGGAGACCCAACTTGATGTTTAGTATAAGTAGATCTTTGACTATCTTAATCTTGCCATCATCCCTTCCAATATTTCTAGGAATAGCCAAAGAGCATTCATTTAGGGTTCTTCTCATTAAAACATATTAGGGGGAATCCTTTTCAAGTGTGGCTTTGATGGACTTATTTTACACTACCTATATAGACACAAAATCTCTCATGATATCAAGGAAATGCATGATGGGATCTATGTGGGACACTTTAGTGGCCTAGCCATCACTAAACGGATCCTTCACCTTAGCTATTATTGGCTCACCCTTAAATAGGATTATTGTGATTATGTGAATAAGTTTGTTAAATATCAACGACATGCCTATTTACATCACACACCTAGCCATGTTTTCAAGTATCCAAATATTTTTGGCTCTTCTTGCAATGGGGTCTAGATCTTATTAGTGAAATTAGCCCCCATTCTTCACAGCGACATCATTCTATCATCAATGCAATAGAATATTTCACCAAATGGGTAGAGGCCATTCCTATCATCTCAACTAAGGATGAAAATATTATTGATTTTATCAACCATCACATTATCTATCATTTTGGTGTTTCACATAATTATCACCAACAATGGTAAATATTTTAAGAACGAACAAGTCCATGGTCTTTGTGACACATTCAATATCAATTTAAGTTTCTCATCTCCTTATCATCCACGAGAAAATAGATAGGCCAAAACTTCTAACAAAACCCTCAATAACATACTAACTAAAATGGTTAATGCATATGGTTAGGATTGACATTTACACATCCCCTTGGCATTATGGGTGTATCATACTAGTATTCTCACCCCTATAGGTGCTACCCTTTTCTCCCTTGCATTTGGAGTAGCAACTGTCTTGCCTCTTGAAGTTTAGATTACCTCTCTTCACATATCCCTACATGATCTCATTTCTATGGGAAATTATTATCAAGAACATTTAGCCGTGCTTAGCTATCTTCATGTATATCAAGAGCAAATCAAGTGCACTTATAATAAGCACCTCAAAGTGAGAGAATTCAATATCTAAGATCTCATCTTAAGGGAAAATAAACATGTCATTAATATGAAGAAAAAAAGTAGGGAAAATTTGATTTTAATTAACTTGGGCCTTATATCATAATGCATAAGTATGGATCGAGAGATGACTAGTTTTCCTCTCTTGATGGGAAATCAGAACTTAAGTCCCTAAATTTTTCACATCTACATCCTTTCTTTTGTTAAAAAATCTTGACCTCACCTTTTGTCTAACTTAAGCTCATCCCTTGTTTTCATGGACATTCATCTCCTTATTTTAAGGATAACTGATTAAAGCTAAATCATGTGATTATCCATTACATCCTTCACCTAATCTTGAATATGGGTACCATGGATCTACCCATAGCATGGTTTTCATGGTTCTTTCTACCCCTTCATAGGATGGATTCCCATGGATATTATTTCTTAAACCTCCTTTATCCATCATTAACCTTATTATAATTTGTTCTTGCCTCCACGAAGGTTAACCTTTCAATCTTATATAAGTAAATCCATGTCAAATTCAAAAGCAAAAAAAATCATATACGCGTCATTATGAGCATCCACATACTAATACCTTGAAGGAAAGCTACCAAAACCAATAAAAATTTCTCAATGTAAGGTAAATTTCTCACTTGAAGAATAACTATAAAAATACTTAAACAAATCTCACAAACTTAGAACACTCCCTTGAATGATGGATGAGTAAAGCATTTGTCAAAGCATAGCAAAATCAGAAAAGGCCAAAATTATTTTTGGAAGCCGCAATCAGATTTCATAAGTAGACTTCTCATATCAATTATTCTACACCTTATATGACATGGAATTGCTTATAATAGATATTTGGTAACTTGAAAAAGAGGCATGCTAGTCTCATAGAATGGTTCCACCATTATTCCATTTTCATCCATCTCCCCTTTATACCCTATATCAATAATGTATTTTTGAGCTTACTTGACATTATGTGCTCAATATACTTTTTAACCAACTAACAAACACTAATGCAAAGAATTTTAAGGAAGACCCAATATGCCGCCTTCTCCTTCCCTCATACCTACTTGTTGATACATTGATTTAGAAGCTTGTCTTTTGATTCTCCTCTCTTTCTTATCTTTTTTCACATTTAGTTCTATTACCCAACTTACTCTATGTTTTTTTAAGGTTAAGTCTCCTTTGTCTGATCAAATGAAAAATTACCAATATCATAGATCACACATCATTTCATCCTACTAACTAAATACATTAAATCATCATAAAATATCTATCATATCTACAACCATTTAATCATACATCAAAAATGAATGAGCCACTCACATCTATTACCCACCACATGCCTAATCTAGATAAGGAAGCATGGAATCATTAATTTAAAACATGATCATAATCATAAATACCTATAACCATAATCATATCAACATTATAACATCATCAAAATATTTATCATGCACATAAATTAAATGATCATATCCATCAACAACACCAATAAACCATATCCATATTGTGAACATAGTCATTAATAACCATGATAATAATCACAAACATCATAGCCATGTCCAATGAAATATAACATCATAAACATCATCACATCATGAACCTAACAACATCCATCAAATATCAAACATATCATGATCATTAATTAAATATCCACATCATCACATGCCTATCTAGGTGAGTAAACATAAACAATATCATGCTAATCATAAGCATCATCATGATTATAACAATAACAACATCCATAACCATAGACAAAATACATAACCCATCACATCAACTAGTCATAAACCATCTATCATTCATTAAATCATCCACCATAAATAAATGAGTCATCACACATGTCTATATAGATATCAAAGAACATAGATTCATTCCTATATCTACTGAATCATAAACAAACATCATAACATCATGAACATAAATTTAATAATCACATTCATAAGCCATATCCACAACCATAACACATCATAATATCATAATAAAAATCACACACACACACACACACACACACACACACACACACACACACACACACATGCACACACACACACACACACACACACACACACACACACACACACACACACACACACACACACACAATAGTAATTTTTACATCTCACTACATCAAATTTTAGGCCTATATCAAAATCATATAGTACATCAATAATATAAGGTCTCATACATGTCTAAGACCCTAGATTACCACTACCTCTCGAAGCCTTCCCACCACTTGAACCTACCTATCTACCTAAAAAGGTAACCTACTAACCTAGTATCACACTACTATCCCCTCTGATGATCTTTGCTCTATACTAAACCCATCTAGGCTCATTTGGAAGATGTGTAAAAACCAAGGCCTCATAATACCTTAACTCTTCAACTATCATAAATATCTCTCCATAGAGATAGTCCCTGATGGTCTTGTAGGTGTTGATACTAACCTTCTTGCATATCTGAGAGCAACTTTCTCCTATATAACAACATCTAGCTGAGCTCTAGCCTGATCTCTCTCCCTAGTAAGAGTGGCCACCTGGCCCTACACCATGTTTCTCTCCTAAGTAACTATTGTTAAGGATCTTTGTATTCTAGCCAGTGCTACCCTAATCTAATCCCTCTCTTTAATGAGTACCTACCTATCTGGGGCATCCACCTCCATTTGGTTCCCATCCCCCTCCATATCCACACCTACAACCTACTACCTAACCTATACATTATCTCCTCTAAACACTACCACATCATAGTGTGCATGGAACAACACAAAGTACTCTTATGTGACCCTTACATCATCAATATCTAGTATCACTAATAGCTCCTCCCAATCAAAATCAAACTCCTCTAGTTGTGGCTCATGCAGTGGAAATTATGCATCCTTTCTCTAATACCATAAGAAAGCACTTGGGATATCTTGCACTAGCCTAAACTACCTCCTTACCCTGTCAAAAGTAATCAAATCTACCTTAGGGTCTCATCTACCCTCAATCCACATATAGCTCTAAAATGATAGGGTCTTCCTCAAAAGACCCAACCATGTAGGAAATATGACATATGATCTCTAGATGACATCACCCTCAACCAGTGTATCTAACATGTCTCTATACCACTCCATGTCCTACACTCCTCCCACTAGTCCTATCAGAGCATAATCATGCCTCCATCACATAAACCCAACTCTATAGTCCATTTAAAAAAATCCATGCCATGTCAACCCATCTAGTCTAAGTAACATAATTGTTCATATGCCCAGTAGTGTATCATGAAATTGACACTGATGCCATACCTCTTATGTGATCTATAAACTTAGAGATCTTGATAGATTTTTACTAGTAGGGTAAGTACCCAAGCATATAATATCCAATCCATCATCATGCCTATAATAAATCCTAACAACATCTACAAAAATCTACCACTACTCAAGTCTAGCAATGCATAGTAGGTCATAACCATCATCATCATCATCATGAAAACCCATCTTGATCCCATATACCTATGATATAGGGGTACATAATAGAGGGCTCCTACATACCACCTTGCATGAATTGAGTCCTCCTCATACAACACATCCATAAACTCATCTTGTTCCTCTCTATTGATGTGCTCTATCAACTCCCCTCATAATAGTAGCCTCATGATCTAGTGGATGTCCTTTGGTAAGATCATCATCTCTTCAATAAAAAATAAGAATGTGTTAGTGGTTGGGTCCCATATCTAGATGAGGGCTACCAATATAGCCACATCTTTGGGATTGTGATAATAATATCTGATGCCTCCCAATCCCACTATTATCAAGTGATCCCACTCATGGTCTGTCATCTCTCGATGGACCTCATCCAAGAGCTACGACATTAAATATTGTACTTGTAACTATTATTTCACCTATATGGATAAACATGTTCTTTATTTTACCTTCACCTCATCCATGTATACCCTCATCTAATTCACCTTTAACTACCTAATTTTACCTTGCCCTTTTCCCACCCTTACCCTTCACCCACCCATACCCTTCACCAAACCTTATGCCATATTTTCAACTTATCCTATAACTTTTGATAGTTGAATATTTACTAGAAATAGTTCCTTATGGAATTGTCATTAATCAGCCTTGACCACTGATGGTTTAGTGGTGAACCTCTAATAGTTTACACATTGATTAGTTCAATTTTTTCCTATCGACTATTAATTAGCAATGGTTGATAATGACTACTAATGGTCACTATGTGGTGACAACCAATGACACACCAAGACTTAGGGATTCCCTAAAACTACCCTAAACATCAACCTAATCTCAAAATTTTAACCCATAATTACACTAATTATTACCTACACTAGTTCCCACCCCATCACTACCAAATCTGTACCTAATTTTATAGCCATTCCTTAAAACCCCTTAAATTCAAAATCCCTACCCCCACCCACCCACAATAATTTATAAAAATAATAAATTCATGCAAAAAATACAAATTTAATTACATTTCCAATCTCATTCCATGATCACCATCATGGTGGCACTCCCATAATCACTATCACTTACCTCTATGATCTACCACCACCTCTCTACATCCTCATTAGATCAACAACACTATGGCCCATAGGATCACTAAATCACCTTTATGTCAATCTCACCTAATCATGACCTCCTTCAACTCACATGAGTCTCTAAACCATTGGCATTCTTTACTCAAGCCAAGTTGAAACATCACAAGTTACATTTCACAAATGAGGAAATACAATCCTTATTTGAATTTTAACCCTCACCCTATTAGGGATGATGTCTGACCACATACAATCACTATCAACCATCGATGATTAAGCCTGACCATGGATGGTCGACCCCTCTACATTTTTGTTGTAATGACTACACTATTTTACTCACTCTTATGAAAACAACATTTACATTAACCATACCTATTCAATATGACCTTCTCTACAAACCCACCAAATAACCACACCTCCCAAATTTCATCATTTTGGCCCAAATTTAACACATTTTATGATGAGCTTACCTTTCCATTTTGAACAACTTTAACTTGCACTACTTTTATGTGCCAACCATTTCGGTACCTTAGAGCATGACCCTTTACAGTCTTGATACCTATGACCCTTTTATGTCTTCTTGGCATCACTTCTTATTTTAGATACTTGAGAACACATTTATGAGTGAAACCATAACCACCATGCCTAAATGTTGTCACTTGGTCTACTTGTCACTTGTCCTTCCAGTACCTAATTTATCTTAAAAACTACCTCACATATGGCATCCTAGTCTATGTGCAATCAATGATATAACATTTAGTCACATTTTGTGTGCATGCTTGCAATTAATTTCCTAACCTCTCATGAAATTTATCACCCACTGTACCACATTTCAAACCTACAATTGACTCTATTTTACTTAATCAATTCTTAGTTTGAGGGGGAACACCTCCTCCCATACTCGGGGCATATATACTACCCTTCTATTTTTTGTTTTCAAGATTGAAGATGCAAATTGCATAACATAAAGGGGAAAAATATAGACACTAGAAAACTACACACTATGGTTGTAGATGTCACACTAAACCTTAGACCACCCCTAGACCCCATTGAGACTATTTCACAACCTTTCAACCACCAAACATAAATCACAATGGCTAATTCTTCAATTTTAACTTTACCCTCTCAACCACTGATGGTCAAATCTTAACTGATGATGGTTAGCCTTTAATCACCTCAGGAGTTAAATCTAACTCAAACTCTAGCTTTCTTTATTATTATTAGCTTATTTAGCTATCCACACAATTAATGCATGTTAGGCTAAATTTAGACAACTTGTTAGACACCTTGTTGAACTTATTGTTTCACCACTCCCTTCCCTCTATATTAAGAGAAGAAGAGGAGGTAAAAGATCATCATCAATCATTATCATAATTTGTGCAAGAGATTAGATCTTCTTGTGAAGATAGTTTTATAAATTATAGTGACTAGATAAAGATCAAAAGTGCAGCTGTAACTCATTAATCAATAGACAAGGTACTATCACTCTGCCATGACTTATTTAAAAGCTACAACAAGCTTTCAACCAATCTCAAACATTCTTCAGATCAACAACAACAAAGCTAAGTATATATTACTTATGAGGATTCAACATTTAGTTTCTACATATATTTCTTTGTGTCACTTTCTCTCTACCTCATAACCAGTATCCAATCTAAATTTACCTTTTAGAACCCTCCTACAACCTTCCAAACCAAACTTATTTTCCTAAACAAGATCCTTTAGCAACTACTAATGGTTTCCTAACCATCGATGGTTTCACCTTAATCATTGATGGTTTTATAACTGCCAACGGTTTGATCCTAATTGCTGATGGTCTTTGTCTATCATTTTTAACAATAAGCTTATTTGACCTATTAGAACTTGACCAAATCCCATTTTTTAAGTTTCTATCTTATCACAGAGGATTGCTCAATTGTTTGAACCACATTTTATTTTATTTAGCATTGATATCTAATCATTTATTGCTATAATTAGTCAAAATCACTTGTTGTATTGCATTTTAGTATCCTCTATTATTTATGCAAGCAATTTATCTTTTGATTTTAGAACTTAATTGTTTAATAGTGTCAATTGACAACCTCCAAGGAAGCTTATACTTCTTAGATCTAGCTCGCACTAGGTAATCCACCCTACTATCCAATTAATCAACCATTTCTTTAGTGATTTCTTATTTTTAGGTCATTCTTTCCTAGATAAAGAAGAGTCTCCATAATTATCTAGATTAATGTGCACACAACATATTAGGTTTTACTAACCTCACCCTTCTTTTAAGTTTTACAATTCCCTTTTTGAAATAAAATAAAACAAAATTTTAGTGAAACACACAATGCCAAAATTATGAGTCTAAGGTAATTTCAATCCCAATCCTCTTATTTTTGATATTTTAAATCTTGGTTTAGAGTAATTATATTTAGGATTAGAGTGTTTTTTTGAATTGTGCATTCATTTATTTTCATTTGATCCTAATGGCTCTAGATCTTACTTAAGTAGTTAGAAATTTTGGGTTTTTGGTTTAATTGTGCAATCAAATACTTTGTGCTCAAATTTCCCTCTAAATTTTAGTGACCATGGTGGGAAATACTCCTTATTATAACCTATTAAGCTTGATGGAAGTGATTTGAAAGATTACGAGGATAGCTGGATGTGAATTGAGCACCATATTTTGGAAATTTATCATGTATATGGACACTATGGTTTTGCACTAGTATCTATAATATTTTAAATGTAGTATTGCATTTTGAGTACCAATATTTCATGATAATTAGTTTTGACCACTAATGGCTTCACACTTTTGTAGTTTTTATTGCCTTTGTGCAAAATCATTGCTTCAAAAGTAGTGGTTTTGATCTACTAATTGCATTTTTATAAGATTGAGTTGCAATCTTTCAAGCTCTATTGGTTGCGGTCAAACCTTAGTCTTTTATTCATTATTAACTCTTTTAAAAAGTTATTTTCTATCTAGAATTGTCTTAGTCTCCTCTATGTAGGACAAATAAGGGTCAATCCAACATCTTGACTATTTGATAGTAAAGCATAATATCATAACTTTTAAACTCATGATCTTGACCTGGTAATAACAATCTTGCAAGAGGAATTATAATTTTTCCTACTTGTTGCTTTGATCTATACCCTTGTCTTATATCTAGTACTAACCGCTCTAAAGAATATTTTTGTCTAATTGGTGTTACTTGGAAGTGTTCTTTACCTCCTATGTGCAGGTAAAGTAAGGATTGATTAAGATTTTGACTTTTCATACTCAAAATAAAATATCATGACTCCCTTATTCATAACTTTGACCTGGTAATTATGGTATTGCCTTCGTGAATCATGGTATTGCCTTTCTAGGCTAAACTGGTAAAATTATCACTTGATATGTTCTAATTTTTAGATAGGGGTTCCTAAAGAAAGGAAGAGCAAGGAAAAGTACCAAATATAACCAATAGTCACCCATTAAGACCCCTTTTCATAATATTTTGACTCTCAAATTAGTGTTATTACTCTGACATATATGGTTTTGTGGATTATAGCAGTGGTTTTGTGTTTAGGTAGAAATAGGGTGCAGTCTGAGTTTTATGCTTGATGTTCTAGCTAACCATTAGAATAGTTCTATCAGTCTATCTCCACATTAACATATATATAATCAAAGGAAAACATTTTAATAGTATAGTCCTAAAAATTTGTAAACTAACATAAGCTAGTTTTTAAGTCACCTTTGACATTCTAGAATATAATTATCTCACTTATGATTTTTAATTACATCTGCATTAGAAAAACTATTAATTTTTTTTATAATTTTCCATTATAGTGCAAAACTATAGATCATGAATTTTTGAGAATTATGATTTTACTTTAGTAATTGTGATTTTGCTTAATAGTCATGGTTTTGTAGGTCAACTATCATGGTTAGCTAAATGTTATAATATCACAACTCGTAATCTAAAATTCTTCCTTGAAGTTATAATTTTTTAATTTTTGGTTGTAGTTTTGACCTTTGTAATTGTAGTTTTGTAGGGAATGACAGTCCTACATAAATTTAAACTACTAACCCCTTGGTGTAGGATCCCTCAAGATTTAGGCACCCCATTTTATCTTTTTAACCTTTGTGTTTGTAAGAAGGGTGCTAAAAAAATTATATTTTAGTTTCATTACTTGTATATACTTTCTTATTTCATGGCTTGATTGTATATATTTATGTTTTCCTCACATAGGTAATTAATTGGGAAAAAATAATTATGCTTGCCTGTTGGTTACCCCCTCTTGAGTCTAGGATAACACGTGATGTGGAATTCATCCCCATGCATAGAATTAATAATTAGGGGTTAGTGACATGGATTTCATCACCATGTACTAGACCAAACTCCATGTTCTAATAGAGAATAAAAATTAGGAGATCTATTATTAGGTGCCTAAACAGAATTCCCCATAAAGGGTTCCATGGAGTGAGGGGTGATTAAGCTCCAACACATAGGGAAGTTATAAAATATCATATATAGAATTGGACCCTAATGTACCTTCACATATATCAGGGATTCCCCTAGAAACCTTTTTACAAACCTAGCCTAAGACCTTTCTGCCATAATAAGTATTTTGCTACAAGAGGTAGGATAAACTCCTAAGAATCTATCACATGTAGATCTAGTCAAGAGGGTTTGGTTGATTCTGTAATGGTTAACTCACCTGCATCCTCAATCGTGAAGCTATTAGATGGTGTGAACATAAGGTTACACACCCTTTTCAATTTACTAGGTTAGGACTTGTCAATGTGTGTATTTTTTATGTGTTGTGATAAACCCATATTATCTGTAAACTGAGTTGGCCATACCCTTTTTATTTTTGACACCTATATACCCTTAGGATAATATCCATTTTTATACTCCATCATCATATCAATCCTTTCATCATGTCTATCACCAAACCACATCCATTCTACATTCATCTCATATCTTCCACACTCTAATCTTTCACCTTCCATCTAATCCAATACTCATCTTATAGCCTCTATCCATCCCACTAATATTAAACCAAATCCATCCTATAACATATATTCATCTTATATTGTCCACTCATCCCACATTTTCCAATTCCTATCTTAAATAACATCTAAATCTACCTTATATCTTTCACCCATTTAGTACCCATCATACATCTTCCATACCCCTCATATCCAACAACATCCATTGTATATCGTTATCCTGAGTAACTTATATAATCCATCTTATCTATCTTATATCCTCCATTACCTATCCAAAACACAATATAATATCTACCCTATATTTTCTATCCATCTAATACCCATCCTATAGCCTCCATTGCTCTCATTTTCATCTCATATCTTCCCATCCTATATCTTCCATCACCCATACCACATCCATTTCATATTCTCCCATCATCCTTGAATACTATACTTAGTCTTCAAATCTAATTATATTGGTCACTCATCCTTTTGATCCTCATTAGAATTTTTCAAATCCTTTGGACTAGGTATTATCAAGATACATAGACCTATCAAGACTCTAATCTAGTATCCATCACATCTCCCTATCAAGTGACTTTTCATACCTAGCACCCATCCAATACATATTTTTATAGTTTGAAAGGTATTTGATCCCATCACCCCCTTTCATTATTTCTAGATTGGAATATTATAAGGCTTTTTCTTTTGGTAATTCTTAATCATTCCAAAAATCACCACATCACCTTCTTTGACTACTAGTAGATTTGATTTCTAGATTGAGTTAGTATTCAAAATTTATACATCACCTATCACACCTCATCACATATATTTTTCTAGCATACAATATGGTGATCCAAAAACATTCCAAACAACTTAGGATGGGATAATATTTCAACCAATATAGTGATTTAGTGGGGAATCTAGGTGATCCAACTTAGGATCATGACGATACACATAGTGATATGCATACCCTCAAAAGAGAAGATGAAAAATTAAATATCCTCCATAATGATGAGGTTAGGAATTTAATTGACCAGCACCTTTATGAAAACCATGACCAAGTTTAGCCCAAGCCATTGAAATGGGGGCACACTACCCTCAAACTTTGATTATAATCTTCAATAACATACGATCCATCCCTCCACCCGACCTAATACACCACATTAACATACACATACCAAAAAAATACCCAAAGAAGAGGAAGGTGTGGAACAATAATTTAAAGAAGAAGAATGCTCTACACCCATATGAAACAACCATATTGAGGCTAATAGGAGGCAAATTATCTTAGAGGATTGACTAGACCAATTTACACAATAAATAAATCTTTTACTTTGTGCAAAAAATAAATGACCATCATCCCCACATCAAAATTCCCATAATACCATAGAACCCATAATAGTCAAAACCAAACCACAAACCCCCTTGGAGATTCCAAATTCACCCAAGAATTTAAAGTGATGAAGGAGACTCTCCAATAAATTAACCCACACTCACAAGAAATGAAATACAAGTATGAATATTTTTTCTCTTCTCCCTTGGACATGAGCATCTTATAAATACCTTTTCCACCTCACTTCAAGGTACCTAAGTTTTAAAAATATAGAGGGAGAGGTGATTGTCAAGATCATGTATAGGAGTTCTATGTGGCTTGTCATGAAGTTGCATATGAAGATGCCTACCTGTTAGCCAATTTTCACACCCAAGTTTTACATCTTTATTTTTGGCTAAGTGCAACATCCTTATTGGTTTATCCCCACAAAAAAAAGATCAAGTGTTATTTACTTTAATGGCCTTTTCTTCAATCTTTTTTCAAGTGTTATTTTGGTATTTTTACTCAAGTGTTGTTTCTTTTGGCAAGGTTTTATTTTAGGTTTTTTGTCCAAGTCTCAAAGGAATTATTTCGGACTTTTTCTCCAAAAATTCTTTTTTGAAGGAATTTGTCCATTTCAATATTTTTGAAGGAAAAGTGTCCTTACCACTTTTTTGAAGGGCTTGTTCTTTCAAAGAATTCGTCCATTTTAATATTTTTTAAGGGTACATTTTAGGTTTTTTGAAAGGTACATTGCAAGATTTTTGAAAGAAGTGTCCGTTGTAAATTTTCCAAAAGGTTTGTTCTTTCAAGGAATTGGTCCTTTTCAAGTTTTTTGAAGGGTACATTTCAAGTTTTCTGAAGGTCACTTTGTGAGTTTTTTGAAAGAATTATTTTAGACATTTTATTCAAAACAATCTTTTTGAATAAATCTTTATTTCAAGGAATTGGCTCTTTCAACTTTTTCTAAGGAATTGTTTCAAATATTTTGTCTGAAATAATCTTTTTGAAGGGTCTTTTTCTCATGAAAGTGTCCTTTGCAATATTTATGGAGGGACATTTTCAATTTTGTCGAAGGGTCTTTTCTCTTTTGAAGGGACACTTTCAAAAAGTTTGAAGGGACAATTTTCAAGCAAAGGGACACTTATTTATCTTGTGAAGGGACATTTTCAATCTTTCCAAAGGGTCTTTTCTTGGGAATCGGTCTTCTGCATTTTTCCAAAGGAATTGTTTCGAACATTTTATTTGAAACAATACTTTTAAAATAATTGGCTCTTAAATTTTTTTGAAGGAATTGGTGCTCTCTCAAAAAGTTTAAAATGTCCTTTGCAAAAGCTTGAAGGGACACTTGTAAAAAGTCCAAAGGGTATTTTCTTGGGAAAATGTCTAGTTTAAGCTTTTGAAAGGACAGTTGTAAAAATTCTAAAGGGCATGTTTTATCCTTTCAAAGGGCACTTTTCAAAGTCCCAAAGGGTATGTATATTAAAGGAATAGTCCACTTGCAAGTTTAAGGAGCCTAAAAGGTTATTTCTTTTGGAGAAAAGGGTTCGTGGGAAAATTGTTCGAGGAAAATGCTAAAGCAAAGGTATGAGAAAAAAACTTGAGGGAATGGTCCTAGTAGAATGATGGTTATATAGACATCAAATTCAAGGTGAGGAGATAGCAATTGGAATTTAAAATGGGGGTCCTTGGCAGAATGATGGTCCTCATTCAAACACTCAAATATCTAAGGGCTCACATTCTTTATCCACCAAAGTAGATCAGAGGGTTTATCTCACCATTGATCAAGTCATGATCTAATTCATTTTTGATGGCTAATCAAAAGAATAATTATTTGTACACATAGAATCCAAGTGATGCCTCTCCGAGGCCAAAAAAATGAAAGTGTCTCTTCCCTATGCCGTTGCACACCTCAACAAGCCAATGAGAAGCTGTTAGCATCAAGAAAAAACTATAATAAGTGGACTCTCATTTGAATAACTAATTGATGACATTACTCAACTTGCAAATATCTTGTTTCTACTAGAGCAACTATTGGGAAAGCATCTTTGAGAGAGCAAGCTAGCTGTGTAACCACTTGAGGTGGCATGGATCAATCTAATGGCCCAAAAGAGCATCATTTTTAAAGATGGTTACAAATGAAGATAGAGACTCCTAAAAAATTGATTTATCTTTCTAATGCCAAAGGACTCTTCCTCTCACTTCCTTTCTACTATAAATATAACCCTTGGGCTAGTGTAAAAAAACCACATAGTATATGGTGAAGCCCTGCTGGATTGATGTCACATTTTGCCTTTAAGAATTAGGTACCAATCTATTTATTTCAAGTTTTCTAAATAATTGTCTATGTGTGCAAGAGAGGTATAGTGATAGTAAGTGATGATTTTCCATCCTATCCTTTATCATTTATTATGAAGTAAAATTTATTAGTCTAACAGGTCATATAAAGTGTGTTCAAGTGTGTTGAATTATTGTAAGTGTATAAATATTCTTGGAATGTGTAATTTGCCTTTCAGTTCATTTACCTTGTGTCATTTCATGCATCTCACCTCTATATTGAAACACTTGTGTTAGAAATCCTTAGATCTTGGGAATGGTCTATACATTTTGCTATTTTGTACACTAGAATATGATATTCATGTGGAAGATAATCTTGTTATCACCACTCTTAGAGTAGGTTTTCCTTTTCTATAATCTCTAACTCTTTTCCTTTTAAGAAAACTAATTTAGACATAAGCTATTTTATAGAGAGACATTCAGGGAGCTATCCCTTTAAATGTAGAGGTTCATTTCCTCTATAAGCATAACCACATGCCTAAAAATGTTCCAATGTTGCCCAAATATGGAAGATGATTTAACACTCTCTTCTAAGGTGCAAGATTTTGAGATAACAGTTTTGGCACACTCAGTGGGACAAATTACTTACATGTCAAGGTGAATGCTCATCTTGACAAGCCTAAGTTTGTAGAAATATTTTTAATCTAGCATTTAATGAATCCAAAAGGTGAGAATATTTAGTTATAGATCAAGTTTCTTACATTATACTTCATGGTCCTTATTAGGTCATCTAGTATTTTCAACCAAGCCCCTTTAGCTGAAGCTCTTCTTGAAGAAAAACACCTTGAACCATTCTTAAAGATTAGAGATCCTAGACAAGCAGGTTTTGAAGAAGAAGAAGAAGAAGAAGAAGAAGAAGAAGAAGTTGAAGAGATAAGAGATCAAGAGGAAAGAAGAGAAATGGATAGGCAAAAACCTTTTCTAGCCTTTAACACCCAAAATCCAATTGACCTTCCTACATATGACCCTATTCCTTTTAATACTACTAAGAGTCTCCCTAGTTTCAATGGAGAGGGTCCATTACTCCATTTGAGCATATTAGGGACATTTCAAATTTATGTAACTTCCATAATGTCATCTAAGCCAACATAGCCATTATATTGCTTTCCATGTCTCTAAGAGGTAAGGTGCTTGACTGGTATAGGAATTTGAAAGGTGGTTACATTACAAGTTGGGATGGATTTGAGGAATTATTGGTAACTAGATTTGAGAATAAGAGTGGTCATACTTCACTGATCCATCAACTAAACATGATAAAGAGAGGTCCTAACAAATCCATGGAAGATTTTAATGAAAAATTTCAAAGGACATGGCATAGGTTGCCACCTATCATGAGATCTCCTCTAAGCTTTGTGTTCCCCACTTATCTCAAGGGTATTGGTACTGATGTGGTGGTGATGTTATATTCAATAGGAGGATTCACTCTACTAGATGCATATGAGATATCTATTGAAGCTGATAATAGCTTAATACAAGATGAAAAGCTATCTCCAAGAGTTTCCATGCCTTTTCTATCTCATAGCTTGATTGAATATCTAAGCATAACACAAGTTCCCAATGCTAATGTTAAGCTGAGAGCCTTTCCCAAGAAGGTGGATAATGCTATGGACAAAGATGAGGAGATTTGATCATTATGAGCTCAGCTCAAACAAGCTCAATTTTAGGCAAGTGCTTCACCTAACCCTTAATAATATCCTCAACAAGGCTATAGAGCTCCACTCTAATACAACTACCAAGAAAGAGGAAAAGGTCAACAAGGTTTCAATAGTTATCCCAATGTGTATAATCCTAAATCCATTCCTTCCACAAAGTTTTTTATTCCAGTGTATGCTAACCTAGTCCAAGGGGAGGATCATTTGGACCAATATGGACAACCTCAAGGTTATTTTATGCATGATGGTGATTAACATGACCAATATTTGGTGGCATAATAAGAATATACTTCTTATGTGACATTAAAATAAGTGAATCTCATGCAAAGAGATACTCATGGAGAAGGTAGTATCCAAAGTGTAGGTATGATAAACTTTCAAGCAAAGGATGATTATGTGTTGAATCAAAGCACATCAATTGAAGATAACACAAGAGCCAAGAAGAGAGCTCTAAGAGATGTTTTGGGAGTACATGTGACTCTAAGTGATGCCTCTCCAAGGTCATAAAGTGTGAATCCTAGTGCAATACCTACTACCAGTCATGCTCCTTAACAGATTCAAAATTCAAGTAGGGTTGTCAAGACTACAATGTAGTAAGTTTAGACTCACTCACTACCTTCAATAACTCAAAAAAAGGTGAATAATTCCCCTCTACACATTATTGATTCTTTAAATAATACCAAGACAAGCATATCTCTTTGGGAAGTCTTGCATATGACTGGTCAAAAAGAACTCTTACAAGAATAACTCATGGGCATTCAGGTAGCCCCTAAAACTTCAAAACACAATAGTGTAGCCCTTACTAATTCTCCAAGTCATGTCTTGTATCCCTCCACCAAATAATAAAATCATCCACCCTTCAACCTCACACTCATTGTGGGAGACAAGTTGGTTCACAATTGTATTGTAGATAGTGGAGCTAGTACCACTTTCATGCCTAAGGTAGTCATTGATAAGTTGCGATTGAAGTATGAAACACATAGTAAAGGTGTGTTTTAGCTTGATGGGAATCTAACCAAGATGATGGGATTGGTCAGAGTTTTAAAAGTATTTTTACATGATTTCCCAAGTTTCCCCATTTTACAAGACATGGTGGTGGTAGACCTTCCATCGCATTTTGCTACATACTTGTCAAGGGACTTCATGGATAAGATAGGAGGATACCTTTTTTACTGACTAGTATTTTCTAGCTTTTAAAATAGGATATGGAAACAAGGTGAATATAAGGACTCAACCTTTAACAAGGTTTCATATTGAGCCATATATGGAGATAAGTTCAAATTGGAATTATCTAATTAGTAAAGAAGAAGAATTAGTTATGGATGGAAAAGCATCTTTCCCCCTTGAAGGTATTTCTGATCTTTTCCTTGATAAATACAACATTAAAAAACATGGAATTTATCCATATACATTTATTGAAGAGACTAATTTGGGAGTTTATTATATGCATGAAAAAGATGTTTGAATCCCTTCACTCACTAATGAAGACCTTGAACTTGAAGGAATATGGGAAACAGTTTTTGATGGCTCAAGAAGTAAAGTAGGTGCAAGAGCTAGTGTTATGTTATTTTCTCCATCAAATAATCAATACTACTCCTCATATAGATTACACTTCCATTGTACTTGAAATGTGGTAAAATATGAAGGCCTAGTTCATGGCCTCCAATGGGAAAAGAAGAGAGGGATCAAGAATTTGAAAGTTTATGGGGTTAGTGAATTGGTCATCCATCAAGTGAGAAATCAAGCTACAACCATGAATCCCTAGCTTAAATCCTAAAATCATAGGGTATGGGACCTACTTGAAGACTTTGATGCCTTCAACATACAATCAATACTAAAGGATTTAAATAAACACACTGATATATTGGTTGCCATAGGAACACAGTTTGACGCAGTTGCTAATGTAAGAAAGGAGAAAAATTAGTCCCATATCAAGGTCATTATGAGGCCTTATATTATAGATAATGAAGTGTCATGGTAGGTGTTTTAAAGTGATGAATACATTGTACACTTCTTATAAAATGAGGTAGGATTCTCCTCAAGGAACCAAAGAGATTGAATGATCAATATGAAGAACAAGTTATTCAGTTGAAGACAAACAAGATACCTAAGGGGCTGATTACTTTGGAGAGTGTTTTCAATGAATATGATAAAAATAAGAAATAAAGAGTGAGCATATAAATAAAATAAGAAAACTATGAGAGAGTCATGATTTACAAGGATAAGCTCCTAAAAATTGGTAAGATATGTTCTCTGTCTGAGAGGCGTGCCTTTATTGAATTATGCAAAGAGTTACATGACATATTTTCTTGGGAATATAAATATTTAAAAGGGTTTGATCCAAGTATAGATAATCAAACCATTGAGTTATAACTTGGAGCTAAACTAGTCAGGCAAAAATAAAGGCCTATCAATCCCAAGATAGAGGAACTCATGAAGAAAGGGCTGACCAAGTTGATTGAGTCTAGATTCTCTTTCCTATCAAACACTCAACTTGGGTGGCTAATATTGTACCTATCTAAAATAATATTAGAGAGATAATACTTTGTGTGGATTTTAGAGACCTTAATAGAATGTCTCTCAAGGATCATTATCCACTACCTTCCATGGAACAAATTTTACAAGTTGTTTCAGGTTCTCAATGCTTCTTACTTCTTGATGGTTATTCAGGCTACAATCAAATATTGGTGAAAGAAGAAGATCAATTCAATACATCCTTCACTAAAAAATGGGGGACCTTTGCCTATAAGAATATGCCTTTTGGTTTATCCAATTCTAGATCTACATTTCAAAGGGCAATGGAAATGGCTTTTAAAGGTTTGATCAATAAATTTCTACTTGTGTACCTTGATATAACTATTTTTTCAAAGGATGCTATTGATCATATAAATAATCTAAGGTAGTTGTTTGAGAAATGTAGGGAGTATGGAATATCCCTTAATCCAAAAAAGTGCATCTTTACTATTCATGAAGGTAACTTATTGGGTCATATTGTTTCAAAATATGACTTGCCTATTGACCCTGAGAGGATTGAGGCTATTCTAAGCTTGTCTTTGCTTCAAAACAAGAAAGTAATTCAAATCTTGTTAGGGAATATAAACTTTGTAAGAAGGTTTATTTCAGGCTTTGTAACTATGGTAAAGCCTATCACAACTATGCTTAAGAAGAACCAAGCTTTTATTTGGACAAAGGAAGGTAAGAATAGTTTTGAGTCAATCAAGAAAATAATTGCAAAATATCCTAATCTCTTGAACCCAAACTTTTCTAAGGATTTTATAATCTATATGTTTTCTAACCTTGATACAATCTCAGTTATGCTTATGTGATGGAATGATGAATAGGCAGGGTAACCAATTGCATTTTATAGCCAAGGATTGGAAAATTATGAGGTCAAGTATACATTTGTTGAGAAGAAAGCTCTAATAGTGATAAGAAGATTGAAAAAATTCAGACACATGGTTTCAAAAAACAAGATGCATATCATGATTTCTCATCTTAGCACTAATGAGTTTTTCCTAAGAAAAGATCTCAATGAAAAGAGAGCTGGGTGGATTACAAAGGTGATGGAGTATGATGTAGACATTAGGGTGACAAGCTTGGTAAGAGGAAAAGGGTTATGTGAGCATTTAACTTCATATTTTTAAGAGATAAAAGAGGAAGTCTTAATCAACTAGGTTCAACCCCAACCAACTAATGACATAAAAGTTCAAATTTGGACACATGACATCAATAGTTTTCTTTAAAATGGTGAGTGCCCCAATGGGTTGAAAAAGTCTCAAAGGAGATATTTTAGATTGTAGACCATTCCCTATTATCTTGTAGATGGTGTTCTCAAAAAGACATGAATGGTGTACTATTAAAGTGTGTTAACAATGATCAATTTGATATGCTACTAGAAAAGTTTCACAATGGTGTAGATGGAGGTCATTTCTCTCTTAAGATGACAACTGCAAAAATAATGATGGCTAGTTACTATTGGCCTAATCTTTCTAAGGACTACTACCACTGGGATAAAAAGTGTCCTCAATGTGCTTTATTTGTAGGCAAATAGAATCTTGTATCCCTTCCATTGAATCCTATCCAAGTAGACCAACCTTTCATACAATGGGGTCTTGATTTCATTGGTTTGATCAACCCTCCATCAAGTACTAGACACAAATGGATATTGAATGCTAATGACTACTTCACAAGTTGGGTAAAGTCTATTGCATTGAAGGAGGCAAGTGAAAATGCTATCTTATACTTTTATGAGAACATTATAACAAGGTTTAGAGTTCCCCATGTTATCATTTCTGATAATGCACTTGATTTCATAAGTGCTAAAACTTTTGATTGGATAAATAGTAATTGAGTTTACTTGAGTACCTTATCCAACTATTACCCTCAAGGTAATGGATTTGCTCAATCTACTAACAAGAATATCATCAAGATCATCAAGATGACATTGGAGAACAATCAAAGAGCATGGCATAACAAGTTGAAGACAACCTTATGGGCTAATAAGATTACTCCTAAGAGATCAATTGGTAATTCTCCCTTTGTGCTTGTTTATGAGAGAGAGGCTAGGTTGTCTAATCCCAAGAACTCCCTACTCTAGAACTTGCACAATAGTTGGAACTACTTGAAAATACTCTAATAGAATTCAAATTGATAGAACTAATGTAACTAAAAGAAGCAAGAGACAATGCACACAAGGCCATAGAACACAATCAAGTACTCATGAAGAAGTCATTTAACAAAAGATCAAGTGCAAGAGTGTTTAAGGAAGCTGACTTGGTCTTAAAATGGGATGAGGATAGAGAAAAATTAGGTAGACATACAAAGTTTGATACTTTGTGGAGTGGCCCTTACATCATTAGAAAGTACAAGCAAAGCAACTCCTTTTAGCTAACCAAGATGAATAGAGAAGAATTACCTATCCCTGTGAATGGGATACATCTAAAGTTATACTATTAGTCCTTGTAAGGCTATTTTGTAAATATTAGTTTATGTGTGTGTGTTTCCTTTGGTTTGCTATTGTGTTCCCCAAGTGATTTTTAGCATAAATATGTTTCCTTTTTTTATTTTGGTGTGTCTCTACCTTTGTGCATGTGAATCAATCCATCTTATGTTTTTGAGACAAAATTTATTCAAGTCATTTTTTTCATGCCTATATGTGTGACTCCATGCCTCATGGAAGGATTTAGGCATTGGTCTTAGGCATAATAGGCATGCCTCCCCTTAGAATCACCAAGAACGTTATCCAATTTTCACACCCAAGTTTTGCATCTTTATTTTTGGCTAAGTGTAGGAACCTTATTGGTTTATCCCCATAACAAAAATACCAAGTGTTATTTCCTTTAGAAGCCTTTGCTTTGGTCTTTTTACAAGTGTTATTTTGGTCTTTTTCTCAAGTGTTATTTCTTTTGGCAAGGTTTTTCTTTGGTTTTTTTGTCCAAGTCTCAAAGGAATTATTTTAAACTTTTTTGTTCAAAATAAAAAGTCCAAAATAATTGGTCCATTTCAATATTTTTGAAGGAAAAGTGTCCTGTACAACTTTTCTGAAGGGTTTGTTCTTTCAAAGAATTAGTCCATTTCAATATTTTCAAAGGGTACATTTTAGGTTTTCTGAAAGGCACATTGCAAGATTTTTGAAAGAAGTGTCCCTCAAAACTTTTCTAAAGGGTTCATTCTTTCAAGGAATTAGTCCTTTTCAAGTTTTTCAAAGGGAACTTTATGAGTTTTTTGAAAGAATTATTTTGGACATTTTATCTGAAACAATCTTTCTGAAGAAATCTTTCTTTCAGGGAATTGGCTCTTTCAACTTTTTTTAAGGAATTATTTCAAACATTTTTTCTGAAACAATCTTTTCAAAGGGTCTTTTTATCATGCAAGTGTTCTTTGCAATATTTTTGAAGGGACATTTTCAATTTTTCCAAAGGTCTTTTCTCTTTCGAAGGGACACTTTCAAAAAGTCTGAAGGGAAACTTTTCAAGCAAAGAGACACTTCTTTATCTTGTGAAGGGACATTTTCAATCTTTTTGAAGGGTCTTTTCTTGGGAATTGGTCCTTTGCATTTTATCAAAAAGAATTATTTCAAATATTTTGTCTAAAACAATCTTTCTGAAAGAATTGGTTCTTACATTTTTTTCGAAGGAATTGGTGCTCTCTCAAAAAGTCCAAAAGGTCCTTTACAAAAGCTCGAAGAGACACTTGAAAAAATTGTAAAGGGTCTTTTCTTGAGAAAGTGTCTAGTTTAAGCTTTCTAAAGGGACACTTTTAAAAAGTCTAAAGGGCATGTTAGAGCCTTTTGAAGGCCACTTTTCAAAGTCCTGAAGGGCATGTCTATCAAAGGAACAATCCACTTGCAATTTCAAGAAGGAACCCAAAAGGTTATTTCTTTAAAAAAAAAAGGGTCCATAGGAAAATTGTTCAAGGAAAATGCTAAAGTAAAGGTTTGAGCCAAAAAACATGATAAAATGGTCCCAATAGAATGACAGTTATATGGATGTCAACTTCAAGGTGAGGAGCTAGCCATTAGCTTTTAAATGGTGGGTCCCAGGTAGATCGATGGTCCTCATTCAAATGCTCAAAGATCCAAGGGCTCAAATTATTCATCTGACAAAGTATATCAGAGGGTTCATCTCACCATTGATTAGGTCATGATCTAAGTCATTTTTGATGGTCAATTAAAGGAATAATCAGCTATACACATAGACTCCAAGTGATGCCTCTCTAAGGCCAATAGAATGAAAGTGACTCTTCCCTACAATGTTGCACACCTCAACAAGCCAATGAGAAGCTATTAACATCATGACAAATCTATAAAAAGTGGACTCTCATTTACATAACTGATTGATGCCATTGCTCATCTCAAAAATATCTTAATTCTACTAGTGCAACCATTAGGAAAGCATCTTTGAGAGAGAAAGCTAGCTATGCAACCACTTGAGGTGACATGGATCAATCGAATGGCCTAAAGGAGCATCATTTGTAAAGATGGTTACAACTGAAGATGGAGATTATTAATAGATTGATTCCTCTTTTTTGTGCCAAAGGCTTCCTCTTCTCATTTTCTTTTTGCTATAATTATAACCGTTGGGCTAGTGTAAAAATAACCACATAGTGTATGGTGAAGCCCTGCTACATTGATGTCACATTTTGCCTTTAAGCATTAGGTACCATTATATTTCTTTCAAGTTTTATAAATAATTGTCTAGGTGTGTAAGAGATGTATAATGGTAGTAAGTGATGATTTTCCATCCTTATATCCTTTATCCTTCATGCCTAAGTAAAAGTTCTTAGTCTAACATGTCATATAAAGTGTGTTCAAGTGTGTTGAATTACTATAAGTGTATACCTATTCTTATAATGTGCAATTTTACTTTCACTTCATTTTTCTTGTGTCATTTCATACATCTCACCTCTATACTGAAATACTTGTGTCAAAAATCCTTAGAGCTTGGGAATGGTCTATGCATTTTGATGTATTGTGTACTAGAATATGATATTCATGTGGAAGATAATCTTGGTGTATCACCACTCTTAGTTTTCCTTTTCTTTAATCTCTAACTCTTTTCCTTTCAAGAAAATTGATTTAGATAGAAGTTGTTTTATAGAGATACATTCAAGGAGCTAGCCCTTTAGATGTAGAGGTTCATTTCCTCTATAAGCATTCCCACATGCCTGGAAATGTTCCAACATTGGCCAAATCTGGAAGACAATTGAACACTCTCTTCTAATGTGCAAGATTTGGAGATAAAATTACTTATTAAGGCTTGTCCCAAAAAGTATCACTAGACCAACCCTAAAATAGTTATTTACACCTGCCAAAGGGGTCAATATCTAGTTTTGGGGAATTAATAAAATAATTTGTAAGACAATTCTCATATAATATTGAACACGATGTCTCCATCATATACCTTTATAACACTAAATAGAGAAGTGGGGAAATCTTGGAATCTTTCTTTTAATGATGGAGAAGATTAACAAGATGCCTTCGATGCATAATCCCTGAAAAGGAGTTAGCCAAAATATTTTTTGATAATCTTAATGTTGAGCTAAAATATCAATTCAAAATCCAATGCACTAATTTTTTTGATAAGATTATCAAGAAGGGGATGAAAATTGAAAAATCACTTATTGAAAAGGGAACAATTAAATTATATTCCCAAAATGAACATAGTTAAAACCAAGATAACTCCTTTTCATGAAAATAAAAATTCTTCAACAAAAATAATAATGTTGTGGGAGATGGGGTTATAAATTCTAAATAGTAGCATGTTTGAATAGTACAAAAAAGGAATCCTATTGAACCATAGAATGTATCCTCTATTCGAGTGCCATGAGGCAAGCCCAAGCCTTGAAATAGAAAAAGACCTTTTACCAACTTGGAATGCCTATTATAACATCAATTTTCACCCTTAGAGAGGTTTATTTAGGCACTTTCTAATTGAGATATAATATTGGGACAAACCTAGGATGTGGGTAACATATGGTGGGGTTGAACCTATGGAGAAGGATGAATTCCTCTTATTTCTCACCTAAACTAATGCTTATATAGGTAAAAGGGTTAGAAGGGGGAAAACGGGCTCCTAAGAAGGCTAAAAGGTGATGCACCATAAAAGATGGACACTCACATGAATTTGAACCCACACTAGATCAACATAAGATAACTATAGCTCACGCAACCTCACAATCTTACTAATTGCATAAGTATTTCATAGAAGAGGTTCATATAGAACACTAATCTATACCTACAATAACTTGAAAACACCTTAAAAGAGGTAAGTAGAAGGATAATGAACTAGGAAGATTCTCCTTCATGAATTCATCATGCACAAGCATATGAAACACTAATCAAAGGAAAGAGATAGGCAATGATTTAATTTTATTGCTTCAAGAGGTGGTTCTTACAATATTTTGATAGGGTTTAGCCTTATCAAATGAAAACCCTTTTTCAAGAGTATCAATGAGGATCTTTATCTCCTAGAAAGATGAGAATTCTAAAATCTGAGAACCCTTTCAATGAAGAAGATAATGGGGTCATATAGGAGAAGGAAGAGAGAGAAGAGGGAGTACACATCAATTAATGAGATATCACCTTTAAATGCTTGATTTACCATCTTCTAGTCTAATCAAGACTA
The DNA here is from genome assembly GCA_037957365.1 of Torreya grandis. NCBI lineage: Eukaryota > Viridiplantae > Streptophyta > Pinopsida > Cupressales > Taxaceae > Torreya > Torreya grandis. The sequence goes on along the minus strand of JARHVA010000402.1, from coordinate 630,258 downwards.
GTCCATCATCACAAGTTAAGCCACCTTAGCTCTAGTAGTCTTCAAGTTATTCTCATTGGCTAAGAGATCCATTAAAAGGTAAGAATCAACTTTGCATGATGAGTCATGATTCTTACTAGGAAGGAAGATCCTTAAATATTCTAAACAACATTAAATTCTCTAGTATACTACTCCAATCCCTATATCTCTTCATTATGATCTTCCTTGCCATCTCCACTTGCTTCATTATGAGGGAAAGGTCCTTATATCCATGTACCTGATAAAGTCATGCCAAAGTCTACTTTTTCCAACTATTTATCAAAGTTGGGGCCATATTGAAATATCAGACACTCCTTCATAGTCACCTATCTACCCCATTTCAATAACTAAACATAGGTACTTTTCTATAGTTTGAAAACCAATCTCCTTTATTGGTTTCCTTATAGTTACTAATATCAACAAATGAAGCTCGCTATGTGGTCTAGTCTTATTTTGACAAGTTGTTGACCCTTGATCTATATTAGGTCTAAAAACCTATTTTGCCTCTAAACCATTTGAGAGCCAAGAATCTGCTACACATGAGGATATTCAATCTAGAAGAGTAATGAACACATCAATGGAGTAATCCTAAAATATGGTCGAGAGGCTCTAAATTATTGACTAGAGGTCTTATCTAAACTTTAATGGCAATAGATCTTTATCCTTAAACATCTTACCTATATGATTGCATCTATTGTTGAATAATCTCTAATGGTGACATGGATTTTTGAAATATTTATTCACCTAGGTCAAAAACTAGTTTATTAACCTCTACCAAAAGCTTTTGGATTCACCCTTTGTTTATTGGCTATTAATTGTTAACTTGGACCTATCTATTTGTGCCAAACTATTTTTTCCTTATTGATCCTTAAGATACACTGACTCCTTGACTTTAAATCACACTGCTAGATCTATATGTATGAATGAACATGAGCCTTTGATATATATCCTCTGACTCTTTGAATTTAACTCACACCATTAGATCTAGATGTATGAATGCATGCAAGCCCTTGATCTTAGTAGGACCCACCATTTAAATTCAAATGGCTAATTTATGAGGCCCAAATTTGACATATGTATTCCCATATTTGATGTCTGTGTGAATGTATTTGATGTCTATGTGAAATTATTAGTATTTTTAAACACCAAAGGTTATTTTCTATGGCCTAAATTTGATGTTTTCATGCTCATCATTTGACATCCACATGACCGTCATTGACATCCATGAGCCCATCATAATTTAAAACCCAAACAGTTAATTTATGAGCTTTATTTTAACATTTTCACACCTATCATTTGACATCCACATGATCATCATTAATATTTTCACTAATGTCTAAGGTTTTTAAAATCCAAATAGTTATTTACTGTGTCTTAAATTTGACGTCCATGTGAACATTTCATTTTGCAAGCTAAAATTTGAAGACTTATATCTCAAGATAGAGAACTCATCGAGACATGAAATTTATAGAGAATGATCTTGGCACTAAGGATGTTGATTCCATGTGATATTTTGGCTTTGTGAGTCTTTTTAAGTGAAATTATAAAATGCACAAGTAAGCTGACCCATCCATTTTTACATGATGAGCTTGTTGGATTGGTGCAAGACCTTATTATCCCTTTAGAAGGCTCCAATGAATTTCTAAGCATTGTAAAAACCTGATTCATGATCTTAAATTCTTGAAAAATCATGAAAACCTATTGGTCTTCTTTATTTTGTAATCCTAGACCTGTTTCAAGATTTGCTTCTCAAATATTAACAAAGCACACTTTAAGCTTGCTTAAAGTGTTTCAAAAGCTTTGTGAGAAATATGTGATCTTTTTCTTCATTAATTGGGTCAACTCATTCCCTACATAACTCTACTTAGTTGATCACTCCATACCAAGACCTTTAGAAACTGGTCCATTTAGGTAGATTTCTATATGTAGGCCAAAATTGGCCAACATTTTTGGTGACATCCTAGGGTTACATGCCTACTATACAAGATACTAGTAGCCTTGAACTGATCCATTGGGGACATGAAGTCGCAGTCTTTCCTCTTAACTAATTTGAGATTGATATAAGGCTTACCCTTCTTAAAACCTTCATTTGAAGTAAAAAGGAAAAAAAGAAACAAATAATAACAAAGTGCCCAAACCACTTATTGAAAGGGTAACACATAAGTGAAAGGGAAATGTGTGCACAACACTTAGAGGAAATAATAGAAAACGACTATAATATAGTATAATATTGTAAAATAGATGAAAATTTTCTAATAGCAAAGTTTTAAATGAATACTATTGACTGGGATGGGTAATACCTCTCCATCTAGTTAGGCAAGCTAAAAATCATTATTTTGTTTGCATCCATGGATCAAATAAGGACCACTCCAAAATTTATCAAACTCGGTATGGTTACCTAGTTTGGCCTTATTTGAGTCCCACCTAAGGACTAAGTCCCCTTCCTTGAAGTCCATTTCTATGGATCTCTTGTCAAATTCTTTCTTGACTTGAGATTTATGTGACTCTAATGTCTTCATTGCAAGGTCCCTAGTTTCTTCAAGATCCATGAGCTCTACCATCATTACATTCATAGGTTTGCTCTCCATGAACTAAAGCTGATGGGATAACTCTAATGTAGGAAGTTCAAGAGAAATGGGCAATTTAGATTCCCTCCCATATACAAGGGCATATAAATAATTTCCAATTGTAGTTTTGAGAGTCACTTTGTCAGCCCATAAGGCTCTCGTTAGCTTTGTATGGCACACTCTTTGATTCTTTTTTATGGTCCTCTTGATAATCCTTATCAAGTTATTATTGGTGGACTCTTCCAGTCCATTACCTTGGGGGTAGTATTTGGAGGATGTGCTAAGGTAGATACCCAACTTAAGTGCCCATTCAGTTGTCTTCATGTCAACAAATGTTAAGCCATTATCTGATATTATAGTAGCCATGACCTTAAACTTGGTTACTATGATATGATAGAAATCCAATTTTATTATTTCATTAGCTTATTTAAAAGTAATTACTTCCACCTACTTCGTGAAGTATTTAGTTTTAGTGAGTACCTATTTATGCCCTACTCTTGAAGGTGGATTGATCATCCCTATGAAGTCCAACCCCCATTGCATGAATATTTGTTCCACCTAAATTGGTTTGTGTGGAAGAGTTGATAATATCTATTTTCCTACAAATAGAGCACACTTTTGGCATTTTATGACCCATGCATAGGCATATTTAAAAATTCTAGGATAATAATAACCAACTCTCATTACCTTTGCTATTATTGTTTTTGGAGCAAAATGGCCTCCTACAGGTCCATCATGAAACTAATCCAATAACTTTGTCACTTGATTATCATCAATGCACCTAAGTACCCCAATGAGGTCCATTTTGAAAAGAACACCATCAAATAATACATAAGGTATGGAGTGAAGCTTGAAATACCTTCTCTTTGTTCTATCCAAACCTTGAGGGCATTTATTATCATCAAGAAATGGGTTATATCTTAGAGCTAGCTATTTTGAAGTGGAGGTGCATTTAATTATGAGTTGTCTTGTGTTACCAAAATAACCTCTTTGTCCTATTGATGTTCATCCACTATATTCTCACACAAGAATTTGCCTCTTACCATCTTGGTGACTTTGATTTCCACATCATAATTCATGACCTTGGTAATCTAACTTGCTCTTTTATCATTCAAATCCTTGTTGAGGAGAAAGTCCCTCACTCTAGGATGAGACACCATAAATAAACCTTACTATTGGAGATCATTGGTTTAAACTTATTTAGGTCCTTAGAGCTGTAAGAACCTATTTTTATATAAAGGTATAACTTACCTTATATCCCTCTAGCCTTTGACTAAAAAAGGCAATTGGTTGCTCAAGTCCTCCACCATTTTTCTGCATTAGCATAGCTAATATGTTGTCAATATTGGCAAAGCTATACAATATAAAATTATTTGAGAAGTCAAGATTTATGAGTGAGGGTGCTTGGGTAATGGCATACTTGATGGCCTCAAATGCTGTGTTACCTTCATTTAACAGAATAAACACTTCGCTCTTTTTAACATGGTGGTGATGGGTTTGACTAGGTTTTCAAAACTAGGTATAAACCTTCTCACAAAGTTTATTTTCCTAAGGAAGCTTTGGATTCCTTTCTTGTGTTTGGGTAGAGATAGTGCTAATATAACACATTTTTTTAGGGTTAATTGATAATCCATCCTTTGCGACATTACAACCCAAACTTTTGCCTTCGTAGATGGTAAACACACATTTTTTAGGATTTAAAGAGATCCCATACTCTTTGCATCTTTCAAAGATCATCCTTAAATAGTCTATGTGATCACTGGCCTTCTTAGAGAAAATTGTTATGTCATGCAAGTAGACCAGCACCATTTGATTCAACAACCATTAAAAAATCCATATCCATGGCTCTTTGGAAAGTTGCCCCAATATTTAACATTCTAAAAGGCATCTTCTAGTAAGCATATGTGCCCCACTTTATGGTGAAGGTAGTCTTATATTGATCTTATTTTCTCACTAGTACCTAATTGTAACCTAAATATCCATCAAAGAGGAAGAAACATTTTGAACCATCAACTATCCAAAATATTTTCTCCATAGATGGCAAGGGATAGTGATTCTTCAAAGATACCATATTAAGATCCTTGAAGTCAACACACAATCTAATCTCCCCACTCTTCTTCCTCATAGGTACCAAATTGTCTACCCATAAGGAGTGCTTAATGGGAAAGATGATCTTAGATTCAATCAACTTGGTTAATTCATTCTTCATAAGCTCTTCTATTTTGAGGTTTATAGGCCTCTTCTTCTTCCTGATAGGCTTGGCATTAGCCTCTAGTTCTATAGTGTGTTGGGGATTAAAGCCTCTTAGGTCACTACAATCCCAAGCAAAGATGTATACATATTATTTACAAAGTTTTATGAAAGTGTGCCTCTCAAATTTAGTTCTTACCTTTCCAAGCTTGAGGAGCTTGTCTTTGAAGATAAGGACTCTTTCATAGTTCTCTTCATTGGTTGACATCATTTCCTTTTCTTTTCTTGTATGATCTCCCTTATGGAAAAAACCTTCAAGGGTGATAATACTTTTAGGAATTTATTGGATCTCAATTGAACTATTTTCTCTCCATATTGATGTTGAAACTTTTCCTATTTCATTAAAGAGAATTTTTCTTCCTAATACAAGAAATAGGCAATTTGATTATCATTTTCAAAGACCTACCAATGAACTTCATTATTTTCCATTGATGGTATTACCACTAATTTGACATGTGGTTTCACCTTGGCCCTTTTTAAATCATTTGGGATATCAAATTAAGCTCCCATAGTTGCCAACCTATCAGCATATCCATTCTAGTCCCTTGGCACCACTTAGATGTTAAAAGCCTCAAAATCCTAAATTAGGTCCCACACCCTATGTTTGTAAGAATTCATCAATGTATTCTTGTTGACATTCTAGCGTATAACCTAGTTTACTATTGACTCACTATCCCCATTAACTTGTAACTACTTGATTCCTCTCTTATTATCCCATTGAAGGTTATGGATGAGACCTTTATATTCTGATGCATTATATGAACAATTGGATTGGAACCTATAAGAATATAAATATTTTTTACTTGAGGGGGAAACCATCATTACACCTATACCCACTCCATGCTTACTCCTTGAACATTCAAAGAATAATTTCCATAATCCATTATGATCTTCTTTAGGTCCAATAAGGGATGGCATGGATTGATACTCTTCATGTAAAAATTAGACACCCAAATCCCTCTCTTCAATTCCTTCCAAGGGGTTAATTGGTTGATGTTCATTCTATATATCATCTAATAACATGTTTGGTATATCCTCAAGTTGAGTGTCTAACTCCTAACCAACTATATGTTCATCCTTGTTAAGAATAGTGCAATTGAAGTTCATGCTATTTGGCCCATAAGGTTTTATGTGGAACTATGTAATGGGCTCAGCCTTAATGGATACCTTGGTTCCATATCTTGTCTTGAATTCCATGTATGACCAATCTGCTACAAGATAATCTCTAATATTTGTAGTGAATTCTCTGAATAGACATAGGAAAAAATGAGGAGGTAAATCTAGGATCAACAGATCTTGGAACACTATGAAACTAAGACAAGCATGTAGGGTCAAGTTAAGGGCCTTGATGATACTGGATGGCTTGGTGAAAAAACCATCAAGATGCAACACTCCCTTAGATTGGGGATCATACTTTAGACCAAGCTAGTTTGCTATAGACTTTGGCATTAATGAAGTGCTAGCCACATTGTCTACCAAAGAATTATGTACTAAAGAGTCTCTAATGATTACTAAAATGTAGAAGGGAGGAGGTTTGACCACCTTACCTGATTGCCCTTTACTTTGTCCTTTAGTTGCATTGGTGATAACTGATTCCTAAATCAAGTAAAATATTTTTTTGTAAAATGGATACTAAAATTATGAGAATGAATAAAAGTGTTTATAAAAACTTTGACTATTCATTTCTTGCTTTAAAATTATCTATTTTACATTAAATTTTAACTTCCCATAATTTATTCTAATGTTTCATTAATTCATTAAAAAATTGAATTAAATGAAATAAAATAAATTGAAATGGAATACTTGACATAAGACATGATAATGAAGTTCACACATCATTTGGGCTATGTCTTCGAGATTGCTTAACTACAATCTGATCCATTATAGAGGATGCAACTATTAAAATTTACAAATTACATCAAATGGAAGATGAGAACCTATAATAGTGTTGTAACTAAATTTTATTACTTAGTAATAACATCTATCAAATCTATGGCATCTATTTGTCTTCTCTTTACATTCGTACCTTTCTCCATTATATTGTATTAAAGAAAACTCTAAATGGGCATAATTATCAATAGGAGTGCCTCTACCTTTTGATAGACCTAAAAATTTGATAATCTCCCCACAACTATACTGAAATTATATACATCCCTCTATGTCTAGAGGAACTAAAAGTTACATAGTTATGGATATCAATACATAGTTATAAATACATTGCTTCCTTGCCTATCATAGGTTTTTGTGTATTTAACTACCCTATAAGGAAAATAATACATCTACCCTTAGCCCAAAGGTCTTTGAAACAATAGGTGTTATATCTTCTCATAATATCTATTCATACATTTATTCCATAGCCATAGGCTATACAAAATAGAAGAAACATAATTATATAGGCTCGGTCTATAACTCAACACATACCATGTAATGTCAAAACAAAGACTCATTATCTCTGACTCAGGTTTGGTCTACCAGATATGCCATCACTATCATAGACATCTCAGCTTTCATATTTGAAATTGTATGAATAATAATTATTCCCTATTAAAAATAGAAGATAATTAGATCTCCTTTGGGACTATATTTTTAAAAACACACAACCACATCTTGGATCACTATAAAATACACTTGGTATATAGCTTAATAGTCATTGGTAAATTTATATAGTCCATCCTTATTAAATTGATGCACACACATCAACATGGATTAAATAAAAAAAATCCTTCACCATGGCTTAACAACATCATTCTTGGTTGAAAAAGATGTCTCACCAATATACTCAGCTTTGTCTCATCATCGATCTTGGCCTTCAAATAGAAATTTCATCTAATGCAATTGACTTTATTAAAGAAGGTAGAACATCATCCTCTATGCCCAAGGCTTAGAATCCTTATAATAGGTGTAAGATCTCCATCAATATTATTTACCATTCATCATCATCCTTATATGGTATTTCAGACTATAGGAATAGAATAGTCACATATACTATTCATGGCCGAAGGTGTAGACAAAATTGTTCAACATCATAGACTAATTTGTCTACTGGCTCAACTTGGGTCTAAAATACCAAGTCCTACATTTATGGATTTAGGTTTATGTAAATAAAATACCTTTCCACCACAATCTAAAGGCTTTCACAGTATTGATGTCTTCAATTAGGATTTAATGGATATCATGTCTAAATATCCAATTCACCCAAGGGTTGAACATCCTTAAAAAATAGGTGATAACACCCCTTCATACCTATCCATCTTCCATATATTTTATTAGGCTTGTAATAGATATTTCCTCTTAACTATTTGGGGCTCTCTTTTCCCTTTTGTTTGTCTTGGTTTGTGAGAACTTGTAATATGATGGTATTCTTCCTAGACTATGTAAATCAATAAATGATCATTACATTTGAGCCTTTTACTTTGAATGACATCTTCTTGGTCCTCCCATACTTGGGCAATAATAATTTTATAGTGATCCTGTATTCATCTACCCAAAATATACACTTGTACCCTTGGACTAGCCATAGTTTAATGAATTCCCCTAGACCACTGAATTTATCTCATCTTAAATGGGATTATCACATCCTAGAATGTATGCCACACATCTATGAGAATGATATTTAACCCTAAAACAAAACCCATAGATTCTAATTTTCTAATGGCATTGTATTCTTTTTAAAAAAAGATTCCCACATTCCTTGATTGAGAGGTTATAAAATATTTTAAATATCCTTTGTTAGCCTTCTTAATGTATGGTTGTGGCCACATATAACTTGTCTTTTGTTATGCCAAAATTTGAATGAAAAACCATCCATTGTTGGTTCATTAATTTGGCTTAATGGCATATCTTAAACTCAATTAGAGAAGGTCTCAGCCTAGTTAAAATTAGACAAGGGCATTAGGAATAAGCTGGAATTTAGGTTGGTTATCAAGTTACTCAGTTTAGAACTCGAGTTGCCATGCTAAGCTAGGTTTCCATTTGACTTGAGTTGGGTTTCCTTACTAAGTCGAGTTGTGTTTCCCTATTTAATTGAGTTGGGTAACACTATAATTTGGGTTGACAACTTGGAAAATAGGGGATGTGGTGATAGGCTACATGGTGACCTAAGGACATGTCATGTTGGCTTCTCTAATTACTCCTCATCCTACCACATGTCACAATAAGATGCAACAAGGATAATTGTATGGTAAATAAATAATAGTGTAATTATGGAATTGATAGAACACCATTACCATACATGGTGGAAAATCCTCCCTCCATCATAAAAGTGGGCTTCATCGACTATGGTCTCCATAACTAGCCTTTTGTAAATAACCTTTTGTAAACAAGCGATGGATTAAAATCCTCTAGATCAAGAACCTCCTTCACCTTGCTTGATGGATTATCTACAACTAGTGCAATATTATTCTTGGATAGACTGTCTTGAAGAATATCCACCTAGATAGGCATGAAAATCATATCCCATATTGGCACACTCACATTTGACTTCTTCATTTGTTCCATAATGTTGATGGGTAAACTACCAAACTTTGGTTGTTCTTTGGGAGCCATAACTATACTTTGAATTTATGATTTTTAGGTAACAAAGACATTCCCCTGATCTTGATTCCTTGGATACATTATAACCTTTGGAATACAATTATATTTAATTGGCTTTGATATTGAAGGAATAATGGTAGGAGGCTCTTTGACTACTCCTTGATTACCATCCATGTTCCTTCTTTTGAATCTTGTATTAGATACTACTAGGATGTATGCTTGGATCGAAATAGCCTATTGATTGAGTGCATAACACTCTTCTTTCTCATAATTTACCATGGTAACACCAAACTAGCTTGGTCCTTGATCAGGGCTTTGATTTTACTGAGGATCTTTTGGTCTTGTCATCATGGGCACCTCTATGTTTTGAGCCATAAGAGCTTGATTGTACCCATAATTTATAGCTTGTTACCACTAATCATTAAAATATTGGTTTAAGTTAATGTTTAGGATAATGGATTACTCAAAACATTGATTTCAAGGCATGGTACCCTCAAAATTTTGAGAAACATTATTTTGGATAGGTACCAATGTGTTAGAAGTGCTTGTTGCATTAGGGTTGTAACTAATTTTCCTATTATAACTAGGTTTCCCTTATCCCTAGCCTTAACCCTATCCTTTGAATTTTCATTTATAGGTTGGTCTATTTGATTGATAAGATTATTGTTGAGGTTGATATGAGGATTGATGAGGCCTATTGAAAGCTTGCTGCCTCTTAAAATTTACTAGCTCATTTCCTAAGGATTGAAACATGTTCTTAAGCTCTTAAAAGTTCTTATGTTCTTGAGAATAACTAGACCCACTAGTGGAGACCTTTTATTGCTTGGGTGAGGGTATATAATCAATTGTAGGCATGATGACATCAAGGGGAGGAATAGAAATAGGGAATGGTCTGATCTCAAGGAATAAAGGCATTAGTGGTCTAAGTGTAAGCTTGCCAACCTACACTAAATAATTTTTTGCTCTTATTTCCACCTCATATGCATTTGGCAATGTGTTCCATCCCATAGACTGGATCATTATTGCAATGTCACTATTAAGGGCATTCAAATAGTATAAGAATGCAAAGTTAGGGGTAGGCCCAATAGAGACTAGGATTATGTCCCAAGTTTTTTAGAACCTTGTATTGAAGTCTTGCATGACTTCATAAGGGGATCCTTTTATTGTGGTCAACTGCTTTATAAGTGATAAATGGTCATTTTTGTCCTCCAATATTTTACAGAAATCCTCTCCTAATTGGTCCCATGTGGTAATGGAATTAGTAGCAAGGTTTCTATACCATTCTAAGTATTTATCCTTGAAAGAGGTGGCTAGTAACCTAATTGCTAAATTTTTCTCATTGATATCATGAATGTTGCAAAATTTGGATATATCCATGAGGTGCTCAAAAAGGGTTATAACTTGGTCTCCTATGAAATAAGGGGCACTTTTAAGGGCTGATACTAGAATAAGATCATAATGAGAGAGGGCCAAAGGACTTTGGCAATTAAAATCCATAAAATCTCTAGGGACTACTATGGCTATGAAAGGGTTTAATAGAGGTCTTATTTTAGGGGTGGGCCTTGAAAGTGATTTAGGAGAAAATTTACCTTTATATGGATATATATTAGCAAACCTTATCCTTTTGACTGACTTTAAAGGCAATTAAATAAATTCAAAGGGAATACCTCTTGAATCTAAACTTATTATCACTTTTGGCATGAGAGATAACTAATGCTCTACAGTAAAGTGATAATCATTCCTTTGGAGTCACCAGATGCTATTGTGTGAAGTTATAATTACTATAAACTGATCAAACCAACATCAAACTTGATCAATATTTTCTTCAAATTATGTCCCATCAAGTATTCCAAAAAATGTTATAGCATAAAATTTCACCCTTGGATAGGTTTTTCTATGCCCTTTCCAATTGAGATATAATATTAGGATAAACCTAGGCTATGGGTAACCTATGGTGGGGTTGAACCTTTGGAGAAGGCCAAATTCCTCTTGATGCTCAACTAAAATAATGATTGCATAGGGAAAAGGGTTAGAAGGGGGGGAAGGGCTCCTAAGAAGGCTAAAAGGTGATGTAAAAAAAACTATGGATACTCACATGAGCTTGAACCCACACTAGATCAACATAAGACAACTATAGCTCACACAACCTCACAATCTTACTAGTTGCATGAGTATTTCATAGAAGAGGTTCAAATATAACACTGATCTAGACTTGTAATAACTTGAAAACAACTTAAAAGAGGTAAGACAAAGGATAATAAACTAACAAGATTCTACTTTATGAATTCATCATGCACAAGCATACTAAGCACTAATCAAAGGCAAGAGATAGGAAAAGAGTTAATCATATTACTTCAAGAGGTAGTTCTTAAAATATTTTGACAGGGTTTATCCTTACCAAATGAGCACCATTTTTTAAGAGTCTCAATGAGTATCCTTGTCTCTTATAAATATAAGAATTATAAAATCTGAGAACCCTTTCAATGGAAAAGAGAATGGGATCATATAGGAGAAGGGAGAGAGAGGAGTATGCATCAGTCAATGAGATATCAATTTTCTATGAATGATCCACCATATTTTAGTCTAATTAGGACTAGTCCATCATCACAAGTTAACCTACCTTAGCTCTAGTAGTATTCAATTTATTCTCATTGGATGAGAGATCAACTAGAAGACAAGAATCATTTTTACATGATGAGTCATGATTCTTACTAGGATGGAAGATCCTTAAATCTTCTAAAAAACATTAAATTATCCATTGTGCTACTCTAATTCCCATATCTCTTCATTATTATCTTTCAAGCCATCTCCACTTGCTTCATTATGAGGTCAATGTCATAATATCCATGTACCTGATAGAGTCATGCCCAAGTCTACTTTTTATGGTTATTTGTCAAAACTAGGGAGATATTGAAAGATGCGACACTCCATCATCACCTATCTTCCCCATTTAAATATATAAACATAGATAATTTTATATCTTTTTAAAACCAATCTACTTTATTGGCTTTCTTATAGTTATTAATATCAACAAATGAATCTTGCTATGTGGTCTGGTCTCATTTTGACAAAAATTTATTGACCCTTGATTTGTCTTAGGTCTAAAGACCTATTTTACCTCTAAACCATGTGAGAGTTAAGAAGTTACTACACATGAGGATATTCAATCTGAAAGAGAAATGAACACACAATGAGTAATCCTACAATAGGGTCGATAGGTTCTAAATTATTGACCAAAGGTCCTACTAAACTTTAATAGTGACAAAGCTTTATCTTTGACCATCTTGCTTGTATGACTGTATTTGCTATTGACTAAGATCTAATGATGACATTCATATTTAAAATATTCATTCACTTCGATTGAAAATTTGTTCATCAACCTCCACTAGAAGCTTTTGGATTTGCCCTTTGTTTATTGGTTTTTGATTGCCAACTTGGACCTATCCATTTGTGCTAAACTATCTTCTCCTTATTAGTCTTTAGGATATGCTGACTCCTTGATTTTAAGTCACACTATTATATCTAGATGTATGAATGCACATGACCATTTGATATAGATCCTTTAACTTTTTGAATTTAACTCACACTATTAGATCTAGATATATGAATACACGTGAACCTTTGATCTTACTACGACCCACCATTTGAACTCAAATGGCTAATTCATAAGGCCTAAATTTAATGTTTGTGTGCTCATATTTGACACATACACAAACTTATTTGACATATACATAAATGTATTAGGATTTTTGAACCCCAATTATTATTTTTCATGGCCTAAATTTGACGTCAACATGTTCATCATTTGACATCCATGTGACTATCATTGATGTCTACAACCCTGTCATAATTTAAACCCTAAACGATTAATTTATTATCTTTATTTTGATGTATGCACACTTATAATTTGACATCCACATGACCATAATTAATGTATACATGAATGTATAAGGTTTTTTAAATCAAAATGGTTATTTGTTGTGGCTTAAATTAGACATTCGCATGAAGATTTCATTTTGTAAGCTAAAATTTAAAGACTTATATATCGAGATAGAGAACTCATCGAGACATGAAATTTGCATAGAAAGAAATTAGCACTAAGGAAATTTATTCTATGTGATATTTTAGATCTGAGAGTCTTTTTGAGTGAGCTTATAAAATACACAAGTAAGCTAACCTGTCTATTTTTGCATGACATGCTTGTGACAGTCTAGTTCTTTTTGGACTAGTGTAAGAAGCCGTTGTCCTTTTAGAAGGATCCAATGAATTTTAAAGCCTTTATACAACCTAATTCATGCTCTTAAATACTTGAAACATCATAAAAACAATGATGGTCTTCCTCATTTTGTAATCTTAGACCTCTTTTAATATCTGCTTCTTAATGATAAAAAATCACACTTTAAGCTTGCTTAGAGTGTTTCAAAAGCTTTGTGAGAAATATGTGATATTTTTATTCATTATTTAGGTCTAATCATTCCATTCATAACTCTAATTAGTTGATCACTCCATACTAAGACCTCTAAAAATTGGTCCATTTAGGCATATTTTTGTATGTAGGCAAAAACTGGCCAATAGTACCCATTAAAATAGTCCTTGAATAATTGATTATTGTCAGCATGATTATTATTCCTAAAATATGACCTTTGGATGATCAACAACCTCAACCTAATTGGTACCGTGAGGATGAATTCTCTAAATACCATTGAGTTAAAGGTCATGATATAGAAAGGTGTATGTAATTAAAGCACTATATTCAAGACCTAATTGAAAGGGGTGATATTGAAATATAAGGGGAGACTACTATAAATCAATCTATAAATAAAAAACTAGGCATTTATCAAGCCCCCCTACCCAAGCATGATCATATAAATAGGAAGCCACCAAGATACCAGGCTCATGCCTTCTCTTCCAATCCCATTGATTATCATGCCATGCCATATCACTACATCAACAACATTAAAATCCATATTCCCTATGAACCCACTTTGCTATCATCCACCATATTAAAAATCATTTGGGCTATGGCTGATTATGTGTTTATGACTAGATGTAATAAAATCATAGTTCCTTGGGCACTACCTAAAGATCCATCTACCTATATTTCCCAAAAGGGGAACACATCTAAGAAAGTTTCACTATATTATAATAAATATTATGATATAATTCAGCAACTTGAGAAGAATTCAACTTAAATATCATTAAAATAACTTCTTAAAACATCCCCTTTACATTGGGAGATACTCAACTAAGTTTTAAATGAGCTCAAGGTCCCTAGTGATATTGACACTAATCAATTTTAGGCATTAATGGGTCATTTATCCCCTTCTCAACAATTTACCTTTGGTTCCTAGGACATGCCTCCCATTGACCCCATCATAATTATCTATTATTTATAGAAGTCTTTATATCTCACCATCACATTCCCTGGGTATTCATAAATGGAGGGTCAACATTAAATTTATGTAATATGGATTTAATAAAGAAACTAGGGTATTCTAAAGCTTTTTTAGGGCCTACTCTAATTATGATGAAAGCATATGATGATAATAAGTGGCCATTCACATGAACTATCTACCTTCCCATTGTCATGGGACCCATGGTACATCAAACCCTACTTCATGTTGTGGATGTTGATTTACCCTATAATATGCTGCTAGGTCACCCCTAGATCTATAAGATGTAATTTGTCTCATCTACCCTACATCAACATTTAAAATTCCCCCACTCAAGCATGGAAGTCACCATTCTTGGGGAAATTGATCATTTTTGTAGTTTTCAAATGGAACAATCCCAATCATATCATTATCCTAGCATAAACAATATCATTTTAAACTCAAAAATTGCCAAGTATATATACCTGACAAGATTGAACCTAATTTAGATCCACTACCTAAAATCAGTCATTTAAAAATCACATCTATGAGTTACAGGAATAAGAATATAAAACCTTTTGTGTAGGTGACTTACCATTCTCCCTGCACAGTTATGGGCCCCTAGCTATGTGCAAGACCAATCCTATCAAATATCAATTTGAACCAATGGCCTTTTCTAATGAAGGAATACTATCAAAAGAGTATATTTATGAATTAGATGAATCATGACTTATTTCAGAAGATGAGGCCCTCACATCTCCTAGAAAGTGATACACCCACATTTAAAAAATGTTATAGAACATGCATTATCAAGGGAAAGGACTTGGGAGACATGAGAAAGGTAGGATTGAACCAATCATAGAGTTGAAGAACATCCACAATATCTTAGTTTAGGGTATAAATTGCTTGATGATGACTTAAACAATATCATCATGGATACTACTTTGGTCTTTAAGCAATATCTTTTCAATCAATAAATTAAAATGGGTTCCATTTATAGTCATTTCATAGAGCTTGCTGCCACAAACATTTTTATTGACACCACTATCTCTATGATATCACTCTTTAATTGACTGGGATCAACATTAGGAAGCATCCGTTGATATGTTACAAAATGATGAGGCAATTTTAGAATTTATGGGAGCTCAAGATTTTATGCCTTCTAATGACCATAAGAAAGGATTTTATTTCAATATTTATAAATATGATTATTTTTAGGACAAAAACATCCCCTTGACTAAAGTGAATAAGATAAATTTGAAGCATAAAATCCACCTCAAAGGTTGGAAGAATTTCCACATGACCCACCTAAATCAGAACACTACACTAAAATAGATACTAAAATCCTAAATGGTTTCGCTTTAGATATCTTAGATCAATCCTTGCCTCCCTATCTCTAATTTCATTCACCTTTCCTCATTGAGGAGGTGATCTAAGTTAACATTGGAACTAAATAAAATTCCAAAATCATCAAACTAGGGGCAACTCTCACACTTGAGGAGCATCAAATTATTATTGAGTTGCTCAAGGAATTTATAGATGCTTTTTCATGGTGTTACTCTGACATGCCTAGCCTTGATCCTTCTTTAATTATGCATCATCTGGTTGTTCATCCTAATGCTAAACCAATTAATAAAAATTTATGTAATATGTACCCAAAAGTGGCATTTCTAGTGGAGGATGAGTTACAAAAATTCTTGGAAGTAGGCTTCATCTGACTCATCAATTATTTTGATTGAATTTCTAATATTATTCTTGTGGCTAAGCCAAAAGGTGGAATTTGGATTTGCACTAAATTTTGAGACATCAATAAGGCATGTACCAAATATGAATTCCCTCTTTTGAATATTGATATGATTATGGATTCAACATCATGATATGAAATATTATCTCTCATAGATGGTTTTTTGGGCTATAATAAAATCAAAATCATGCTCGAAGATTAATATAAAATAACTTTCATCATTCTATGGGGGACTTTATGCTATCAAGTCATGCCCTTTGGCCTCAAAAATTATGGTTCTAATTACCAATGGGAAATGATAGCTATTTTTCATGACATGATGCATGATATAATTGAAGATTATGTGGATGACACTTTAGGGAAGTCAAGATTCAAATCAGAACATCATGTAGTCTTAAGAATAATCTTTGAGCGGCTGTGAGAGTATAAAGTTAGATTAAATCCCAAAAAATGTGTATTTGGAATTACCTCAATAAAGTTATTGGGATTTACAGTCTCCAAGAGAGGAATAAAAGTGGACCTAGCCAAAGTTAAAGCAATTATGGATATGCCTCCTCTTCATAATATGAAGCAACTTAGGAGTCTTCAGGGTAAGTTTTAAGCTATTCAATGGTTTATTTCTCAACTCATAGATAAATTTCACCCCTTTACTCATATTTTAAATAAGGAGATCACTTTTAATTAGAAATTTGAGTGACAACACTCCTTCAACAATCTCAATAAGTACTTGGTAAATCCACCAATGTTATCACCCCCTATCATGGGAAGGCCCTTGCTCCTTCATATTTTAGCAACTCCATACACATTAGGTGCCCTACTTACACATCATAATGATGAGGGAAAAGATCAAGAAATTTATTATCTTAGTCTCACTTTAATCTCTTATGAGCTAAATTATACTCCCATTGAGAATCTTAGATGTGGTATTTGCCTCATAAAAACTTTGGCATTAAATGACTAACAATCAAGTCCAACTCATTGCTAAAGTTTATGCTCTCAAATATTTACTATCAAGATCAGCCCTTATAGCATGAATTTCCAAGTGGATCATTTTACTCAATGAATTTTATATTGAATATGTTCATCAAAAGGCCATTAAGGGACAAGTGATAGTAGATCAACTAGCAAAAGCACCTCTTTTTATGATTGAGCCTCTTAATACAACCTTCCCAAATGAATAATTTAGAATCTAATGGATGGAAGCTATATTTTGATGGCTCTTTTACTATGCATGGATTAGGAGAAGGTATTGTTCTCATCACCCCACAAGGTGAACTTATTCTCAAATATTTCTACCTCACTTTCCCATACACCAATAATATTTTAGAATATGAGGCTTTGATAACTGGTCTTCACCTAGCCATTTAATGAAATATCCAACACTTACAATTATTTGGTGATTCACAATCTATAATTAAGAAAATCAATAATGAGTTCCAAACTAAAGATGAATAACTACTCCCTTATAATCAATTAGTAGATTAATTGAAGTAAAATTTTTAGACTATCACATTTGAAAAAGTGCCATCAGGGAGTAATAAAGTAGTTGATTCAATGGCCATTATTGGATCTATAATTGATCTCCCTAAAGATGTCCTTGAAGGGAATTTTCTAATAGAACATTTTATTCTCCTAACTCATCAATCTCTAGCTCCTTTACAAATTTTGTTAGGAATAAAAAAACTTAAACTAGATTTACTATTACCATAAACTAGATCTAAAGCTATTAAATAACATGCATCATCAAAACATTCCTTAATTCACCATTATTATGAAAGCATAAATGAGAGAACAAGATAATAACATAGATAACACATATCTAATGCGGTTCACCCAATGTGGGCTCCATCCACTAATGAAAGTTTTCAAATAAATCAGTAATCTAAATACCAAGACTAAAATGAACTCTCATAGAGATATAAAAATCTACTATATAAAATGTTGCACAAATATCTATACTTTCACTTACACCTGCATAATGCTATATCTCAGAAGTTGCTAAACCACAACCTATAATAAAAACCTACACTTTACAAAACACCTGCACTTTGACTCTAATCTTCAAAGCCACACCTTGCAAACAAAACATCAACCTCTAAAGGCCACACCACAACTTGTATATATAGAATATGAAGGAAAATCCATGAAAGGAAGAGTAAATGCATCATGCTTATCCAAGATAAGCATCAACTAATCAAGATAACTCACTTCCACCTCATCAAACTCATCCAAAAGCTCTCCCATGAAGGAACACACGATACTAAGGGTCTCCACCTTTCCAGGGCACATTTTACAATAGCATGCGATCACAACCATCTCCTTATACCAAGGAAGGCATTATATTTTCTAAGAAACAAGTAGCTTCCTCAAAATAAGGAAGTCACATGGAAAATAGACAACTAATAACCAACTCCATAGAATATGAAAACATAGAAATTAGAAATATATTAGGAATATTCCCCTCACATGTGGAGCAAGGTTTCACAAAAGGTGGAGTAGGGAAAACTTTTCTCCCCACATCATTGGAGATCTCTAGGCCCCCAAAATAATTCCCTATGGTTATGTGATAGACCCAAAGGGCTGCACACTCAACAATCTCCCACTTAGAGACCATTTCTCTTGAACAGAATCTATTACTACTTCATGACCACTAAGGCCAACCAAATCTAAGCATAGTCTCAACATGTCTAATGTGACCACCTTGGTCATCATATCCATAGGATTCTAGCTAGTATGAATCTTCTTTAGCTTCACCAAGTTCTTCTCTAAATCTCTCTTGATGAAGTGATAACATAACTAAATATATTTCATCCTCGAGTGGAAAGCAAAGTTCTTTGCTAGATGAATAACACTCTAAATATCACTATGTAGTCTTCCAAATTCTTGCTCATGCTCCAACTCTTAAAATAACTCTTGTAACCAAATCATCTCCTTACTAGCCTCTATGGAAGTAACATACTCTACCTTTGTGGCTGACAAAACCATAACCTTATGTATCCTAAAAATCTAACTAACACTATATCTCCAACAATAAATATATAACCTATCATACTTATCTTACTATCAATATCCCCTACCATATCTGAGCCCACATAACCATGAAAAGTGGTATCTAATCCACCATAATATAATGAAAAATCAAAGGTTCCTCTCAAATACCAAAGAATCCATTTCATTGATTGCCAATGCTCATAACTTAGATCACTCATATACCTGATCACAACTCCCATTACTTGGGCAATATCTAGCCTAATACAAACCATGGCATACATCAAGCTGCCAACTACCTATGAGTAAGGTACCTTAGACATCTTAAGCTTTTTAGATTTCATCGTGTGACACTGATCCTTCAATAATCTAAAGTGGCCTACCATAGGAGTACCAAAAAATTTAGCATCCAACATGCTAAAACTTTCCAATACTTTCTTCACATACTCTGATTAGGATAAGATCAACTTCCTCTCCTTCCTATCACAAGAAATCCTCATACTAAGGATTTAATTTACAACACCCAAATCCTTCATAGAAAAGAAGTCACTAAGGTATTTCTTGGGCATATGAATATGATGTATGTTATTTCTTACAGCTAACATGTCATCGACATACAATCATAAAATAATAAAGGAGCCATCATCAAAATGTTTTATATACACACAATGTTCAAAATGACACTAAAATAATCAAATTTATTGTACCATTGCCATAGAGCTTGTTTCAGGACATACAAGATCTTTTTTATTTTTCACACAAATTTCTCCTTCCCTTTGACCTCATATCCCTTTGGATTCTTCATATACAACTCTTCATCCAAATCACCATGAAAAAAATTAGTTTTCACATCTAACTGTTCTAAGTGTAAATCCTCAATTGCAACTAAACCAAGAATAGTCCTAATAGAAGTCATTTTTAAAACAAGAGAGAAAATATCATCAAAATCAATACCTAATTTTTGTGTAAACCCCATGACCACCATCATGGCCTTATACCATTTTCTCTATTCATCCTCTTCTTTGATCATGAAGGTCCACTTGTTTGGCAATACACTCTTGCCCTTGAGCATCCTAACTAAATATTTTGTTTGGTTCTCCATAAGAGATCTATGCTCTTCATCCATGGCTTCTTCCCATCTCAACCTGACATCTACCTGCATTGATTCCTCATAAAACTCTGGTTCTCCATTATCAGTGAGCAATAAATAATTCAAAGGAGACAAATTTTCAAGTTCTCTTCTTACCCTAAAATATCTTCTTACCATAGGAGTTTTGGGTCCTTGTGTAGAAGGTCCTGAACTGAATCCTTAAATACTTTTCCATCCATAATATCATCCAATACTATGTACTCTTTCTATTGTTGATCATGTTCCTATAACTGATCCTTATGTATGACTTTTTCATTAAAGACTACATCTCTAGATCAAAATATTTTCCTATCTTTAATGATCCATAAACAAAAACCAAAGTCATCCTCACAATAACCAACAAATGTGAATTTCTCTAATTTAACCTCTAGCTTGGTCCTATCCTCTTTCTTAATGAGAGAAAAAGCCTCACATCTAAAGACTCTAAGAAAATAATAATCAACATTCTTACCAGACCAAGCTTGTTTAGGAATGCCTCCATCCAAAGGCATAGAAGGTCCTTTATTGATCAGAGATATTTTTTTGCTAACTACTTCTACCCAGATCTATAAGGAAACCCTACATGTAACCTCATGCTCCTAGAATGTTCCATTATTATTCTGTTCATCTTTTTAGATACCCCATTCTGCTATGGAGTTCCTAGAACCATCCTTTGCCTATGGATTCCATTTGTTATAACACTAATCAAATAAAGCATTACTATAATACTTACCTCCATTATCTAATTTGAGACATTTTAACTTGAGACATATTTCATTCTCAACTAATTCTTTTCACTTCTTAAAAGTGTCAAAGATATTACATTTATTTTTAATACAATGAACCCAAACTTTCCTAGTTGCATCATCAATAAAAGTAATATAATAATTGTATCCACCAATAAAAGATACTTGAGATGGTCCCCATACATCTGAGTGTAATAGATATAACTTGTGATATTTCTTTGTGGGTCCAACCTTTAGGAATTTAACCCTCTTCTATTTACCATACACACAACTCTCACAAAAGTCTAGATCTAGATCTTTCAATCTAGGCAACTTATCTTTTAAGATCTACATGCCCTTATGGCTCATATGACTAAGTCTATAGTGCCACATAGTTTCATCTCCATCTACAACAACTAAATCAATAGAATCAACACTACTAGTCAAATATAAAGTACCAACATTCTTACCTCTCAAAATCACAAGATCACCTTTGGTAACTTTCCAAGAATTTGTAATAAACAATACTAAACATCCCTCACTACCCAATTGTCCCATTGAAACCAAATTCTATCTCGACATAGGCATGTGTCTAACATCCTTAAGGATCCATGTGTTCCCATTATACATCTTAACTTGAACACAAGTTTTCCCTACTATCTCACATGGTTGATCATCACCAAGATATACATGTCCTAGATTATCTTGAACATAATCAAAAAAATAATGCCTATGTGGGCTGGCATGAAAAGAAGCCCATGAATCTAATACCCAAGACTCAAAAAAAATATTCATAGAAATAATTAAGGCATATTGAAATGATTTACCTAACGCCACATTTACCTCATTTGTTTCCTCCTTGTTGGCATTAATGTCTCAAAGTGACCAACAATCCTTCTTTGGGTGTCCACTCTTCCCATAATGCCAACATATCATCTTAGATCTACCTTCTAACTTTTCCTTAGTTGCCTTTGCTCTTGTACTTTTTCCTCCCTCTAGTGTCAATGCTTCTCCTTCACATCTCCTCACTAAGGACCACACCTACAACATCCTCAAAATTCAAGTTTCCCTTGGTAGGGACTACATTATTCACAACCATAACCAAACTATCCCAACTATTAGGTAAAGAACATAATATTAGCAAAGCTCTAACTTCATCATCAAACTTAATTCCAACATAAGTGAGCTTACTTACAACTATATTAAAATCATCTAGATGATTAGTGATTGAACCATTCTCAGACATTTTCATGTTAAATAATCTTTTCATAAGAAATTTTTTATTAGAAGCTAAAGGTTTCTCATATAACTTTCCAAGTTTATCCATGAGATATTTTGTAGTTTTCTCATTAGAAATATTAAATGCAATAAAAGATGCAAGGCATAACCAAATGGCTTCCAATGCCTTCCTATCAAGTAATGACCAATCCACATAAATCATACTTATAGGTTGTTCTATTTTCCCCTCTAAGGGGAGATGTGGATCCTTTTGATATAGGTAATCCTCCATCTACATTTTCCACAAATGAAAATGCTTACCATCAAACTTCTCCACACTAAATCTGATCTCTTCTTCCATAGCTCCCACTGAATCTAATAACCTTCCTATGATTTACCACTTTAGCAAAACACATAAACCAATGGCTCTGATACCAGTTGTTAGGAATAAAAACACTTCAAATAGATTTACTATTACCATAAACTAGACCTAAAGCTATGCAATAGTATGCATCATGAAAACATTCATTAATTCACCATTATTATGAAAGCATAAATGAGAGAACAAGATAATAAAATAGATAACACAAATCTAATGTGGTTCACCCAATGTGGGCTACATCCACCAATGAAAGTTCTCAAATACATCAATAATCTAAATACCAAGACTAAAATGAACTCTCATAGATATATAAAAATCTTGTAGAAAATGCTACACAAATAAGTACACTTTCACCTATACCTGCATAATGTTGTATCTCACAAGTTACTAAACCACACCCTACAATAAACACATACACTTTATAAAACATCTACACTTTGACTCTAATCCTCAAAGCCACACCCTACAAATAAAACTTCAACCTCTAAAGGCCACACACACCCTATATATATAATATGAAGGAAAATACATGAAAGGAGGAACAAATGTGTCATGCTTATCCAAGATAATCATCATCCACGTAAGATAACTCACTTCCAACTCATCAAGCTCATCCAAAAGCTCTCCCATGAAGGAACATGCCATACTAAGGGTCTCCACCTTTAAAGGGCACATTTTCCAAAAAAATGTGATTACAACCATCTCCTTGTAACAAAGAAGGCATAATATTTTCCAAGAAACAACTAGCTTCCTCAAAACAAGGAATTCACATGGAAAATGGACAACTAATAACCAAATCCATAAAACATAGAAACATAAAAATTAGAAGTATACTCAGAATATTCCCCTCACATGTGGAGCAAGGTTCCACAAAAGGTGGAATAGGAAAAACTATGCTTCCCACATCCTTGGAGCTCTCTGGGCCCCCAAAATAATTCCATATGGTCATGTGATAGCCCCAAAGGGCTCCACACTCAAGAAATTTGTGCTATTCTTGATCCTAATCTCCCCTGGTATCATGATATATACACCTGCCTCCAAGATAACATCTTACTACCTAACTTTAATCATCATCAACATAAGGCCTTCATCTATCATACTTCTCATTAAAATATCCTAGGCAGCATGCTTTATCACAAAGGCTATTATGGGAATTTATTAAGATGCTTGAGCTTGGAAGATGCCTCTCTCATGATCAAGGAGGTCTATGATGGTATTTATGGTGGTCATATTAGTATAATACATCTAGCCAAGAAATTGCTCTAGAATGGATATTATTGGCCTACCATGAAACAAGACTCCTACTAGTATGTGAAAAAATGTGTAGCTTGTCAAAAGCATGGTAATCTTATTCATAAACCTGCATAAGAACTATAACCTATTATGAGTCCATGGCCATTCTCTATATGGGGACTTGATTTGATTGGCAAGATAAATTCTATGTCTTTCGATGGTCACAAGTTTATCATTACATCAATGGATTATTTCAACAAATGGGTAGAAGTAATGTTTTTTACCTATACTACATGCCTTCAAATTTATAAGTTCACCCCAAATCAGGTCATTTACTATTTTGTCATTCCTTTCAACATCATCTCTGATAATGACAAATCCTTCAAAAAATCAAGAAGTTGAGGCCTTGTGCCAATGGTATCACATCAAGTAGCATTTATCTTCTCCTTACTACCCCTAAGGGAATGGACATGATGAAGCAACAAATAAGAACCTTATCAAGATTCTCAAGAAAATAGTCAATTAGGTAGGTAAGAATTGGAACCTATAATTATATCTTACACTTTGGTCTTATTGGACAAGTGTTGAAACACCTAGTTAGGCCACTCCATATGCTTTAGTATATGGGATAGAAGCTATATTTCCTATGAAAGTGGAGCTCCCCTCCCTATGAATTTCATTAAGGGGCATTATCATTGATCACAATTGTAGACAATAAGGACTACAAGAATTAGATCTTCTTGATGAAAAGCATCAAAGGGCCCTCAATCATTTAAGGGCATATAAGAATATATTAAAAGGCCAATACTACAAGAAGATCTAATCTAGAGAATTTGAATTCAGTGATCTATTCCTAAAAGAAAATCAAAAAAATACTAATGATAAAAAAGATAAGAAGGGCAAATTTGAAGCTAATTGCTAAATTTAGATTTGGAGCCTACAAATTTGCTACATTAGATGGTGAAGAGTTTGATGACCCAATGAATATAATGCATCCAAATCATTTTTACACTTGATAGCCTCCACCTTACCTCTATTTATGGTCCCAACTCTTAGGGGTACATCCTCTTCCATTCCATCCTCCTCTTTCTAATCTATTCCCTTTTTCCATTCCTAACCCTGGTCTTAATAGTGGGCATCCATTACAGGTTTCTATGCAACAAATATTTTTAAACACAAAAAAAGTCATTATTTTTTGTGTGATGTGGATGTTTTTTGGGGAGGTCTTCTAGAGTCTCTTCATCCATAACTATTGTATAAATTACCAATCCTTTCACATCTTTATGTCCATTCCTTATCCTATCACCCCATCACATCCTTTATGAAAAGTGTGTCTCCTTTTAGCCTCAAGTTAATCCCATCCCCATTTGTACCTTGTTTATAAAACCATGGTTCACACCTTCCCAGTAATTATATAATTATGGAAGGGTCAAAAAATAATATTTTAATCTGGGGTTTCACATACATTATGACACTAAATCTTGATTGATCATCCTAAACCCCACTTATGGGTGCTTCTAAATTCGATTGGATCCTTATCTATGTAGTACTATTGGGAACCATATACCCCATGTAAATATCCCCTTACCATCATTCATCCCATTGTCCAAAACCATTTTATAATCACATCATTATCTATTTGTATATCCTTATCATTATCCCTATCTTTAGTCTATGATTATGATTGTCTTGTGTGAATATTTTACATGTGTGTGGTTGTTTAGTTAATCATGTACATATTAATTACATTATATTATTTTATAGTCTTGTTATAATTTTGTATATTTTATTTTGTTAAATGTTTTATTTTATAGTCTCATTTTGGGCAAGGTCACTTTAAAGCATAGTTCCTTCATGCACTGGATGCTTAATGTGTCTTTGAATTTTCTTATGTCATATGGCATACATTTGCCTACCAGTGCAATATTAAAAAAGATTGCACTCATTATCAATGGCTTCAAAATTTTCCACCCATCTGATTTACCCAAATCTTATCAGTTATCCCATATAACTTATCTCTATCCCATATAACCTATCACCATCCTATTTAAAACTAATTATATCCCTATCCTATCACTATCCTACCTCCATGGTGTAGGAGGATTCCTAACCAATCCCAAGTTGTGAGACATAGCAAATTAAAATGGATTAATCTTTTTATTCGCACATTTCATTACATATCTCATTGCTATCATATCTAATGTATAATATGCATTCGAACAAATAAACCACTATTTCATCACATATTATCATATAGTATGTCATCTAATTAACTATTTGAATCCCATATTAATGATCACATCATTTTGTAAATATTCACAATATTAATCAACATTAACTGCATCTAAGCCACATCCATAACATCATTGTAAACATAAAATAATGTATATATCTAAAATCATTAGATCGTAATCATCTCATCATAAATAAATCCACCACATCATCACATAATCATGCACGTATCCATCATTAATATCACAAGATCATAATCATATAAATCCATCACCTTACCTCATCTAATATCATATAAAGTAAAATCATAAACATAAAAGTCCATCACATCCCATCTAACATCATGAATCTAATCATTGTACATCTAATCACATCACAAATAAAATCATCATATAAATGATAAATCATGCATCCATCACATCCATATAATCACATCATAACAATATCCATACATATGAAATAAAAAACATCACATCACATCATCCAAAATCTCATCATATACATAAATATATCAATAGTCCACATGGAGTCCATGTCAAAAAATAGATACAATATGTCGGTGCATGGGTAATAATGTGATATAATACAAAAATAATCTATACATATCATGTGTCAATCATGGATGTGGTCCTAGTGGTCCTCTTGATGGCTGACATACTGAATGTGAAGAGTTGGCCCTGAATGAAGTTACATGATATCCTGGTGGTACCACCACCTAACATATAGTCCTATAGTATTGGGCCTCTCAAGTCAATCTCATAATATTCTTCATCACAATGGATATCCCATTCTCACTTATCACCATATCAGCCTCCTCCTTGCCCTTCTTAGCCATCTCTACCTCTCCTGTTAGAGTCTAAATCCATTCCTGCATCTAAGTGATATAGCCCTAATATATTGTAATCTATGCATATCAACTCTAGATTTGCCTCTATAATGTGACTATCTATACCTATAATATAGTGACTTAACCCTATAATCTTGTCAGTTGTACCTAGGCTTGGGTCAACTACCCATCTCTCTATGTTATTTGGGCCTATAGTTGTGCTTGTAGTTGATCCCTCTCTTGAGTGATCCCAACTATCTCTATTGATCAAGCCTAAATATCTATCTATAGCCATGCTAGTAATGACCTCTCATCCTCTAATAGAGGCTATTATTATGTTTTTACACCATCCCAACCACCACTACTACCAACCTATGTACCAACATGTACTTGTTATTGAACCTCAAGGCCACTCCCAGAAGCCTACCTTGTAGCTATTGCTTGAACTCCATCTCCTCCATCTATATCCATAGCATCCCCATCTTACCCATCTAAGACATCTTGAGATAGTGCCTACATCCTCCTCCTTTGTAACCTTGCATGTGCCTATAATAATCTTCTTACTACCCCTTTCCTAACCACAACCCTGGGATGGAGCAATCTCAATGGAATCCTCTAGGTCCACCATGTTGTGTAAGCTACTATAACTCACAGATTAGGAATCAAAGTCTAAAAATCACATAAGACTTGGGAAATGCTATCACCATATGTATGGGCTTGGGATTGATCCATTAGTCTCCCCACTATTCTCTCTCCTGATCACTCTATGTAAAGAGGTGATCCTCCCCCAACACATCTTGAATGAATCAAAACTACCTCTGTACCCAATCAGGCCTATATCACTTTATGATAAAATCTCTATGACCCTTCAAGTAGCATTCATACAACATGTACTAGGTCACCACCACTTCATCATCTTAGCCAAACTATAACCCCCTATAGGGCATCCATGTGATGTGCTCATGATGTAAGTTATTAAATACCTATTAATAGAATCACATCTCCCCAGCATGACCCCTATGTAATCTCATTAAAATATACCACCCAAATACCATGGGATGATGTGGTTACCTAGCTTCTTGAGTCCCAAGCAATTACTAGAGAAAAATATGCTCCTAACTCTAGATCTAAAATAATAAAGATGTCCCCAGGCTAAATACACCCCTATATTCTCCCAAGTGTAGCTCATGGTATAAATGAGCCAATACCATAGGCCCCCATACAAATGCTCTATGATTTTGAACCATATCTTCTATGACATCTATGAGGTCTAGGTGAAACTACTACCCACTCTTGTCCATAAATAATATGCCAATAACAAGAGACATAACAACCAGAGTCAAGAAATAAATAATCCCCTCTTAGAGACATTTGTCTATATCTACTTATTTGTCATGAACACCCATGTGTAGCCCTATTTCTAGTTTTTGTAAGGTAACACTCAATGTATGGGATCTCCAATAGATCTTATCTCTAGGCATATGTAAGTGCATAATACGATACACATCCTCTAGAGTCACTATCATCTTGCCTATGACAAAGTGAAACATGCTAGTCTCTAAATGCCATCACTCCACCAACATTGTAATTAGGCCCTAATAATGAACACCACCAACATCTTCATGATATAGTGTAACCCTATCATCTCCAATAATTTTTAGTCTACATCAATCAATAGGTGCATCTCATGAAGCACCTCAGGTCATCAAAGCTATGAATCCATCACACCTAATTCCTCTTGCACCAATCACCATCAACTTATCACTACCTCTATCATAAAACTGGCTCCCCTATCTATAACCTAAGTTCCCTTCCCACCTTTCATCTATACCAACCACCTCTAACCCTAATATTCATTCCCATAAACCTAAACTAATCACTTATCCACCTCTAACTATTCCTTATCGTACCCCAATCACATTATTCCTATATAATTACATCTATCACTCTAATATCATCTAATTAAGCTAACCCCTTAGCCTATTCTCCATCTTATGTTATCTAACTAATTAACTTCCTTCTTAATCAACTAACATTTAAACTAATCTCATCCCCCCTTAACCTAATTGCAACATCCACTAACTACATCTAAAAACTTCACAAATACCTAAAACACTACCCTAAACACTCCCCTTAACTAATTAAGCCTAATTAATGCTAAACTCACTTCATACTAACCATTCCTACACACCTCTACACCTATATAACCAACCACTTAATATTAACCACATAAAAACTTTATCCCTACCTTAACCTAATACTAACCATCTAATAGCCCGTTATAAACCCCATCCAACCACTTAACTCATCTTTTACCCTCCACACTTAACCATTTTTCCTACTATGGAAATATCAAAATTTTAGAGCTTACCCTAAGCTGTGACATTTATGAGACCACCATTCACAACTTGTAGTTTTGCCTAACCACATGGTTATGAAAAACCACAAATCCTTAATTCATTATATTAAAAACTCATGAGTCTAAGCTTGTGGTATTGCAATACCATAACTCTAGACTCATGGTATTGCAATATCACCCTTCCCTTGGAATGCCACGAGTCATGACTATAATATGATAACTGAGGGTATTGAGCTCAGTCATGATATTACACTAGTAACATGGGTAGCCTCATTTTATGCTAAAAATCCCAAAAATTAACCTAAAATTTGACAAAAACATAAAGATTAGGGTTTCTTAATCACTAGTGGTCCAACCTCAATAGGTCTCTAGAATTCTTGGTTCACCATGATGGGAAGCTTCAGGAAGCCAATCCATGGTTTTTAGCTCAGAGTCAAATTTCACAAAAGGTAAAAGTTCAAATGACCCTTTTTTTACTATTTTTTTCCTATTTGAACCCTCTTCTTTTATACCCCTTAACCCCTAATATCACTTTGATAATAACCTTGTTACATCCAAATCCCATTAATTTATTCTCATTCCCCAATTATTCATCCCTTATAATCCCTAAAGTCATTTGGGGTATGCTTTTTCCAACTCCTCATTGCCCCACTTAATCCCAAATCAGAACTACATCTACCTAAGGTCTCCTAAGACTATGTAGGTAGCACCTAGTCTTGATTTTGTGCCCAAGGATAGCTCAGGCACCATTCATCCCTCATCCTTGTCCCATAATCAGACTATTCACTTGACAATCACACATCATTTTAAGCTACATACTTTATATTAAGTGGCTCCTTATCGTTAATTAATAAATCTTATCTCTATAATCAGTTTTCAAGCCTTCCCTAGCATATATCCTTACTATGGGACTTGTCTTAGGCTTGTACCCATCTCATCATAATTAATTTCATCTTGTCAATCAAATCAATTTCTAGACATTTGTCATTTATTAAAAACCCATCATAACCGATCCAGTTTTGGGGCATCTTAACCATATCTATTACTTGGGGCATCCCACACCCATTATCACCTAGATCTTATCCCACCCCCAAGGACTTCTATTTGAGTGACCATCTGGGTTGATTCTTCTAGCATACTCCCTCGAGGGGTAATCATACTAACTCATATCTGACACCATGTAACATTTCTTTCACACTATTTTGGTTCTTCTATAGTAACTCATATCTGACACCATCTAACATTATTTTCACATGATTATGGTTCTTCTTTGAAATACCATTACTCCTCCCATCCTGCCCACTCATAATGCCCTTTCAAAGAAGGGAAAATGTATGCACAAAAATTTGATCACCCCACTAATTACACTAATTCTTATAATATAACCTATAACTACATTTCCTAGCTAATTAACTAATATTCCATTCCCTATTTCCTACATCATACAAACCTTATTCCACCCCACAACCAATTAATCCCTTCATTAATATAAATAAAACAAAACCCATTTACTTACTAGCCTACTCCTTAAGCCATGTGCCAATTTAAAAATACAATTTATTCTAGCTACCCATCTACCACCTTATTCTTAGCCATTCCTAAACCCCTAAACCCTAGTAGAGATTTATATAATTATAGGATTATAAAAATATCCTCCATTTTACCCCCTTCTCCTCTATAGAATTTTCCATCCTAAAGAGTTCCAAGGAATTTCCTTGGAAATATCTTAGCCATTTATCTCAATGAATCAAAATTACATTTGAGCCATTGATCTCAATGGCTCAAAATTAAATTTGAGCCATTGATTTCTCCCTCCACTTCCTAAATAACTAAGCCACCCTCTCCATGAAAACTAACTTAGAAACTTGTTAGTTTTTTACCATTATCTTTTATCTTGCATCTGTATAGCCCTATCAAAGACACTATCAAGGACAAGAATCCATTGGAAGCCATTATCAAATATCAAGCAAGTAATCCAACATCCATCAATTTGGCATAAAATATCCATTTAGAAATCTTGGAGAGGAGTTATAAAGAGGCAAAATGATTGTAAGAATCCTTTTAAAAATTTAATTATCTCTTTTATCCCCTCTTATTGATGTGTTTAGATTTTAGGTTTTATTGCTAAAAATAGTAATAAGAGGTGTATCTAGTCCAACCCATGACCCGATCATTTATCCCATCATTAGATAAGACACAACAACACTACATGTAGATACTTGTGTGTGCTACTCATATGCTCTATGTTATTTGACTTGTTTGCATCATGTATATATCTTATTTGTCTTATGTTTTATTTTTTTCCTTTTAGTCTCAAATCATGTCTCTTTTTATCTATTGGGCAATGAATGAGGATGTTAAGAGGTCACTAAAGCTACCATAATGTTTCTAACTGACCTCAATGATGCAGAGTTCACTATTTTCCCATGCATTTTAGTACAATGTCCTCTTGGCTATACTTATCTCATGAAGTATACTACCATGTGCCATATTTATTGGATTTCTTAGACTATGATAAATATTATGATAACTATGATGGATTGATCATATACACCCTCATCATTTATCTAATCATTTAATCATCCTTATTCCCCTCATTAACCTAATCCTCATGATCCATTTGACTAACATCCAATATTTTATCCTCATCTCATCAGTCATCAATAATCATCATCATCACCTTTTAATTAATTAATTATCATTTATCCTCTAGTTATAACTACATCAGTCTAAGGTATTTTTAGACTATGTAAGCAACACTTGGCCAATTTTTAGTGCCTAGGGATAGCTGAACCACTCTCACCTCTTTCCTCATCATCCCCTAGTCTTACATCAATCAAATCCTTGAGATATAATATCAATCATTCATCAATCATTCTATTTACCAATCTCCATACCCACAAGTATCTCCTTAATCTCTTCGTCAATCACTCACTCTTGTCAATTGGGCCTGACAAGTCAAATTCATATTTTCTTCCATTATCACTAATTGGTCAATTCATCATTTACAATTTATGGTTTCTTCCCTCGATTGGTACATGACATGAACCATAAATTTATCATCATATTATGGCTCATTGAGTTGACATAACGTAGTCTGTTGGTCACTTAATTGTATCATTTTTTTCATCTCCTTCATATTAAATTTAGTTTTGAGCTACACCCAATGTTAATCTTATCCTAGATTATATCTCTCCATTGCATGTCTTTACTTGGGATACATTAAAATCTTGTGGCCTTTTAATCTTATCATCATCATGTTATGGTTAATTCCCCATTGGGATGTGTCGATAAGCATGATGCAATCATTTCCCCTCCCTATGAAAATGTCTTTTCTAGGGGAATAATAAATTTGTATCTCAATGATAAAGTCAATTTTATCTTCTTCCTCATCTATCTCAACATCTCACATCCCATCCCCTCATTTATCTATTGCATCCCACTCATCGTTTCTTCTTTTGAGTGACCATCCATCTCATTCTTCCCCACATATCCCCTCAAAAGGGCATCATATCCCCTAATGCCACTTAATAATATTCATATATGAAATATTTTTTATTTGAAATAACATTATTCCTTCCACTTCACTATACTCATAATTCCCTTTCAAAGAAGGGAAAAAATTTTGCATCTAAATTTGCTCACTTTATTTAATATCACTAATATTATTATTAGTCAACATTAATTACATTTATCTAATTTATCCCATCATAAGATCACCCCTTTCTAATAATTTATCTAACATCCATTTCATTCCTATTCATTTACTAACCTTAGTCCTATCCCACTTTTTCATTAATAATCCTAAATTTCCATTATCCCATCCTAATCTATCTTATCTATTATTTAGGAATTTCAAATTCTAATGGACCTCATACCCACCTATCAAGCCTATTCTTAGTCTCTTCTACACTCATAGTCCTTAATATCCCACCTAATCCCTATCAAATCCCCTAAATAATCCTAATTAAACCCTAAAATGTGTACAGAGGATTACAAAACAAGTTAGTCAAGCATTAGTCCATAAATAATGAAACATGCATAAAGAACTGACTAACCAAGTCTATCTATTCCTATGAGAATTAAAAAGGATAACAAGAAATAAATGAAAGAAAGAAACATTATATTACCTTCACAAATAGATTATCCATATCCATGTGGCTCAAAATCATGTTCTCCCTTGATCAAGCATCTTTGTCTTTGTCAACAATGGTGGTAAGCTCCTCCAATGTCTCAAGAACACTCCATAAAAGCTAGGCTCATGATTCCAAATCACTAAACTAGACTATTAATGAAGCTTGAAAATAAAATCAATGGTCAAATGCAAAGCCTTGTGGAAACAATTTAACATTATAACTTTGCAATATTCAAGATTTTTTAATCATGTCCATGGCCTCTCTATTTATAGATTTTTGAGATTGGTCAGGATCAACCATGACTGTCCATCTTAAGATTGAGATGTGTGGCCATAGATAATCCTAATATTTTAAATTAAATCCATAATTATCTTCATCATGACCTTGGAATAAGGGGCATTGAAGAGGCATGGGAGGTGTTAACTAGGCATGGGTGACCCATAATCCTGATATTTGTGGCATTTATTGCTTAGGGATATCTTCCCAAGAAATGATATCACCTGATGATGTAGTTAATAAGAATCAATTTTTAAAAATAAATATTCAAAAACTCTCATGGAAAATCCACTTAATCTCTTGATTTAAATTAATTATCCTTAAACAAGGTTAATCAACATTTATGTAATTATTTGAAAATTGGCCCTCAATTAATCAAAATAGTCAAAAAGTCATATTATTGAGTTGTAATTTGACTGGAGAGGAATTGGAAGGTGATGTTAGATGCACTAGAATTTTTTTTCCATTTAAGATGTTTCCAACATGAAATAACAAAGGTACGTGGCATGCACCAACAAATTTAGGAGAAAAGAGTGATCTAGATCACAAAAAGCAAAATCATCATTTTGACTCAAATGAATTGATCAAAGTTAGCTGACCCATAAATTACATTACCCTATTTAGGGATAATTTGACCTAAATTGGCACTTGTAAATGAAAATTTTGAGCCATTTAGCATGTTTTATGGATTCTGAGCTAAAAATGCGCATTTGAGTGCAATTCGAGTAAGATTGACAATTTTGACACAAATGGTATAAGAATTAGATGTCTATATTTTGCCCTATTTGAGAAGGCATAGCGAGACATTCAGGTAAAGAAACATATTTTCAAAGAAAAGAGTTATCAAGAAGAAATTGGAATAGACCCATGATTCCCTCTCAAGAGGAAATACTAGGATGAAAGAGAAAGATGAACTCTTGAAATGAGAGAGAAAGTGAGAAGTTAACCCATGGAATAGATCACATCTAGATGAGCTAATGCTTACACATGTGATTACTATCAATTATAAAAATATAATGAGAGGTATAATAGGCCCTAGAGATGGGGTGAATGGGAAAGATACAATCCATAAATGTAAGGGACACACTATAAACATACCTAATTTGAGAGTACAAGTTACATGCTTATGCCATTAATCAATCTCGAGACAAGTTACACACTAAAATATTTCCATCATGGGCATTAGTTTGGAGAGCTTGGAATTAGAGGAAAAGAGATACTATTCTACTTTAGGAAGGGAAACACCATTAGAATAGCATCTCTAAAGAGAAGATAATAAGTAGTACTCCAGTAGAGCAGATTTGAACATGATAAAATAGTTGTGCCCTAGTAGGGTGAA
Organism: Torreya grandis; assembly: GCA_037957365.1. Lineage (NCBI taxonomy): Eukaryota > Viridiplantae > Streptophyta > Pinopsida > Cupressales > Taxaceae > Torreya > Torreya grandis. The sequence continues at coordinate 594,931 of JARHVA010000402.1, read as the reverse complement.
TCTTGATCATTGATAAAGAATAAATAATGATTTTTCCCCTATAGAGCTGATTTGATTTAGACATGGTTTAGCTATTGGGCCCCAGCATGGGAAATTGGCAAGAAAAAATAGCTCAATGATATAATTGAAAATATAGGTTAAAGTGAGCATACGAAAACATACATGTGATGGTGTAATGGCTTAGAAAGCCATATAAAACCAAGAATATGAGAATGCACAAAGTGATGAGAGAGATGAAAAGAAGAATGGAGATAGCTGAGCTGACCTTAATAGAAATTGAGTGCTACCGACATAGTTCCATAGACTCATGTTCTAACATGAACTTTCGGCCAATGTAGTTCACCCATATTTGGGAAAGAATGGAATGAGATTTGATGAAAAATGACCAAGAATTGATTAGACTCACAATTTATGCAAAGAGATGCACATCTAATAATATATTTGAGTGCTAAAATGCATGTTACCTAGAAGCCTAACTCCATATCATGAGCCTAGGTTTTGTAAAGTGTCCTTGATAATAGTTTATCAGAACTGATGTTGACATTAAGACTTTGAGACCTGAGCACAAAGTGCTTGCTATAGCAAAATAAATTAGGCATCATAAGTATGAATAACTTAGAATGACATAATATTCCAATTTTACTAAGCTAGTTCAAGTGTGAATACCTATAAATAAGGATAATGGTAAAATAATGGCCAAAACTAGAGTTACAATGATTTACATTTAAACAAAAAAGCAAAAACAAAAAAAAAGACAAACATAAATGAACCTAGCTTGAATCAAGATATGATCTTAAGTAGGAACAATTTTTTTTTAAAATAAAAGGAAAGAACATCTTAACGACATGAGACCAAGATATGAATAATCAAGGTCCATGTGGACCATCAAGATGTTCTAAAACATAAAAGAGATAAGCAAAAAACAATCAAGAAAACACAAGACCAAGATGAGACAAGAAGTAATAAAAAGAGAAAAGGAAAAAGAAATAAAAGGAGAGGTGTGAAAGCACAAGAAAACAAAAGAAAACACCAAGAAAACTCAAATAAACACACATAAATAAAATCCAAGTTAGTGTGGTTTAAAGACAAATGTTCATGCATGTGTGGTAAAGGTGTTACTTTCTACCAAATCATAACAAAGAACAATGACACAATAATTATTCCCTAATTAAAGAGGAATAATGACAAAAGAAATAGGGGAAGAGAAGAAAGGAAAGGGGTTAGCCGAGCTTACTCCAGATGTATAAGACAAGTGGATGCTGCCTACATAATTTTATGGATGCATGTTCCAACATGAACTTCAGGCCAAATGTAGTTCTCTCAGGAAATGGGATAAAAGAAAAATGATGATCAGGCCAACATGATTTATAGAAGAAATAGAAGATTCAATAAAAAAATAAGAATGGTCTAGCAAACAAGAATCTCATGAGATGAAAAAGAATGATCTTATAAAATGACAAGCACATGGAATAAGATGAAATGAATTGGTGTTTATGTGATTGCAAAATGGCAAGAGCATAGCATGGTAGAATGAGAATGTATAAATGTATAAAAGTGTGAGACAATGTTTTTGTTCTTTTGTGGATCATGTTATGATGTTTTTGATATTTTCAAAGTATTTACAATATTTCTAGGATAAAATATGCACAAGGTGGGACCATCTAGTCAAAGAGATGCACATCTTGAGAGTAGAGGTGCCAATAAGATAGCTAAGCTGGATGCAATGGCCCATGCTCATAAATTAGTGAGAGTGAGGATCTTGATCTATAATAGTGTAGAAATGGTCTAGAGCTAAGAAGATGTTTATGTTCACTTGTCTTAAGCTGCACAATACTGTCCTAGCTAAATTGCTTTGTATAAGTGTTACTAAGGATGTTCATAATGTTCATGAGACATAATCGGGATCATAATTAGTCAAGGGACAAAAAGTGTTCAAGCTTATAACATGTCTTGTACATAACAAATAATATGCTTCTTAAAGAGAGTGATCAAGAATGGGATGAAAAATATGTTCAGAGTGCCAACGGTTCAAAGCCTTTACTATCTAGAATCATGAAAAGTGGACTAGGGTAATATAAAATGTGTTCAAGGTAAGGTAAAAGGGTGGGATAAAATTATGATAGCACAAGTTTCCCTCAATTCAGGGGTCTTATAGATAATGGTTCAAAGCTATTCATGCACATAACCTCTTAAGGTGTATGATGTTCATGTGGTCTGAAAGTTCTTCACCATTAGTTTTAGCCAATCAATAGGCTCCTGATCCATAGTTTACTATGACAATATATGGTCCTAATAATTTAGGCTAAAAATTTCCTTTATTTTTGGGTTAAACATTCATGTTCTTCTATTTCTCTTTCAAAACTAAGTCACCAATCTCAAATTCTTGAGGGAAAATACACTTTTTGTATCTTCTCTGCAATCTATTCTAATAAGCCTACAAGTGTTTTAGGGCAGGCAAATGCTTACCATCAATAAGCTCTAGTTCGTGTAGTCATGAGGCTCTATAGTCTTCATTATCTTCAATGTGCTCCAGTGATATTATTAATGATGGGATCTTAATCTCGACCAGGATGACAGCTTCAGTGCCAAAAATAAGGGGGTATGGAGTAACTCTAGTTTGGGTGTGATGATTGGTTTTATAAGCCCAAAGGGAAGGAAAGAGTTGTCAGTGCCAATTATGGCCATCATCATTGAAAATTTTCTTTAAGATGGCTAGAATGGTTTTATTTGATGCCTTAGTTTGTCCCTTTCCTTATGGGTTATATGGAGTGCATTTCTTGTGCTTGATCATAAATTTTTCACAAAGAGATTTCACATCTTAGTTTACAAAGGATCCATCATTATCAGATATAATACGAGCTAGGATGCCATATCAACAAATGATATGGTATTGAATGAATTTGGCTATTTATCTCGATAACATAAGTGAGAGGAATGGCTTAAATCCACTTGGTTAATTACTCAATTGCATTTAAAATGTGCTTATGGCCATCTGAAGTGTTGGGTTAATTTTTCCAATGAGATCAAGACCCCATGTTGAGAATAGCCATGGTGTTGTAATTAGATGCAATGGTAAGGAAGGTGCATGTATCAAGTTTCTATGTTACTAGCAAGGAACACACTTCTTTACATAATTACAAGCATTTATCTCCATTTTGGGCCAATAATAACCTATTATGAGGAGTTTTTTAGCTAGGACTACACCATTGGTATGAGCCCCACAAATTCCTTCATGAACCTCCTTTAGTGCCAGCTTGGATTCTCCCAAAGATAAATAATGAAAAATCATTCTATCACAGCCTTTATGATAAAGTGTGTTTCTAAGGAGGATATAATGCATTAAGTGATGAAGGAAAAGTTTTTGTTGGTTATTGGAAAGGTTAGTGAGAAATACATGACTATGGAAATAGTTATAAAAATCTTGGTACCATAGTAGCTCAGGTGAGGGATTAAGATCAATAATGGTGCATATCCTCTATGAATCTAATAGAATATGTGCTAGCTAAAGAAGATTTTCAATCAAGAACTAATACTCTTTAGCACTATCATGCAATTGAATCATGGAACCAATTGTTTCCATGGAATCAATAGATCTATTGTTGACTCATGGAACTTTCTCAAATTGTAGATATTTAAAATGTGTTTTGAGGTTATAAATAATTTTATTGTAAGGAACCAACTTATCATTCTTTATTTGATACTGGTTAGTTGTCTAATTTATGATTAGCTACAAATATCCATAGACCTTTAAGCTCTGAATATCCCATTGTATGGCAAGATGGAGCCCTGTAACCAATGCCTCATATTTGGCCATATTATTTGTACATTGAAATTATATATGAAATGTTTTGGGGATCGAATCTGCCTTTATCATGATAAAAAATATGGCTAATCCATACCCTTGAGATGTGAAGGATTCATCAAAATAGAGTGTCCACTGTTTAGGTTCTTATGATGCTTGTTCTATCATCATGATAGAATCATTTAGAAGGTCAAAGTTGAGAGGTTGAGTGGATGTAATAGGAGCTTCTACAAGTTGGTTAGCAAGAACTTGTCCTTTGATTTCCTTTTGATTCTAGTACTCAATATGAAACTCACTGAGGAGCATAACCCATTTAGCCATGCATTCTTAAAGAGATAATTTAGATAAAAGGAACTTGAGAGGATATACCTTTGTGATAAAAATAGTTTTGTTATTTATCATATAATGTCATAATTTTTGAGTGGTAAACACCATAGCTAAACGTACCTTCTCAATAACATATATAATTATGTTCATTGGATACCAATATGCAGCTTAAATAATAAACAACATGTTGCTTACCATGATCATCATGCTAAGCCAAAAGTGCCCCAAATGCATGTTTTGTGGCTGATATATAAAGAAGCAGTGGCTATCCTTTTGTTGGAGGTCATAAGATTGGTGGGTTGGCCAAGTATGTTTTAATATTTACAAATTCTATTTGACAATATTTATCCCATTGACATGTTACCCCTTTCTTTAAAATATGGGTAAATGGGTGGCACTTATCTGCCAATTGAGAAATGAACCTGTGTATAGACTGGATCTTTCTTTGTATACCTCGCAACTATTTAAGATTATTTGGTGGAGGCATTTCCACAATAGCGTTGACCTTTTTAGGGTTGACTTCGATCCCTCATTGTGATACAATGAACTCTAGAAAGTTTCCTGATGTGACTCTAAAGACATATTTCTTGGGATTCAAGTAGACTTTATATGCACAAAGCCTCTCAAATATCCTTCATGGAACGTCAAGATGTCTAGCTCTTGTTCTTGATTTTTATAGTATATCATCAACATGTCCTCAACAATGTCATGCATCATGTCATGGAAAATGATAGTCATTACATGCTGATATGTGGCTCCAATATTCTTCAAACTAAATGGCATGAATTGGTAATAGAATGCCCCCCATGGAGTGGTGAACATGGTCTTATGCTAATCTTCAAGGGCTATCTTGATCTGATTGTAACCAAAAAATCCATCTATTAAGGATAGCATCTTGTATCCAACAATTAAGTTGATGATCATGTTGATGTTAGGTAGAGGAAAATCATCTTTGGGGCATGTTTTATTGATATCATGAAAATTAGTATAAACACATATGTCTAGGGTATTTTTACTCATTGGTAATATGTTAGAAACCCATTCAGATTAGTCTAATGGTCTAATAAAATCAGCTTTTAACAACTTTTCCAACTCAGCCTTAACCAAAATGGTGATGTGTGGATGCATCTTTCTCAACTTTTGCTTAGCACAAGGGTGAACAATAAGATGATGCATAACTAAATCTATGTCCAAGCCTTGCATGTCAAAGGATGCCCATTCAAAGATGTCTATATAATCCTTAAAAATGGATATAATATGCTCATATTCTATTTTAATAAGGGAAGCTCCAAGATAAATAATTTTGGGATCTTCATGGGTTCCCAAATTCACTTTTATTGTGCTCTCCATACAGAGTGTGGATCCATCCTCTAGAATTTTAGGCAGTGTATGTTAATGATTATTTTATTTTATTATATCTTCTTCTTGTTCTTCCCAAAGATCCAGATAATATGAAGAATTAGAATCTACCTTCTTAGGTAAAGGCAAATTGGCAAAAAGCTCTAGAAACTCAAGAACAAGACGCTCAAATATTTGATATTGTTCTGAAGAGATGTTTTTACTAGCTATGAGACTTGGGTTGGATGGGATTTCTATGTTTTGAGGGGATGAGTAAACTTTCCCACCTGGGAGTGCCTAAAATAGGTTTTCACTCAAAGGCTTGTCTTTTTATTTACTTTTTCCCTGATTGATAAGTGCCTCAAAGAGGTTTTCACTTAAAGATCTCGATGTTTGTTCTTTATTATGACCAAGAAATTTTTCCTACTCTCCAAAGTAGGCAAAAGAATTCAATGAAAAACCAAAACCCTGCTTGTGATCACCAATGGGGAATGCATATCATATGCCCATGTATTCTATAATTGATTCTTAATTTTGGAACTCATCGAGGCATATGACTAAATTTTTTTGATCCCAATCTATGAGTTTAGGGTGGTAAAGGCATAGGTTATAGTGAGAGTTTTCTTCAGGATGGAAAGCACCAATGGTAAAGATATAATTTCCTACTTTAGGAAGGGAAGCACCACTAGAACAAGTTTTTGCTTCAGGATGAGAAGCTCCAATGGTAAATATATAATGTCCTTATTTAGGAAGGGAAGCACCACTAGGATAGGTTTTTGCTTCAAGATGGGAAGCTCTAATAGGTATTATGGTCAATATGACATTTTAATCAAACAAATATGAGTCAACAACCTCATTAAAAAAGATATAATGGAATGTTGTGTCACTACTAGGAGTCTCGTTACTAATCACTTTAGAAGAGTCACTATCAAATGTCATGAGGTCATCCTTTGGTGATTTAAATATGAGACCGTGATTCCATTGACAAATCCAACTGATAAATGTTCTAAAATTCCTTATGCTTGTGGGCCAAGGCCTTTCCTTGTGTAGTCAAGATGATCCATTATCCTATTAGGGATAGGATACTATGGATTTTAAAAATAATCAACAAGGCCTTTAGAATATAACCAATGTCCCTTGGTAAAATTATCTTGATCTTTCTTTGGTGCAATATAGGCATAAAAACCATAGGAGGTTTTGGTTATTTCTTCTTTGGTTACCAAATCTGATCAGGTTTATCAGGAATCTAGGAAGTTTTAGGCTTACCAAATGTTCTAGGGGATTTTGGTAATTTTTAAATATGGAGGATGTCCTTTAGATGATACATGGAAATGCCTACACCTTTAATAATAACCTTCTTGGCCAGAGCTGTAGGAAATGGATCAGTTGAAGTAGAGGCTAGATCACTAGGGTCAAAATAATTACATGGAGATGGATGAGAAATGATGGCTTTGTTGTTCTTTGTAATGAATTCAGAACCTAAGAAATAGTTATAATTACAAAAATCTAATTCAAGATGATTGCAGTATTGATATGGCTACTGATCAATGGGAATAGTAACCTTGATCCCATCATTAGGAAACTTAAGGAATTGGTGAAGAGTAGATGGAACTGCCTGTACTTCATGGATCCAAGGATGACCAAGAAGTATGTGTAGACACCAAAATTACATCACACACATGTGCATAACTCCATGTGTTGAAACCCCTTTTTAGCCCATTTTCAATAATAACAATTAGCTTCCCTAACCCATGCATTTACCCCTCACACTTTTAATTAATTTAAAATACTTAATTAAGTTAATTAAAAAACCCCTTTTGCCACCTTACCTGGCCACTTTGTCTTATGAATAATTCCCACCTGATGAGTCACCTCAAGACCTGGTCTCCTCATCCTAACTACCCAAGACTTATTCTCACTTCTAAACTAAATTCCTAATCAACTACCTCCTTCTTAACCTCTTATTTTTATCATTTTGAAATGGGTGACAAACTTGGCATGAAGAACAATAGAAAATAGGCCAAAAATAGTAAGGTTTACCTTTTCTAAGGCCACCGATGTTAGTCAACCCATGGTTGACATCGATGGGATCATCGACATCAACAATATAAACCAAACTCTAACCTAAAGTTCAAGTCAACAAAAATTAAGAAATTCATTCTTACTTGCATTCAAGCTCTTGACATTCTATTTTTGACATCTTGGCTTACTATCATCTTGCATAAGTCAATCACGATTAGGAACTGAGCTCTTGAGAAACAATAGCACCTACTTGTTCTTTTTGTTTAGGCATTAAAGTTCAGACTCCCTAATAAGGAACATCAATTTGACACTTATCATTTAGTAACCATAGCTAAGTACATCACTTATTCTATAGGTCTTTTAAATATTTATTCTACTATCACTTTATATCTATAGTGCATTGATTTACACACTCTTGACTGAACCCCCACGAGGGAGTTACAAATCTTCCTCGCTTGTTTCCCCTTAACTCGACACACCAAACCTCTAACTAGATCTACCCAAACCATACTCTCTCTATCTCTCTCATAACTCTCCCCAACCTCCCAGACTTGATTAAAACTATTTTCCATACCCAAAAAAGCCTTCTACAAGCCCCTAGGCAATTATTTCTCCTACTGACCTTGACAACCTAACTAACATCAGTCACCTTCACCATTTACCTCAATAGTATAACCAATTTTAGTCACTACCCTACCGATATCGGTGACTATGGATTTCCTAACCTCTCCAAAACCTATCCAAACAACTTCTAAATTACAAAAAAAGTACACCACCTACACCTTGACACTCCTTGTTACACTCAAGTTGCAAACAATGGTAATATTATCTCTCTTTCACTCTCTCTTTACCTTTATTTTATTTATTTATTACTCTTTTATCTCTCAAAAGTGGACTATCATCTCTAAGGAAGTTTCACACTTTCTAGAACAAGCGTGTAGCTTGACAACCTACTCATTTAACTACTAACAAACATCTTGTGGTAGTGATTTCTTACTTGTAGGTAGTCCTCCCTAGCCAAAGAGGAGTGCTCACAATGTCTGGATATGGCATGTAAACCAATCTAGGTTCATTCTAATCACTTATCCCCATCATTATTTTCTATTTTCCTTTAGACTTGAAATAGACAAAATTTAACAAAACATTTATGGCATGCCCGGTGGGACCCTAGAGTTTTCTTTGGGTTCATTTCTTATTTTAAGCATTCATATAGGTGCATTATAGTGAAAATTTCATTTCTTGGACTTCTTCCTTCTCTTTTCTCTTAAAACAAAAAAATTAATATTTTATTTTTTATTTAAAAGCATTAAACTAAAATTTTCTTTCTTTTCTCTTTGCCTCTGAAAGCAATTTATCACTTCTTTTTATATAAGTTAAAAATAATATCTTCTTTACTTCTTCTTATATGCACATTAGGATAGTGAATTTCATTCTCTATTACTATTTCATCTTTATTTTCATTCAAATCTAAACATTTCATATTTGGGTCTAAAACTTACTACATTTCATTATTATCTTGTTGCATATTAACTTACCTAGTTAATTACAAGAATTTTGAATAAATTATAGTGCACCTATGTTATACAACCAAATCACATTCACACAGAAAAACATATAAACTTAGTTGAGAAAAGGTTCATCAATATTTCATCACTTGATGGATCACCTTACCCTACTTGGATATCTTACTTGGATTTCACCACCAAGGGGAGAACCCACTCCATTCTTTGGTGGAGTATAATATCTAGATAGAAGGTATATTTTGGCTAAGCAACCTAGCTTAGCTCCAGGTTTGTGAAGTGCATAGAGCAAGACCCTATAACAAGCCACATACCCGGTCTAACACAAATTTCCTCTTGAGCACTAAAACTAACTTGAAACTAACTCTAGATTGCTTTCTAGTACCTTTGAAAACCAAATTCTCTTTTCACTATCTGATTAAGGCATAAGCAAATATGAGACTAAAAAATAATCTCTAGGACTTAATATTTGTTGGTTGTATGTTATTTTTCTACTTTTTTGTTGCCTTTTGTATTTTGGATTTGGAAAGGATGTTTTCCTATTGATTCAAAAAATCAATACTATTTCTAATATTTAGTTTATATAACCTATTATATTAGGTTTTTTTAGTGTTCTTCCTTATTACACATACCTCTTATATCCATAGTTTTACCTAGTTATAACTTTTGGTTTCTTAAAACATCATTATTCCATCTTCCAAGATATCATAGTGATCGACATTAGTTAACCCTATTGGCATCAACATATTTTACCTATCGAGATTGATTAAACCACCAACATCAACAAACTTTTTCTATTGACATTAATCAAGTGACTGATGTTGGTGACTATGTAATTTCATCTGCTAAAAATAACAAGTTAAAATAACCCACTTACCTGCACTCAAACTTGTTTTTTCCTTATTCTATTTCTAATACAGGGTAGTAAGACTATTTATACTTCCTCTTACATGGTATTGACATGAGCTCAAGCCAAAATTCTTGTTGACTACACAAGTTGACAACCACTTCCACCTTCCCCTCTCACTTCCAATTCTGTCATGGAGCATACTTCAGATATAGAGTATACTCCCAGCCCCAACCAAATTCCCATTATTCTTGAGGGAGATCAGGATTTTGCTAAATTTATTGATCATAATGTGGCAGCCCTTTAGCATTACCTTGCTATGAGCCAAACCCATAATTCTTTGGGTGACCCAATCTATGGTATGCCAACCTCTCTAATGGAGACAACCTCAGTTTTATTTGCATCCACTATTTTCCCCATGAATAACCAAACTGCCACTTTGACAAGTAACCTAAATATAAATAATGTCCAAAGTGTAGCATATCCAACTGCCTAATCCCACCTAAACCCTAGTGTGACTTCTCTACTTTCAAAACCATAACTAGTTCAGTCAAGTCACACCCCATTCTAGAGTTTAGTGGTACCTATTCCATCTACCCTTGTGCCTATAATTACTTGAGTTATGACTCACCCTTCATATAGTTTAACCATGCCAATAATTCAACCTATAACAACAACAACCAACCAAAGCATAGTATCCAACCCAATGGGACAAGCCCTTTTTCTTTCTACACCTTAGCCTATCACTCATTATCCTTATGTTTCTCCAACACAACCTCAACAAGCTATGTCATATGCTCCCTCTACTTCCTATCAGGTTCATTATAACTTAGGAGGTATTCCCCAAACTAATCCCCCTCCAGACCTCATCAAGATTTTAATGGATAAGATGTCTAATATGGAGACATCCATTTCTTGTTCAAAGAATGTGTTATCTTATGATCAGATATGAAATTAACCAATCCATCCTTCTGTGCCTATTCACCCTTATCCAATATAATGGAAAATCCCTAAATTTACTTATTTCTAGAGTAAAGAGGAGCCACAACAACACTTACGAGCATTTAGACATGCTTATTATTTAATAGGGCATGTTGATGCATTATTACTTTGCACTTTCCCTATGTCTCTTTCAGGTGCTACCTTGGATTGGTATAGCTCTATACCTCTGCACTCCCTTTTCTCATTTACCCAACTCACACAAATATCCCTAAACCATTTTTGTATTAACATTTCTAAGAAGGTTTCTATAACATACCTTTATTCTATCAAACAATTTGATGATGAGTCTATTGAAGATTTTGTTGCTCATTGGAGAAGCTTGATCAATCAACTCTCCTCCTTACCCCAACTAGAGCTTATTGAGCTCTTCTCAAGGGCATGTGCTAAGCACATCTCATACACACTCTAGGTACAAACTTTATACACATTTGATGAGGTCTTTACAATGACACAAAAACTTGAGGTTCACATTATAGATGAAGGTAAAGTAAAGTTGCACAATAAGAATCCCAAGTCTAGATCAAATGACTCCTCTAAAACTTCTCCCTCTAACGAAAAATCTAAAGGCTCCACCAATGCAATGGTCATTAAGTCAACATATTCCACAACCACAAACCAATTGAATTCCTCAACTTCCTAAAATCTGACCAAGTAATTCCAACAAAGGTATGAACAAAGACAATACACTCCCATTGGGGAGTCATATACATCCATCTTGGAGAAACTATTGCAATAAGGTATCATAACCCTTCCTTAGATCAAACCTCCTATATAATTTAACCTTTCCCATCCTATCCCAACTTGGTACAAGGAAGATGAGTTTTGTGGTTACCATTGAGTTAAATGCCACAATTCTAATAACTATAAGACACTCAAGAACATTGTTCAAGATATGCTTGATAGAGGTGATCTCATCTTGGATAATCCTAATCCACCCCCTAATCAAAGTATGGATGTGTTCAAATAACCTTTTCTTAACCATTCACCAAATCAAAATATTGTTCATACCACAGCTAACTTAGGTGATCATAATATCCATACGGTTAATATAGTTTTTCCTTTAACTCTAGTTCAACCTTCCTTTCAATAGGAGACATCTATTTCATCGACTCCTCCCCCACATTCAGTGGCATCTATTTTTCCCATTCTTCCTCCTCAAGTAAAAGAGCCTATTTCACCCATTCCATGCCCTCAAGAGGAAGATCCTCCTTTACCACTTCTTTTACCTCTTAAGGAGCTTGTAATGCCAATTCCTTTTGCACCAATATCACCTCTCCTCTTATAACTTGAAGACCACACCCTACCCATTCCTAAAGCACATGTTGAAGGGAACATCATTCTTACATTATACCCTCTTGGGGAACCTTCTTTGCCTACCTCTCCTCCACATATAAAGAGTAATACCCTACTCACTCCACCTTTGCACTTAGAGGAGTTAGTATTATCTACTCCCATAATAGATGAGAGACCTATTATTCCTACTCCAATTGTACCACTCTTACCCCTTATTTTACCTATGGAAGATCATACTTTACCCATGCCTCACCCACATGTTGAGGGAGCCATAATACCTATGCTTTACCCTATTTAGGAACCTTATTTGCCTACCTCCCCTCCACCAATGGTAGACCATGTCTCTTCTCCCATCTCTATCGAAGAGGACCCCATTGTGGTTCTTTCTCATCTTTGGCCCAAAGTAGCAAAAACCAAAAATTTCCCTCTTTCCCAAACACCTCATCCATCTAAAGACACAAACATAAGCCCTATGTAAACTTCATTTAAACCCTTATCACATTTGGTGAAAAGTCTAGAATTTATTAACTCCACAAAGCTAGATCATGCAGCATTTTGGGACCAACTTAAAAATCCTTATCCAACACAATGAATGTCAAACTTTACCACTAACCCTCTCACTACCCTTTACCACAAGGTCTTTGACAAAGCTAGAGATTCTTCACCAAAAGCACTTGAAGTTCAGCCATCTATGTCAAAACCCTCACCCTCATAATAATCTTCCACATTAAAGTAGATCAAGCCCTTAGACATATGCCCCATCTCTAATTTAATTCATCCATAGGTGAAATTAGATTTAACTCTTCAACCACAAGTTAGAGTTTCACAACCTAAACTATAGAAGAATGCTAATATTTCTATATCTCACCAATCCCTTCTTCAACCATCTAATTTACCATCTATTTTAAGACCATACCCCTCTACTTCAGCTAAAATCTTACCAAACCAAGAAAAATAAAAGGTTAAGTTACCTCCACTCCTACCTTTACCATCTAGTAGATCTTTCACATCTAACACTATGAAATTAATAGAAAAACATGTAACTCCATCATCACCAAATAAAACTCCACATAAAATTAACTTTCCAACACCAAAACAAAAGAAGGTGTCCACTCCTATTAGCACAACAAGTGCAAGCCCACTTGTAGGCTCTCAAAGCTTTTTCCTACATCAATTATTGCAATATTATATAATAACTCTTCCTCCTATTAAGACATATAGTCCTCTTGGAACAAATCCATCTTAGTTTAATGATACAAAAGTGTGTTTATATCATCATTCACCTAGACACAATACTAAGATTTGTAAAGCCCTTGCAATAGTCATTTGACAACACTTTAATGTCAACACTCTCTTCAATGATACTACTATTAACCTTCCTATTATTACACCTTTGGAATCCATAGTGAATTCTACTACTCCACCTAAATTCAAACCTAAAGATGTCATCATAACCCCTTTACCACCTCCTTCATTGACATTTCAAATCAACACAATTTATGTGGCCACATGGTCACAAAACCAAAAAGATAAAGATAAGGAAAAGATCACTGCTCCTTGGACTCATCCCTTCCCCAAAGACACTCCTCCTCCTAATCCTAAGATTTCCATCTTGGGTGTTCCTAAAATAACATATTTAGACATTATTCAAAGCTCAATGGTGAAAAAACTTCACCAAACTCCTATGAAAATGTCTTTGTATGAGTTAATCCAAAACTCATTCCAACACCGTCAATATTTGATTAATTCCTTACAAGTTATTGAGGTACAATAAGATTTTACCCAACCTCTTGTAGCTTTATTCAGCTCCCTAATTTCTTTTAGTGATTTGGAAATCCCACTACAACACCTTGAAGATCAGGATTCTACCCTTTTTATTACTATATATATTGATCAAACTCATGTCAAGAGAGTAATGATCAATGGGGGAGCTGGTATTAATATTATTTTCACCCATGCCTACAAATATCTAGCCCTTTCTGATAATTACATGTCTCAAACTAATGTGGTACTTTGCTCCTTTAATGATACTACAACTACTATGGTGGGCACTATTGTCTTACATATCCATATAGGTCCCTGGACTATTCTTGTGTTCTTTTATATTATGAAAGGAGATTTATAATATAACATACTACTTAGATGAACTTGGATACATGCTATGGCATGTGTACCCTCAAATTTGCACCACTGTGTCAAGTTTGAACATGATGGGCAAGTAAATGTCATACCTATGGACCCACCTCCATTTAAAATATGTAACATGACTTATAGTCCCAATGATGTTCTCATTTCATTGAAAACTTCACCTTATCTACATGATACTTATGAATCTTCTATAAGCTCCACTCCCCCCATTATACAAATACTAACAACACAAATTCCTAACAAGGATCTCATGAAGACCTTTCAATTTTTGTCATTCAACGAATATCATTTATTGATACTTGACATGTTCTATACTCCAAAAGAGTATAGAAGACTTCACATGCACCTAAATTATGATCCTCGTATTGGGATGGTCATCCCTTATGGGCCCCATAACCTTAGAACTAATTTCATATATGGGGGAATTGATGAAGCTCTTGCTATCAACAATCCATCTTCTTTACCATAACCATTTACCTATGACTTCTATTTCCTAAGTAACCCTAGATCCACTCACACCTATATCTATAGGTGTGCTTGGAAATGATTTGGTTTAGGTCATTATGAAGAAGGTGTCCATATGCCTATTGAATATTCTACTAGCAACACCATTGAAAATGCCAAAAAGAAGCATGGAGTGGGATATGACGAACCAACTAAACTCATTAAGACTTCCCATGTACCAATTATCACAGAACTAGTATCTATTTCTCCACCTGCTTCTCCACCATCACCTGCCAAATCAAAGGTATCTATACCTCCTAATTTTTTTCAATAAATGTCATCTATTTGGGGCCTCTCACTTATCATTAGGGTAAGGAAACAAGGTCCCTTCCTCTCATTCATCCTAAAATAATTGATGAAGATTCACCCATTATTAACACTATCCACTGTCAAGATGATGATGCAATTCTCACCTACATGGGTGCAGATGATTCCTATATCCAATGATTAATTCCATCTAAAACACAAGCTATGTTAAATGAATCAATGCTTGACATTAACCTACCCTCTCATGATAACCCTCGCATTCCTCAAGATTGGCTAATCTTTAGATTCCTTTGAGCAAGATAATTATGCCACATTTCTTAATGAACATAACAAAGCCTTTACTTGGTCTTATAATGACATGTCTAGTATTGACCTCTCTATCATCACCCATAACATCATCACCAATCAATATGCTAAACCTATTAAGTAGAAGCTTCACAAGATGTATCCTCATATTGCTCTCCTTATCAAAGAAGAGCTCAAATGTCTCCTTCTATTAATTTTATCCAACCCATCAACTACCTACAATGGATTTATAATATTATTCTTGTCACAAAAGTGACTAAGGGAATCCACATTTTCACTGACTATCATGATTTAAACCTTGCTTATCCAAAAGATGACTTTCCATTGCCAAGTATCAACCAACTTATTGATATGATGGTCAACCATGAGATGTTATCACTTATGGATGGATTCTTTGGATATAATAAAATCCTAGTTGTTCTTGAGGATCAACACAAGACAACCTTCATTACCCCATGGGGGACTTTCTATTATCAAGTCATGCCTTTTGGCCTGAAGAACACTAGTGCAACCTACCAACGTGTCATGACCTACATTTTTCAAGATCTCCTACACAAAATTATGGAAGATTACGTGGATGAATTACTCGATAAGTCTAAACTTAGTCAAGACCACTTAATGATTCTCAAAACCATATTTACTCATATCCTCTAATATAACATTCGACTAAACCCATAAAAATGTGTCTTTAGTGTTCTTTTCGATAAGCTCTTAGGTTTTATCATTTTCCTCCATGATATCAGGTCAATCTTGCTAAGGTTAGAGCAATCCTAGAGATTCCTCCACCTACTAATATCAAACAAATTTGTATCCTATAGGGCAAACTTTGGTCAATTCACTACTTTATTTCCTAGTTGTCAGATCATTGCCAACCCCTTTACCATCTCCTAAAAAAGGATGTCTCTTTCAATTAGAATATAAATTTCTAGGAAGATTTTGATGCACTTAAAAAATACCTTCTTTCCCCACCTATTCTTATTCCACCTAAGGAAAATTAGCCTTTCTACATATACATATCTATAGTAGACCATTATCTATATGTTATGATTACACATCGAGATGACCAACATCGAGAGCAGGTATTTTACTACATAAGCTACACACTTATTGATTATGAGAATTGATATACCCATATTAAAAACTTTACCTTATGTTGGTCTTTTCCACTTCCAAGCTTTTCTATTATCTCCTAAATCATAAAACCTATGTGGTCACCCATATTGATCCCCTCAAATACATGCATTCCAAGCCATATCATAACCAACGTGTAGCTTAGTGGCTCATTCTTCTAGCTGAATTCAATTTAGAATTCATTCAACAAAAGTCTATTAAGGGGAAAACAATCATTGACTAGTTAGATACTACCCCTTTACCTAATAATCAACCTTCAAACCTCAAATTCCTTGATGAATCCATCGTAACACTCTCCACCAATGATATCTCCTATCAAATGATGATGTTATTTGATGGATCTAAATGTCAACATAGTGGGGGTGCAGGGTTCATTCTTATTCCTCTAGATGGTGAGCCTATGCCTTTGTCATTTAAACTAGATTTTGAATACACTAACAATATGGCCGAATATGAGACTTTGATCTTAGGACTTAAATAGCTCTCTTCTTGGGTATCAAATCCATAACCATTTTTAGTGATTCTTATCTAGTGGTTAACTAGGTTAATGGTTCCTACCTATGCAAAAATGAAATTATATTGTGATATAAACATCATGTAGATATGTTATTTGGATCATTTGACTCTTATCTCTTACAAATTGTTCCTCGATCTACAAATAAGTTTACTGACATGATGGCTTCACTTGCTTCACACATACCCTCTTCATCCCCTTCATTGAGAATCTATGTCACCATGTATTGCTTAACATTACCCTCTTATGTCTTAGGTAACATCCTTATTTATCACCCCTTTTGATCTCTCCAATAATGGGAGACGTGCTTTCAAAAAACATGCCATTCATTAAACTATACTAGGGGGACTTCTCTATAAGTGAGATTTTGATGTTCTTCTCCTTAGATGCCTCAATAGTAATAAGACTCCCTTCAATATTAAGGAAGTCCATGATGGGAATTGTGGTGGGCATTTCAATGGTCACAAAGTTGCCAAGCGTATCCTTCGACTTGGCTAATATTAGCCCACACTTTATCAAGACTTTGCTAATTGTGTTTGGCATTGCATCAAATGTCAACAACATGCTAATCTCCTTCACATCCCCAATCATGCATTATAAGTCACCAAAGACTTTTGGACCTTCTCCCAATGGGGCTTAGATCTAATCAGAGAAATTAATCCTCATTCATCCCTCCATCATCATTTTATCATTATTGCCATTGAATACTTCACCAAGTGGGTTGAGGCCATCCCTCTCATCTCCACTAAAGCTGATAAATTTTTTGACTTCATCAACCACCACATCATCTATAGTTTTGGTGTCCCTTATAAAATCATAATAGATAATGGTAAATCTTTTAAAAATAAGACTATTCAAAGTCTTTGTGATACATTTGGAATCAAATTAAGCTTCTCATCACCATACTATCCACAAGCTAAAGGATAGGTAGAAGCTTCTAACAAAACATTGACCAAAATTATCATGAAGGTAGTCAATGATATGGGCAACGATTGACACACACACATTACTTTTGCTTTCTGGGCTTACCGTACTAGCATTCAAACCCCTATAGGAGCTACACTTTCTTCTTTGGTATATAGGATGAAGGATGTTTTGCCTCTTAAAGTCCAAATTCCTTCTCTTCACATTTATCTACAAGACATATTTACTAACAATGACTTCACCAAGAACATTTGGCTCAACTTAAATTACTTAATGAGTTTTGTCTCATAGCTCTCCACCACCTCTAAATCTATCAAGAGTGTATCAAACATGCTTATAACAAAAACCTCAAAGAGTGAGACTTCAATGTAGGAGATCTCATCTTAAAAAAAAATCAACACGTGATGAACATGGAGAAAAGCAAATGGTGTAAGTTTACTCCTAATTAGCTTAAGCCTTATATCATAACTCATAATTATGGCTTCGGAACTGATCACTTATCTTCTCTTGAAGGAAGGCCAGAACTCAAGCCTCTAAATGCCTTACACCTATGACCATTCTTTTGTTAAACAAGCATCGCTTCACCTCATGTTTAACTTGAGCTCATCCCTTGAGTGTCCCTGTTACATTCATTTCCCTTCCTCTTCACCTTTACTCTTATAACACTTAGTTAACTTACGTAGTGGTATGGTTTTTCCCTCAAAGTGGAAAAATCCTAAGCCTCTATAGTCTTTTTCATGACTAAAAAAAACAAAGAAATGTGATATGTGACAAAGTTATAATGACTTAGGTCATGATTCTCAACATAGACTACTCCCTTGAAGGACAACTATGTAACTTCCCTTTTCTACTATCAATATAATTCTCCCTTGAAGGATAACTATTTAAAATTAAAATCAAACACTTAGACCACTCCCTTAAAGGATGGCTAAGCCAAGATTTATTCTCAAAGGGAAATACAAATGAAAAAGGCTTTTCACATTGCTTAGATTTATATGACCTCTACCCAAACAAAATCCCATTTTAGGCTTTGCTCATTGATCAACTTATCAAAAAAAAAAAAAAAAGCTTTAAGTCATGGACTTGCCTATAGTAGCTCTTTGGTCACCCACAAAAAAGGGCACATCATTCCCACTTTGTAGGTTATGCTACCCAAACATTTTCCCTCAGTTTACCTTTTTTTTTCCCCCCTCATACGCTTTCAAAGGACTAAAAAACTCACTTAATATAAGGTAAACATGATGCTTCTCTAACATACATAATGGTTTAAAGATATAAGGCATGAAAGAGGCTCATTTCCTGAGCCTATTTATGTTCTCATTATGGTCTTTGTCAGTGCACAAGCATTCTACCTCTTTATTTTCCCATCCAGATCACATGTCGATCTCTCTATTGAGATGAATAAACAATTTCAAGCCAACACTATCAAATCCTACTCAATTTATTTTATGCATACACCATCATAAATATGGAAAAATGCAGAAATAAACTGACATAACCAATTTATTCATTTAAAACATACACCATCACAAATTATGGAAAAATGCTAAGATGAAACTAACAAACCAACTATGCATATACCATCACATATATGGGAAAGGCTAGTCTAACTCAACTAACATGACCAACATTAACATCAAATTAACATAGCATAAAATTATCATCTAAATAATCATCATCCATATCATCATCATAATCACAATACACATCTCAAAAACATAATAAATGAACATCTCATATATATATATATATATCTATGTGTGTGTGTGTGTGTGTGTGTGTGTGTGTGTGTGTGTGTGTGTGTGTGTGTTATAAAAATACATGTCCATAACTACATCATCATAATATCATCTCTCTCTCTCAAAATATACATCTCACATCTTTGGCTCATAAGCTAGTATAAATATAACATATATAATCAAAAATGGAAAATGCCAACACTCAGGGTCCTCGAGGCTCTTCACGTGGTCATGAAGAAGTAGTGTCATCACCACTCTCTACCTATCTATATCTATGTGAGTTATAAGTTGTAGCACATGACATATACCTATCCTACTCTCTAAACTCTGAATATCTTTGAATCTATGGAAACTCTCTATTCACCCTCTCATAGTAAGCAATCTCATTCAGGGTAGTCACATATCTCACTATAGATATAGTCTATGGAAGTTCCATAGCACTTGATGATGGCCTAGCTTATATTGGTTCTTGTAGTGGTGGTGGAGGAGGAGCAGCCTGACCTACTACTCTCAGACTATACCTCTCTACTATCATTATAGTCACCTAACCCTATAAGACTACAACCTATCCCTGTATTGCTACAACTTAGACCTATAATACCCCAACCTAACCCTATAACATCACCACCTACCCCTATAAGGATAATACCTATGCCTATGTTATATCTCAAGCCTACACTACTATATCTTAGGCCTGTACCATTGCATCCCTCTCTCTTACCAACCCTTATAAATATGGTGGTGGCCACCTAACCTCCACCATAAGATGTAAACTAACCCACCAAGTTGTATATTCCATTGTGCACCTTAGATCTGTAACTCCTGGCCCTACTGGTAACTCCTCAAAATATGGCCCATCTATCTACTGGGGTAATGGTAGGGTTGCTTCTATGTCATCCCTCCTATTTCAAGGGAAGGAAGGTAGAATATCTTGGACTAGACCAAATTACCCCTTAACCTATGTCATGGATACCATCTCTAACTCATTAGCTCATCTCCCCATGACCCATAGTGAGCTCTAAAAACTAATAAGCTACTATTCCTATCCTTTAAAAATTAGGTATGTTAGGTAGGGTCTCTACAAAATATCAGTAGGGATGAAACCCTCAACCATGTGCCTATAATAGGCAATGTCTCAAACCACACCATCTACATGAGTCTGTGCCATGCCCTCTCTCCACTATCTAAAACCAGCCTTGAAGCTGGTTAGGATCATGGTAGGTAACACCAATGGTTGTGTCACCATGATGTGGTCGTATGCCCAACAATGTAGTAGATGGATGACACACAAATTATATCACTGTCGTAGTCTCAAACCCCATAAATCTCTATATAACTATGCTAAAAATATTAGACCATAGGTCAAAATAGTCTACTACTCAACCATTTATACAAGCACACCTATCAATACAATCATAAATTTACCATTTTCTACATCTAGTAATGCATACACTGTGATCTTGATCATCATTAGGATGCTTAGTCGATGCTACTCCTCATCAGCCATATAGAGTGGCTCATATGCAAAACTCATCGAATGGTACATCAACTCACTAGTATGCTCTCCATATAATGAAACCATGTGTATATCATTCTCCTCTCTCAAGTATGCAAAGAGCTCCTCACCTTGGAGTGGTAGTCATAAAATCCTATAAACATCCTCTTGAGTCACTATCAACTATCCAATCGATAGATGGAAGGTATTGGTGGTGTGATCCCACCTCTTAATCAATGCTATCATAAGGGACACATCTTAGGTGACTCAAAAATATCATCACACTCCTTCGAACCCCATGGTTGTCATGTTCTCCCACTCATCTAGAGTGACATCCCTCTTTATACATGTCAAAATCCTTGGTAGATGATCTCATAATATTAGCTCCATCCTTACCTGCATTAATACACACACAACTCAAGTCACATACCTTTTTAATATACTCTATCATCACCTTTTTTCCCCTTCTCTATGGGAGAATTGCAATAGTTTGAGGCCCTAAACTAGGCTATGTAGGCAACACTCAGTGGATACAGGGTCTTCTAAGATTAGCTTGGCCATATACCCACCTAACTAACTATCTTACTCTTTTATCTCTACCTTAGGCTTCACTACCTCTCTCTCTCTACCCTAGGATTTACTCTCTTCTCTCTCTCCACCCTAGGCCTACTTGCCTATCATGACTCTAGGCCTCACAGCCTATATCCCTGACTCTCGACACTATGCCCTCTCTTTTAAGCCCTAGACATCTTGACCTATCTCAACCTACCTTTTTATCCATTTCCCCTACAACACCTTTTAACAGTACCTTAGATCTTTTTCTTAGGCTTTGAGAGAACTACATTGGCCTGAGGCCCTAAATTGGGCTATGTAGGTCCCACTCAATCAACACGAGGTCTTTTAAGGCTAGCTTGAATATTAGGCTAGTTGACTACTTCCAATAGGCATCCAAATTGACCCTTTCTCCTATTTTAATAGTCATTCATAGTCATCGACATCAATACTTTTTAGGCCTAAGTGTCAACCAACTTCAGTAGACACTTGATGACTTCAGTGCCATATCAATCGACATTGGTGGATCTTTTTGACATCAACGACTGATTCAGCCCTAAGGCCAAATGACCCAAGCCCAACATTACAAATTTCAAATAAAAACCTACCCAATAACCCCCTAACATATCCTAAAACTAACCTACCCTATTTTCTACCCCTCTACCAACATTTTCTATGCCCCCCACCTCTATATTAGCCTAAAAACTACAAATACACAAATCAAATTTGAAACCAACTAGCAGAGACTCTTACCTTATCTCTCTATCTCCTCTTGGAGAACACAATTAGCCCCTATGGTGGTGAACCTCTTGCTGGGTCCCCTCCTTTCTCTGCCATCTCAATCTCTCTACAAGCTCTATTTTTTTCTCAAATCATAAAGTTGTAAATGAGTTTGGTCAACCACCAAACCCCCTTTATCAGGTTTGGTTAGCCACTAACATTGGCATTCTTAACCTAATCCACTGACATCAATTCTTACATCTACTAACAACAACAATATTGTCTTATTATGCTGATGTCAGCACTATTTGTTACCAATATCAACAATGTCACTGACATCGGCACCATTGTCTTCACTATTTTTCACAAAAAAAGAAACCCCAAATTTTTAGACTTTACCCATATACTGGGGCAACTGGAGATCACATATATCTCCCCAGTCATGACAAATTCCATTGGATATCACTTATATCTTCACCCATAACTACTTTTCTTGGAGATCATAAATA
Source organism: Torreya grandis (assembly GCA_037957365.1). NCBI lineage: Eukaryota > Viridiplantae > Streptophyta > Pinopsida > Cupressales > Taxaceae > Torreya > Torreya grandis. The sequence continues at coordinate 571,971 of JARHVA010000402.1, read as the reverse complement.
TCTCCTCACTCATTGACCATTTTACACCAACCTTGCATTGCTTGTTTTGATCACTTATGTTATTCCACTATAGTTGGCTATTATGTGTATGAATGTATATTAGGTGTTGTGTATGGAAACCAATCCCATCTTATCACCTTCTAGCCTTTTATGTTTCTTAGGGGCACTTCTTACCCCAAATATCTAGGACACATCGACCATTAGAGCTATAACTTTGATTGTTTTGACCTATCAGCTATCACCTACAAGTTGTGATTTGGTGATTTCTATCTGAGTCCTCCTCAACCTTTCTTATTCTTGAATTTATCAACTATAACTCATATTAGTATACATATATGAAGTGATACTCAATTCTTCACCACTCACCCAATTACCTTTTTATCAAACTGGTACCTGATTCCAAGTTCTCCGTCGATTCCCATTTTTAGGGGGGATACCTCATCCAATACTTGGAGCATCTAACTCCTATTTCTATCTTTCAAACTTGTCAGTACAAATTAAAAGACAAAAAGGGGAAAATTTAGACACCAAAATTATGGCACATACATGTGTGTAACTCCCTATGTCAAAACCCCTTTTTAGCTCATTTTTCAATAATAATAATTAGCTTCTCTAACCCATGCTTTTAGCCCTCACACATTTAATTAATTTAAAATACTTAAATAAGTTAATTAAAAAACCCCTTTTACCACCTTACCTAGCCACCTCACCCTATGACTAATTCCCACCTGATGAGTCACCTCAAGACTTGGTCCCCTCATCCTAACTACCCAAGACTTATTCTCACTTCCAAACTAAATTTCTAATCAACTACCTCCTTAACCACTTATTTTTATCATTTTGTAACAAGTGCCACACTTGGCATGAAGAATAATAGAAAAGATGCAAAAAAATAGTAAGGTTTACTTATTCTAGGGCTGCTAACATCAATCAACCCATGATTGACATTGATGATCAACAATATGAGCCAAACTCCAACCTAAATATTAGGTCAGTAGAAATCAATAAAATTCATTCTTACTTGCATTCAAGCTCTCAACATTCTATTTTTGACATCTTGGCTTACTATCATCTTGCATAAGTCAATCATGATTAGAAACTAAGCTCTTGAGAACCAACAACACCCACTTGTTCTCTTTGTTCAGGCATTCAAGTTTAGACTCCCTAATAGGGACCATCAATCTGACACTTATCATTTAATAATTTTAGCTAAGTACATCACTTATTTTGTAGGTCTTTTAAAAATTTATTCTACTATCACTTTATATATATAGTGCATTGATTTACACACTTTTGATTGAACCCCTGTGAGGGAGTTATAAAGCTTCCCATCTTGTTTCCTCTTAACCTGACACACCAAACCTCTGACCAAAAATACCCAAACCATTCTCTCTCTTTCTCATAACTCTCCCCAACCTCTTAGACCTGATCAAAACTATTTTCTAGACCCAAAAAAGTCTTTTGCAAGCCCCTATAAATTATTACCCCTACCAACCTCGATAGCCTAACTAACATTGGTCACCTTCACCACTGACCTCGATAGTATAACTGATATCAATCACTACCCCATTGATGTCAGTGATTGTGGATTTCTTAACCTCTCTAAAACTTACCCAAACGACTTCTAAAATATGTACAAAGTACACCACCTATACCCTAACACTCTCTACGACACTCAAGTTATGAATAACAGTAATATTATCTCTCTTTCACTATCTCTTTACCTATCTTTTAGTTATTTATTATTCTTTTGTCTCTCAAAAGTAGACTATCATCTTTAAGGAAGTTTCACACTTCCTAAAACAAGCATGTAGCTTGGTAGTCCACTCATTTAAATACTAAAAAAATCTTGTGGTAGTGCTTTCTTACTTGCAGGTAGTCCTCCCTAGCCAAAGAGGAGTGCTCACAATGTATGGATACAACATATAAACCAATCTAGGTTCATTCTAATCACTTATCCCCACCATTCTTTTTTGTTTTCCTTTAGACTTGAAATAGACAAAGTATTGGATACCTCATCCAATACTTGGAGCATCTAACTCCTATTTTTGTCTTGAAAACTTTTTAGTACAAATTACAAGACAAAAAAGGGTAAAGGTAGACACTAAAATTAAGTCACATACACATGTGTAACTCCCTATGTCGAAACCCCTTTTTATCCCATCTTTTAATAATAACAATTAGCTTCCCTAACCCATGCTTTTACCCCTCACACATTTAATTAATTTAAAATACTTAATTAATTTAAATAAAAAATCCATTTTACCACCTTATCTAGCCACCTCACCCTATGACTAATTCCCCCCTGATGAGTCATCTCAAGACCTGGTCCCCTCATCCTAACTACCCAAGACTTATTCTCACTTCCAAACTAAATTGTTAATCAACTACCTCCTTCTTAACCTCTTATTTTTATCATTTTGTAATGGGTAACACACTTGGCATAAAGAATAGTAGAAAATAGGCCAAAAATAGTAAGGTTTACCTATTTAAGGGCCACCAACATCAGTCAACCCATGACTGACATCAGTGAGATTATTGATATTAGTAATATAAGCCAAACTCTAACTTGAACTTTAGTTCAACAAAAATCAAGAAAATTCATTCTTACTTGCATTCAAGCTCTCAACATTTTATTTTTGACATCCTGACTTACTATAATCTTATATAAATCAATCACGATTAGGAACTAAGCTCTTGAGAACCAAAAACACCTACTTGTTCTTTCTGTTTAGGTATTCAATTTCAAACTCCCTGATAGGGGCCATCAATTTGGCACTTATCATTCAGTAACTATAGCTCAATACATCACTTATTTTGTATGTCTTTTAAACATTTATTCTACTATTACTTTATATCTATAGTGCATTAATTTACACACTCTTGACTGAACCCTGATGAGGGAATTACAAAGCTTCCTCACTTGTTTCCCCTTAACTCAACACACCAAGCCTCTGACCAGATCTACCCAAACTATACTCTCTCTCTCTCTCTCATAACTCTCCCCAACCTCCCAAACCTAATCAAAACTATTTTCTAGACTTGGAAAAGCCTTATGCGATCCCCTAGGCAATTATTGCCCCTATGGACCTTAGCATCCTAACTGACATTGGTCACCTTCACCACCAACCTCAGTAGTATAACTGATATCGGTCACTACCCCATCGATGTTTGTGACTATGGATTTCCTAACATCTCTAAAACCTACCCAAACAACTTATAAAATACAAACAAAGTACAACACCTACACTCTAACACTCTTTTCTACACTAAGGTTGTGAATAATGGTAATGTTATCTCTCTTTCACTCTCTTTTTACCTCTCTTTTAGTTATTTATTACTCTTTGTCTCTCAAAAGTAGACTATCATCTTTAAGGAAGTTTCACACTTCCTATAACAAGCATGTAGCTTAATATCCCACTCATTTAACTACTAACAACCATCTTGTGTTAAAACTTTCTTACTTATAGGCAATCTTCCCTAGCCAAAGAGGAGTGCTCACAACATCTGGATATAGTGCACAAACCAATCTGAGTTCATTTTAATCACGTATCCCCATCATTCTTTTCTATTTTCCTTTGGACTTGAAATAGACAAAATTTAGTGAAATAATATGTTATAAGGAAGCTCAATATCCAAAAAATATAATGATGTGTGATGAGAAATAGACCCAACCATGACTAGAAACCAAATTGTACCAGATGACTCCCTCTTAGCATTGTCATAAGCCTTGATTGTAATAGTTTTTGGTTGAATTTCTTTATCCATGTAGCCTAATCATCATATTAATTTAAGAGATATGTTGTTTAGCCCTGAACCATTATCTATAAGAATCCACTTGATCTTGTGATTCGTAATGATTATCTCAATGTAGAGTGGGTTATTGTGGTTTGGGTTGAGGGTGGACATGTCTTTTTGATCAAATGTGATTTGCCAAAATGAAGAAAAGTGTATAGCTAGGTTTTGGAACTGATCAAGGTTTATATCATTAGGCATAATAGACTCTTGAAAAAGTTTTTTGAAGATGGTTTGATAGACATCAGATGTCTGCAAGAGTTCTAATATGGAAATTTGTATAGAGGTTTTATTTAATTGATTCATTAGACTATAAGGCCTTTAAACTATGGATTAAACAAGCTTAGTTTTTATTGGGACAATATTCAGCTTTGGAACTGGTTACACAATTTTCTCATTGGGTTTTATGGAAAAAGGGGGTGAAGGGCTGTGGATGGTAACTCATGGGTGTCTAGTTGTGATTGCACAACCTAGAGGTGGCAAGGAGTTATTATAATTATAAGAGGAAGGCAAAGGGCCTTGGATGGTGACTCATGGGTGACTAACTATATTGCTACAATTTTGGGTCAATGAAGAGCCTCTATAATTAGAATAAAGGTGTTATTGTTGAAGATTAGTAACCCATGAAAATGGAATAGCAACATGATGATGAGAACCCAAGATGTTATTACTAGGGGGAGAGGGTACTGACCCTATAATTATGGCTCCCATGTTATGAAGAACATGATATTGGCTACATAATTTTACAATAAAAGTGGCAATGTGGGTTACAAAAATGCATCCCATAGTATTATTATAGTCCTAAGGTACATTATTATAAGCCACATTATTATTATGGGCATTATGATCTTGATTATGCTCATTATGATTCTGACCTTGTTGTTGGTTTTGATTTTTCCTCTGTCCTTAATTATGACCATTTTGATTGTTTCTTGGTGGTGGTAGATCATGTCGAGGAAGGAGTATTTGTAGATTCCCATATCTTGATTAGGGGCCAAATTAATTTCTAATTCACCACTTTCAATAAATTCCTCAATAATACATCACAATTAAATGTAATGATATGCACCATGACCAACAACATGATGAAAGTTACACCATTCATTCTCTTTGTACCAATCTGGTTTTGGCTAATCTTGAGGAAATAGCCTTGATACTAGCCATATAATTAAATTAGATGCAATAAGATTTTGTAACACTATTTCAACTAATTCTCCTAACTTGCTAAAAACTCTAAATTTTTTATGAAATGTCCTTCATGGAGGTTGTCTCTGTAAAGTAGGTAATGGATTTGGGGGAGTTATTTGTACATTTGAAGGAGGCATAGCCTATACCATTTGTACATGTCTTATTTTAGTAACCCCATTTCCATTCATGTTCTAATTTTTTCTAAATCCTTTAGGTTTATCCTACATATGTATTTGAGCTGGTGATTTAGTCTGATTACATGCTTAACCTTGCACAAAAATATTAACAAGGCCCTTACCAATAAGAGCCTTCTTAATCTATACTCCTTTGTCAATAATTTCTTCAAATGAGTTAGCATAATCTAACCATAGATTATGCACGACTTTAGGATGCAAATTTTGTGCAAAGATATCAACCAACTATTTGTCTAGCAAGTTATGTTGAAAGTAGCCTACCAGTGCTCTCCACCTTTGTAGATATGCAACAAAACTTTCACCATCATGTTGTTTGTCTTTGCATAAGTCAAAAATGGTTAATTCATGTTCTATGTTATATGAGAAATGGTTAACAAACTTTTTTGATAAGTCGTTATAATCCAAAATTGATCCCTTGGGTAGTTTAAGTGGCTAATCAAGAGCTTGTCTTGCTAGACTTCATGGAAATAGTCATAGTAAGGATACACTACTATAATTTACCTCTTGACATAAGACAAAGAATTCTTATATGTGTTCATGTGGATCTCCTTTTCCTTTATATTTTTCAAATTTAGGTGCCTCAAAATGAGGTGGAAAGGTGTTTTGGAGAATAGATAAATCAAATGGATATGGGCATATCTCATCAAATTTGTACTTTTTGACTCTATTATTCATCTCCAATCTTTGAACAATTTCCCTCATAAAAATCTATTCTTGCATGTTTAGTGTATTTGTGGATTGAATAAGATGTTGTTGGGGTGGAATGTGTCCTTGGTTTTATTGCTATTGGGGTAAAATGTGCCCCTAGTTTTTTTGTTGTTGTTGGGGTGGAATGTGCCCCTAGTTTTATTGCCATTGGGGTGGAATGTGCCCCTAGTTTTTTATTGTTGGGGTGGAATGTGACCCTAGTTTTGTTGTTGTTGGGGTGGGATGTACCCTTGGTTTTGTTGCTATTGTGGTGGAATGTGCCCCTAGTTTTGTTGCTATTAGGGTGGAATGTGCCCTTGGTTTTATGTGGATCTATAAAGAGTGTATACCTTTCAATCCATGACTAAGCAACTCAATATGTAAAAACAAAATAGACAAAATAGACTAAGCAACTCAATATGTAAAAACATACATGGATCACTAAGTATAAAGCTAGGACCAAATAGGTAGCATAACATAACCACATGATTCCAATAGGATAAAATATGTTCTAGGAATCAAAGTGTGAGTGATATACAAGATTACTTGAGTCCACCAAGATGATAATGTGATTTTGAGTCTTAATAAATAGCCTTCAATCCAATTGGAAAATTGAACCCAAGTTAAAACAAGCTTAGTGCACAAATGGCAAACCCATTTTTACACGCTAACCCTTAAAACTTAGAAAGGTTCAATTTTAAATGTGGATTATAAATGAAATATTTAAAAAAATTGGGTAAAACATATAGACTCAATTGGGTAGCATGACTGTGCGAAAGTGGATGACATGACACAAAGTTTTTGATAACAATTTGAATAAGGAAAATGTGATTTTTCCATTTGGACAGCGTAATGCCTCCCTTGCTAAAGAAAATTGAGGACAATGTGTTTTGGTTAAGTTCATTGAGTTAACAATAAATTTTAGACACAAATAAAGACCAAGTAAGTGAATGACAAAAAACAAATGTTTTAAGTCTAAACTGACAAAGTATGACAAAGTGGGGTCTACTAAACTAGTAAAGTTTCAATCATTCTAAGGGAATCAATTGCACAATGACTTTCACATAAAATGATGTAAAAGACAAGCACATAAATTGGGTGACCACAACATTGTCTAGTTGTAAAAAGGTCTAGTCCTTTTTACAACCACTACATCCTCTTATTAACTCATTGTAGTGCGATGCCCAAATGTAGATATGTCCCATGTGCAACTCCAAAGGAGTCAAATGAAGTCAATGCTAGGAGATGAAACCCTAGGTCAAATATTCCCTAAAAAACTTATGGGAGGTGATGAAGTCCCCCTCACAAGCCAAGTTTGCATAAAAATAAAGAAATCATGAAATAGAAAGACTTTATGATCATTTTCAAGATCACCCACACTTTGACAAGTTTTTGGGGAGTGCTTTAGATGAATTTATTTCTAAGCCTTGGAATAGGATATTTTCAATATAAATGGTGATTTTTATTCCAAGGGTTCCCTAAAGGGGACAAATGGAATAACATATATGCTACATTCCTCCTTTTACCAAACAAAATCTAATTAAACAACTATTGAAAACAAGAATTGACAAGTGCGTTCAATTTTAAGCCCAAGTGAAAGATTTGGTGGTGTTCATTTGACCCTTTCAACTTAAGATTGTGAAGTTTGAAAACATTCATTTAAGCATCTAAATTTTTTATTAAAGACCAAAACAAAGTTCCTAATTGATTTTTAAGCATGCAAAAGGTGATCTAAAACATGTTTTTAATAAATGTCAAGTTTGGTTCTGTAGTAAAAATGTCAGCATATCCTTTATCTTTGAAGCTCTTTTTGGTTTGAAATAATGAACTTTAGAAAAATAGCTCTCAGTTATATGTTTTAAGATAAACACAGTGACCAATGTCGGTTATATACAACTGATAATGATTACTTTTGCTAATTAATGTTGGTTATCTAACCGACATTAGTTATACAAATGTGACTATCTCAACAAGTATCTAATCAATGTCGATATAGCTATGCAACTAATGTTGGTCTTACTTGCTAACTTTAGTTACTATGTAAATCCATGTCAAACAAAAATGACAAATTAAAGTTAAAAAATCAGTTTGTAAGAGTTTTAAAGGTCCAAATGAATATTTTAAAGTTGCAAAATGATCTTCAAGTGTGAGATACATCTAGTCCCACTGGGCATGCCAAGATGTAGAGAGGATTACAAAGCAAGTTAGTCAAGTATTAGTCCATAAATAATGAAACATGCATAAAGAACTAACTAACCAAGCCTATCTATTCCTATGGGAAATATAAAAAAATAGAAAGAAACAAATGAAAGAAAACAACATCATAATACCTTCCCAAATAGCTCAAAAGCATATTCTCCCTTGATCAAGCATCTTTGTCTTTGTTAACAATGGTGGTAAGCTCCTCCAATGTCTCAAGAACACTCCATAAAACATAGGCTCATGATTCCAAATCACTAAACTAGCCTATTAATGAAGCTTGAAAATAAAATAAATGATCAAATGCAAAGCCTTATGAAAACAATTTAATTATAACTTTACAATATTCAAATTTTTTTATTCATATCCATGGCCTCTCTATTTATAGATTGGTCAGGATCAACCATGATCATCCTTCTCAAGATTGAGATGTGTGGCCATCGATAATCCTAATATTTGGAATTAAATCCATAATTATCTTCACCATGACCTTAGAAATAGAGGAATTGATGAGGCATGGGTGACCTATAATCCTGATATTTGTGGCATATATGGCATAGGGATGTCTTCCCAAGAAATGATGTCACCTGATGATGTAGTTAATAGGAATCGATTTTCAAAAATAAATATTTAACAACTCTCATGTAAAATCCACTTAAGTTCTTGATTTCTAATAATTATCCTTAAACAACGTTAATAAACATTTGTGTAATTATTTGAAAATTGGCTCTCAATTAATCAAAATGGTGAAAAAGTCATATTATTGAGTTGTAATTTAACTAGAGAGGAACTGGAAGGTGATGTTAAATGCACCAGAACCACATTTCCATTTAGGATGTTTTCAACATGAAATAACAAAGTTACGTGGTGTGTACCAATAAATTTAGGAGAAAAGAGTGATCCAGAGCATAAAAGGCAAAATCATCATTTTGACTTGAAATGAATTGATCAAAGTTAGCTAAACCATAAATTGCATTACTCTATTTAAGGATACTTTAACCTAAATTGTCACTTGTAAATGACAAGTTCGAACCATTTAGCATGTTTTATGGATTTTGACATAAAAATGTGCATTTGAGTGCAATTCGAGTAAAATTGATAATTTTGACACAAACGGTGTTAGGAATTGGATGTCTACAAAAAGATTCTAGAATTCTCTAATTTTAGAATCCTCTCTATTTTCACCCTTCCTCTCTAAAAGCCTCTAAATCTAGAGGATTTCAAGGAATTTTAAATTCCTTTAATAATCCCCAACCCTTGATCTACACAATTTAACTTTGAATTTCATCCATTGATATTTCCCTCCTTTCTCTATTTAAATCCACATCTCTTCCATTCCCAAACTATGAGGAATAAATATACCAAATACATGACCAATCTAATCCATGATCAAACAATCATAATGCCAAAATTCTAAGTCTAAGGTAATTTCAATCCTAATCCTCTTGTTTTTGATATCATTTAATATTGGTTTAGAATAATTAGGTTTAGGATTAAAGTGCTGGTTTGAATTGTGCATTCATTTATCTACATTTGATCCTAATGGATCTAGATATTACTTAAGTAGTTGGACATTTTGGGTTTTTGATTTCATTGTGTAATCAAATACTTTGTGCTGAAATTTACCATTACAACCTTAAACTTTGCTAAACTACATTGTAAAAGACCTCATGAGTGATAATGGCACAAGATTGATTGGATAAGTTAAACACCATATACCCTATCATCCTAATAAGACCTTGATTAGACCTTGAAACAACCTAAGAAGGCCAAACCATGACACCAATACCTAATTTTTAACAAGACCATTTACAAGGTTAGATGACTTATTTACCTATTTTTGAACAAACCCTAGTCATGGATGACTAATTAGCTAACATTTTTAGCAACTTCCTAGGTTAGTTTGCCTGCTAAATATATAAACTAGTGGCCTTAGACAACCCATTGGGAATGGAGTCACTAAACACTACTTCTCTTTGAGGCCAAAATTGGACATGAACAAATTGAAAACTGAACATACTTTCTAAACACACCAACAAATCAAAGAACACAAAACAAGACAAACATGTGATAGAAGCACTTGGAGAAAGCAAATACTAATCTAATGTGTACAAGAGGATAAAATGACCTTAATGGAAATGCTTGAAGTGTATCCCATTGACTGATATATGCAAATATTATCCATTCAAATTTTAGAGATAAAAATCATTGTGTTGTTTGTAATGAGTGATGACACAGATCCCACTCCATAAAGTATAAAACTTTATGTGTCTTCAAAGATTGTCCCTATCTTCATCCCATTTGAGTAAAATGTAACCTTATTGGAATGATCTTGGAATAGATCTCTTGTCAAAGTACTTCTTTGTTCGAGCTTTATGAGACTCCATAGTATGCATGGCATGATATCTTGTTTCTTTTAATTCCATCAACTCAGCCAATCTAATCTCCATGGTAACGTTTTCCATCATCTGAAGCCGATGTGTAAGATCTAGAGATAGTAAATCAAGGGAGATTGTTATATTATCTTCTTTTCCATAGACAAGCATATAGGGGGAGTTTTCAATGGATATTTTAAGAGCGATCCTATCAACCCATAAGGTTATCTTCACTTTTTTATGCCATGTTCTTTGATTTTCCTCCATGGTCCTCTTGATAACTCTGATTAGATTCTTGTTTGTGGATTTTACTAGTTTATTACCTTTAGGATATTATTTGGAGGATGTACTTAGGTATATTCCATATTTCATAACCCACTCACTTATGTTAGTACCAATGAAATCCATTGCATTATTTGAGATAAGTGTATAAGGTACCTAAAATTTGGTTACTATGCCTTCATAGAAGTCTAGCACATTAGTTTGATTAGATTAATTAAGAGCTACAACCTTTTTCCATCTTGTAAAATAGTTAGTTATAGTCAATACCCATTCATGACCATCACTTGAAGGAGGATTGATCATACCTATGAAATCTAAACCCCACTACATGAAAGGTTGGTATACTTGAATGGGATGGAGAGGGAGAGCTAAAATTTTATATTTTAATTTGAATAAAGCACAATTTTGGCACTTTATCACCCATGTATATGAGTCCTTGAACAAGTTATGCCAATAATAACCAACTCTGATCACTTTTGCTTCTATAATTCTTGGTGCAAAGTGACCACCTAATGGTCCATTATTAAATTATACCAATACTCTCTCAACATAATCAACCTATACACACCTTAGGATCACTCCATTAAGGTTATTCCAAAATATTATTCCATCTACAAAAACATATGGAATGGATTATAATTTGAAATGTCTCCTTTTAGCCTTGTCTAAGACTAATGACACTCACCTATTTAGAGAAATTTGACCATGTCTTGTGTCTAAATCATTTTAGATGGAGATATAGTTCTTTGAGTGTATTATTGGAGTGATATAAAAACTTAATTTTGTTCTTTCAAGTCTGAATATAAGTTCTCACATAGTCCCTTACCTCTCACCAACTTGGCAACCTTTATATTCACATCATATTCCATTACTTTGGTGATCCAACTAGCCCTTTTATCATTAAACTACCCACTCAAAATGAAGTATTTAATTCTTGGATGAGACAACATAACATTTAATTTTTTGTTAGAGAGCATATGCCTAAATTTTTTAAGGCTTCTTATAATAACAAACACTTGATTCTCTATAAAAGTGTATCTTACCTCATCGTCTTTTAATCCTTAGTTGTAGAAATAAATGGGTTGTTAAAGATTTTACTCATTTTATTGTGTCAACATGGCTTAGATGAATTATTCATTTAAAAAAACATACAATGTGAATTCTTTTTTGAAATCAAGGTTTTCAAGTGTTAGAGCTTGAGATATGGCTAGTTTGATAGCACCAAAACTATCCCTTCCTTCTCTAGTCCAACTAAAAGTGTGATTATTATTTAATATGAATGTTAGAGGTTTGAAAATATTATAAAAACAAGATATGAATTTCCTAATTAAGTTTATTTTCCCAAAAAAACTTTTTAGCCCTTTCTTGTGCTTAGGTAATGACAAAGACAAGATAACACTTAACATTTCAACATCTATGGAGAGACATTTATTGAAAATAAAGTGGCCCAATATTTTTCCTTCATGTATTGTAAATAAACACTTTTTTGGATTGAGATAGACCCTAAACTATCTACATCTCCAAAAAATCTATCTAATATGAATCAAATGATCATTTGTATCCTTGGAGAACACTATGATGTCATCAAGATAAATCAACACTATATTAGTTATCAAACCTTGAAATTTCATGTCCATGGCTATTTATAATGTATCTCTAGCATTTGAAAATCTAAAAGTAATATTAATATATGCATATATTCCCCATTTTTTGGTGAAATTTATCTTATACTAGTATTCCTCTTGCACCAAAATTTGATTGTATCTTGAGTAGCCATTAAGGAGGGAGAAACATTTAGAACCTATTACCATATGCATGATTTGTTCCATGGAAGGTAAAGGATAATTATAATTTAATGAAACTATATTAAAGTCCCTAAAATCCACACACAAACTTATCTCTCCATTTTGATTCCTTACAAGGACTATATTGGCAACCCAAGATGAGTGCTTGATGGGAAAGATGATGATAGACTCTATCAGCTTAGTCAATTCTTTTCTCATTAGGGGATATATTTTTGGGTTGATAGGCCTTTGTCTTTACCTCATTGGTTTGGAATTTTCATCTATATATATAGTGTGTTGATTTATTCTAGGATAAAAACCTTTTAAATCACCATACTCCAAAGCAAATACATCTTCAAACTCTTTGCATAACTCAATGGGTGTAAGTCTCTCTTCCTTGTTAAATACATTTCTAGGTGCTAGAAGTTTATCCTTGAATATGGTGACCATCTCATAATTATATTTCTTGGTAGACATGATTATCTTTTCTTTATTCATTTGATCATCATAATTGAAAATGCTTAAAAGTGTTATTAGGCCTTTAGGAATTTTGTTTGACCGTAGTTGCACAATCTAGTCACCATATTGTCACTGTAACTTGGACTCATTTCTTAAGGAGAACTCAAATTATTCTTGGAAAAAGCATGATATATATTTATAACTATCAAAGACTTTAAAATTAAAATAATTATCATTAATTTAATGTCTAAATACTACCTTGACATGTGGTTGACATCTTGATTTCTTAACATCATTTGGGATATCAAGTTGAGATCCAAGTATATCCAACCTATCAACATTCTTATTTTCCTATCTTAGAATGGCTTGTATGTTGAAGGCCTCAAAATATTCCATCATATACCACACCTTATGTTTTTAAGACTTTAACAAAGAGTTTTGGGTTACATTTTTACCTTTCACTCTATGAACAATTAACTCACTATCATCATATACTTGTAAGTACTTCACTCCTATTTTCCTACCCCATTTAAGGCCATGTATAATTTATTCATACTCTAATACATTGAAAGTAAAAATAAAATAAAATATGAAAGTGGTATAATTCATTTATTTAAAAAGATACGTTGATATTTCACCACCTCCTGCACTAATATTTATCCTTGAGCCATCAAAGAATAGCTGCCATAAACCATCAATAGGCTCACTAGGCTTAACCAACTATGGAATGAAATAACCTTCCTCATGTAAGAAATACACTCCTAATAATTATTATTTAATTAAATTATATGGATCATGTTCATTATGTTTATTTTCCCACTCATCACTAAAAATATCATGTATGCCTTCAAGATAAATAGCTAGTTCTTGGTCAACATGGAGATCTCCTTCATCAAGAATAATGTAATTAACATTGGAGACCTTAGACACATAAGGTTATACATTAATATTATAAATTGGTTATAATTTTATCTTTAATTTAGTTCCATACCTAGTAATAAAAACCATGTAAAACCAATCTGATGATAGGTATCCCACAATCTTGGCTGTGATTTCCATAGATAGACACAGGGAAAAGTGGGGTGGCAGGCTTATTACAACAACATATTGAGGAATTGAAAAAGTGGTTGAAGAATGAAAATTAAAATTTAAACCTTTGATGATACCTATATTCTTTTTCTTTATCCCATCCAATTATAAAATTCCTTTGGTTATTGGTTCATATTTAACTTATCAACCACTTGTTTAGGCATTACAAAAGTACGAGCACCTTTACCAGCCATATAATTATGAACCAAAGACTCAACTATAATGATACAAAGATGTAAATTATGAGGCCTATAAATTTTTACTTCTTTCCCTTCTTTAGGTTGAGTTTCATTCAAGAGGACTTCTCTCTTTCCTTGTTGATCCAATTGCAAGATTGAGATTAGATAACTCTTTTTGAAGTAGATATCTTTGTATAGAATGGGAAATGTCTCCCTCATAGGTATGTTCACATGTGTATTATTAATTTTATAATTTTTTTAATAAAATAAATAAAAAACTTTGTTTGTCTTTTAGGATTAAAAATACTATCTTGAGCTTGTGAAGATTGACATAAAGGAACAACTCTCATATTCCATTTTTTTTGCATTTATTGAAATTTAGGGGATGCATTAGGCACATTTTTCCATTTAGATGCTTGAGAAGGTATGATAGGTAATTAAATTACCTTTTTATTAACTTCTATTTCTCTATTTTTATCCCTTATGTTAGCTACCATAGGAGTATCCATGTTACCTACACCTCTAAACTGATTCATAACTCACTAATCTCCTTCTTGATAATTAAAAAATGGAATCAAACTTCACTTTCCCTTGATTATCTTCTCCTTTTTTTGGGATTTTAACATGTGGATTTTGAGAAACTTGAGTACCTTGAGAAGATTGGAAACTTTAAGAAGCTTGGATGCCTTGCACTATGGGAGTTTGATTGGACATACCTTTGGTGTACATATTTTGATTTTGGAATTGATCATAAGGAAGGCACCATGTCTGATCTTGGAATATAGTTTTTTGATATAGAACAATAACATTTGAAGAGACAACAACATTTAGATTATATCTATTGTAAGTCCTAGTATTGGTGATTTATCCTTGACCTTGATAGTTATTTTGTAAGGAGGTCTATTAGCTTGATTGAATTGGTTGTGGGGCTGCCAAGGCCAATAGTGCTAAGATTTATACCTCTTGATGTTTACAATTTAATTACCAAAACTTTGTAGAAGAGTCTTAACTTCATTTAAGTCACTAGGAGGATTACAAGCAACCTTTTCCTGATTATTTAGTGAAGGAATAGGAGTTAACATGGGTGATGTAATAGGTGTACAAGGAGTAAGGGGTTGATATTATAGAAAAAAGTCATAAGAGGCCTTGGATAAATATTAATATCTTGGATAATACATTTATTAGCCCTTATTTCTACCTCATATGCATCAGGCAATGTGTTCCCTCCCATTAATTGAATCATTAATGTTATGTCATTATTCAAAGCCCTCAAATAAAACAAGAATGCATAGTTTGCAATGGGTTTGACTATGGTTGGGATCCTATCCCAAGTATTTTGAAACTTATAGTTGAAATCAACCATGAATTCTTGAGGAGACCTATTTATAGTAGCCAATTTATTCAAAAAGGACAAGTGATCACTCTTATCCTCAAATTAATTTCATAATTTTTCTCCTAATTCATCCCAAGTAGTAATATAATTGGGCCTCAATCCTCTATACCATTGGAGAGCCTTAATTTTGAATGAAGTGGATATAAATATGATTTCCACATTCTTTAGTATCACATGATTTTATAAACAAATGTTAGTAATGTCTCTTATATGCTCAATAGGAGTAGTGAAATCCTCCCTAGTGAAGTGTGGGATGTTTTTAAGGTCAAAAATATAGATATCATCTTATTGAACTAAGAGTAGAGGGCTTCCACCATTGAAATGAACAAAATCTTGATTTCTAGGAACTACCATCTTGAAAACTAAAGGTAGATAAAACTTTTTTATAGATAAAGTTGAAGCAACAACAAAATAAATTTTTGTATAAGGGTGTGTAGTATCAAATCTCCTTTTCTTATCTTAATGATAAAGTAATTATACAAACTCAAAAGGACTACCTTTAGTATAGGATCTTGTAGTTACCTTTGGCATGAAAATTAGACACTAGTCTTACAAATAAGATTGGAATTGCCATATTTTGAATGTGGATGCCATAATAGCTGAATGTATGTCAAGATCATCACTAATCTTGAGAAATATTGATTTTGGGTCCCACTGAATGTGCCAAACATTGTTATCACTTTGAGTTTCACCTTTTGAGGAGGTGTTTTAGGTCTCATCACTCAATTGACACAATGGGAACTTTCTAATGCTATGGGTGGTCTATAACTAAATATAACCTCCATAGAGGGTTGGTTCCCTTGATGATACACTTATAATATCACTACACTTACTCAAATTAAAATGAAAAGAGAAAGATAAAGCTAAAATCAAATTAAGAAAGGGGTGATGCACCATATTATATGTCTCCTAATTTTATCTATGAGTTGATAACAAAGCTAAGACAAGGTTGAATATAATCACACAACTTCAAATAGTTATCTAGCATAAGTATTTCAATATGGAGGTTGTAGTTGATACATTAACTAAGAAGGACAATCAATAGGCCTATAATGAGACATTAATGAAGGTTTTCCAAACTTAATATTTGCATAACCACTTCATACACACCATATGAACTGTAAGAAGACACCTT
The DNA here is from genome assembly GCA_037957365.1 of Torreya grandis. Classification (NCBI taxonomy): domain Eukaryota; kingdom Viridiplantae; phylum Streptophyta; class Pinopsida; order Cupressales; family Taxaceae; genus Torreya; species Torreya grandis. The sequence goes on along the minus strand of JARHVA010000402.1, from coordinate 555,212 downwards.
ACTCACAAAGAGGTAATAATGAAGAGGAGAAATACAAGGAAAGAATATCAACACTAATATTTATAAACAACTTACCATGAACATGTTTTACCCAACATCCCCCATTTCTTCTTGAAGAAATGAGGACCCTATTTTTTTAGTATTTTGGCCTTGTTTATTGAGCCTTCTATTTTATCTGTGCAAGTTCCATTAAAATTGTTAATTATTTACACTAAACATGGTATTATACATTTTATAGACTAACTTTATTAATTCCTTTTTAGGAGGTTTTTGAACTATGTAGGTTTTTGGGACTTAGTTTTATTTGGAATAATTATATTCATGATTTGGTTTTTGGACATTTTGCTTAGGTCTTCTTAGAAGTTTTTATGTTCAAAACTTTTGTTTGAGACTTATTCATCAGGACTTTTGCTCTTTGGGCATTTTATTCAGACATTTAATTTGATAGAACTTGATCTTTGGGTTATTTGTTTGGATTTGTATCCAAAAAATTATTCAAAATTTGTTTATCAAGTCTTTATTCAGGATTTACTCATTAGGCTTTTTCTTCAGAACTTTTGTTTGGAATAGATTTTTCTCTTCAGGTTTTTGTATTGGGAAATTTGTTTAGACATTTTCTATGATGGATTTTTTGTCTTTAGTTTTTTTATATTGGGTTTTATGTTCACTATATTTGTTCAAATGTTTTGTAGGCTTGATCCAAACATAAAACCTGACTCCTGATTCTCGACTATTGAAATCCCCCTATACTTCGCTAATAAAGCAAAATACTTCCCAATACTTTCTAAGGATACCCACCAAATAAACTAATGAGATTTGAACTATGTATAAAATATAAAACAAGTGAACATTGGGCATGTATAATGAAAAACATGGAATTCAGTGCTAAATCTATATACATGACATGCATCCATTTTTATATTCATTTCTCTTGAAGGAATTCAAACTCGACTGCTATCTTGTGCATGAAAAATCCCTAACTACTTGTAATATTATTGAAAGAGAATAAGTGACTAAGTGGATAGGATAAATTTTCACAAAAAATGTAACATAATTCAAACACTTCACATAATTACAATGGCATACTTATCCAAGGAATTAAGGGGATCACTTTCACCATCACCATTTTCTATTAAGGATTTGACTAAATTCATAGACATAGTCTATGATGCCACCATTATACAAAATAGGTATGGAAAATAATTTGAATTATGAGATGTTATAAATTTTGTTGACATATTTTCACTAGATGGAAATCTATCTGCTATGGAATACCAGTTCATTAGAGACTTTCTCTTACTCAAGAGATAAACACTACATTCAATTGTGGCCAAGCCCAAGGTGATACCCTGCATCGACCTTTTATGAGACTTATTGTTCATGGGGAAGGTTATATAAGATGAATTATTTAACCACATAGATAACCAAATAGTCATGGAATGCATCTCTAGAGGTTAATGTCAAAGGCATATATCATCACCAATTTTATATGCATATTTTGGTAAATATAGGCTAGTTTCATGGAACCAAGAGAACTCAATGGGTAAGTTATTGTGTTCATGGATTATCCCTAGAGAAACCATGAGATATAAAGGTAAGAGTTCCACCCCTATCAAAAAATTTAGGATGGGATTTTGGATTGGGATGACACTACTTAAAAAGATCTATTGCATGCCCAACATCCATTTCCTCAATTTGGAATGGGTACCATTAGTTCATATGATGATGACAAGTGACGTAACATTTAATTTTGGTGAAATTATAAACTTATTTTTGAGATAATATGTTATATAAAATATCAATTAGGCCATTATGATGGGCCACTTTTATATGATGTCCTATATTTTGGATGTTGTAATGGGTATAGTATATAAAGTCCTTGGTGAGCTTTGGAACCCTACCACCGACTGTGTCAAGAATCACATTTATGATTATTTTTAATTTATAAAAATTTATGCATATACCAAAAACATGGTTAGGATTATTAAGGATGTTTATCCTCAATTATTTCAAGCAATATATGGGTCTCTAATGCCTAAAATTAAATAAAGTCTAGTGAAAACACTATCTACAAGGGGTGGCTATTTTTTGTATCCAGACTACATGGTGATCATGATTTTCATACACAAGGTACATCCCATATGCCTCAAAAAATATGTACCTAAATTTTTATAATAGAAATAAATTACTTTTCATATTTAGTTGAGCATTGAGGAGGATTTGATTACAAATAAGAAAATTACATTTTATAGGCACCATATGGTCATTGGCTGGTTGTGTTACACATAGAGAAAGAGATTTGGAGAAGTGGGTAGAAAAAAAGAGTTATCTCTTATCAATAATTACACATAGGGACTAATATCCTCATGACCACATATAAATACACATTCAGGGCCTTTGTATCCCCTACCAACATGTCCATAATGACAATGACTTTTTATTCATGAATGTAGAGAATGATGACTATGTCTTGGAAAGGAAAAAAGTTGTTGGCTTGAAGGAGGATCATTTAAGGGTGATTAAACATTAACCTTCAATTATAGTGAAAGAATTACATATTAGATTACCATACTTTTCAAGATGGACATACTCAAATTTTTGGAACAGTCAGTCTCCAGAGCAGGATAAGGAATAAAGGCAACCTTCACAAGAACTTCCTTTCAAGTTGAGAGTTGTCAAGAAGTAACTAGGGGTGAGTGATCCTGATCTTGGGGGAGTTATAAGAGATCCCATTAATCTAAATTCCTTTGATGAGGAATAACAAGGACAAAATCACCCAACTGTAAGTGTAATACACATGCCTACAACTACCCCCAAGTAAAATAATCTACATTATCAAGGGTGGCCATCCAAGAAGCTATTGCCTCAACTCAACAAGGTTCCTCCTTACATCCTATTGTAGACACCTAAATAGTGTTTAACCCTTGGTCACCTTCCCCCTTGGTCCATTCCTAACCCATTTCTAAAACATGCAATTATTAATTTAAAATAATAAACTTATTTTGAATTAACCCCTCTCCTTGGACACATCACCCATGACACCTCACCTTGGACTAATTCACATCCTATGACTCACCCTTACTTCTCTCTAACCGCTTAACCAACTCTCGTGCATATTTAGCCCAACCTTTGACATTCTCCAACAGATAGTGCACTTGGCGGATGAAAAATGGGCTTGGTGGCTCCTTTTTCCCATTCTGCACCTATCGACGTCGGTCAAATGTCGGCCGACGCTGGCGGAATCACTGATGTCGGTTATACTTAACCAAATTTTTTGACCCTTTAATTGATCCCAATCAAAAATTGACTAATCTCTGAAGCTAATCATGACTCTCGAATCTTCTTCTCATGAAACAAAGTTCTCATGCTTTTGCTTTTCAATATTCTGGACTTCTTGGTGTTCTTACAGGGATCAACATTCTTGGCAGCCCTTTCTAGACACTAAGGTCTTGCATCAGACATTCTGCACAGGGATTGCACGATATCTCTCTCACCAGCGACAACTGAAACACAGCTTCTGCACCTTTGCCAATTCATATCACAGCTAAGTATTTGTATTATTTTCATTCTAATATCATTTCAAATATATTAGTATTCTATCTACTGTCTATTCCAAGCATCCTTGACCCAACCTTCCCTGTTCTTCCCAGAGAGGCTGAAAAGCCTTCTCTCACCCCTTTATTCCCTTTTCTTTGCCTCTGATACTCCCTTAATCTCTCTTTAGGCAACACCCTCTGTCCAATCAACTCAGCAAAAGTCATCAGAGACCTACAGACCATCTTAAGACTCATCTAATCAACCTGACTAAATTGCTTTATGGAAAGGCTGAAAGGCCTTTTTCCTGCTTCTCACTCCTTTTCCTGACAAGATTTTCAGTCCCTTAGATCCCAAATAGTCCCTCTGAATCCCTCATAGAGCCTTAGACCCTCAGACGAGACCAAATCCATTATGTAGACCAGAAATTAGACCTGTAACCCGTCCCTGGCCAATTGCCCTGACTGACCTCATCCACTTCCCCTATCAACGTCAGCAGTCTAAACGTCATCGGCGACCTCCCTGACCAACGCCGGCAATATCACCGACGTCAGTGACTGTGTTTAGCAGATTGTAGCTTATCAGGTACGCATTTGCTTTTAGTTCTTTCTTTTCACATCTTTCATTATTTCTCTTTTCTGTCTCCATCATATTTTGTCTTAAACAGTGGATTGTCATCCTTCAAGAAGCCTTAGCGCTTCTAGGACCAAGCTTTTGCTTGGAAATCCACCCTCTTATCAACTAACGTTCTTCATGTTTTAGTGTTTATCTCTTTCAGGTGTCATTCCTCCACAACAAAAGAGGAGTTCTCAAAACGTTTGAATTACGGTGCACAGACTATATCTAGGTACACACAAGCCTTGACCATTTCTTTAAGTTTCTCATTTTCTCTCTTTGAATGTGAAAGTGAAATTGCATAAAAACATTCTGGCACGCTTGGTGGGACCCTTAGGGCCTTCCTTGGGTTCCTTTTCTTCTTTGTTCATTTAGGTGCATTAGGTTTCTCCCTCTTCACCTCTTTCTTCTTTTCTAAAAGACATCATAAGTAGGAATAAAAAGAACTTTTTCTTTCTTTTCTTGCATTTCTAGATTAGTAAAAAAAAATCATTTTCTTCAACCCTTTCTCAAACTTGTTTTCATTCCAACTTAACATTTCGATTTGGGGCTTTTAAAATATATTGCATTTCATTTCCTACTTTCTTGCATTTCTTAGTCCACACTTAGTAATTAGTAAACCGCATATTGAATAAATCGTAGATCACTTGATGTTACACAACCAGACCATGTGCACTAAATTAACATCAAACTCACTTGAGACAAGGCCCGACTGGGATTTCATCACCCAGTGGATACCTTACCCATCCTGACGATCCTACTTGGATTTCACCACCAAGGGGAAAGCCCACTCTGTTCTCTGGCAGAGTCTAATCTATAGGGAAAGTATATTTTGGCTAAGCAAGACCAGCTAACCACTGGAATCGTGAAGTGAGGGGAGCTTGCTCCTTAGCACCAGGCCATGTACGAAACCTAACACAGACTTTTGAGCACCTAAACATACCTGAAACCATCTTTAGATTACCTATTCTAGGATCCTTCTAACAGCCAACCTCCTCAAACATCACAATAAGGCATAAGCCACACGATCCTAATAAAATTATTTCTAGGAATTTAACGCTAGGATCTGCTTGTTCTCATCTTATTTTCTATTTTTATCTATTTTTTTTGAGCTGGTAAAGACGCCTTCTTCATTTCCAAAAACTTTTTTTCTGAGTTTCTTAAAAACACATTAATCGACATCAGTTCTGTAACCGACGTCGACAACTTTTCTGCACCGGCATCGGTTATCTGACCGACATCGACAGCCTTCTTCACTGACATCAGTTTTTATATCGACGTCAGTCACTGTCCAATTTCTTTTTTTCAAAAATAGCAAGCTTAAAATCCAACTTTCTAGTTGTCTAAACATCCATTCTGGTTTTTTGAGACTGAAAAAACACAATTTTCTGAAACCTGACCCTTTCTTGCCTTGAATGGTTTTGACACGCAGTCAAACCAAGGCTCTCCTTGATCATGCTAGTCAACAACCGATTCCACCTTCACCATCTATAACCAGTCCTATAATGGAGTTCCACTCAGAGACTGAAAGAACTCCTACTCGCCCAACCCCGCCTCAGACTCTTATTGTCCCAGAAGGGGACCAAGATTTTGCACGATTCTTGGACCTTAACGTCAAAGCCTTATATCACTATCTCGCGCATAGCCAAACATGAGACTCCCTAGGCAACCCAATCTATGGGATGCTGACTTCCTTAGTTGAGACAAAAATCACATCAATAGCACCTACAATTCACCCACTAGACAATCAAGTCAACACCTCCACTAATAACCCAACCGTGTCTTACCTTCAAAATATAGCCACTCCATCTAAACCTACCTCCATGGGGGTTCTAGTACTCCCTCAACCTCAAACCACTTAATTAAATCCCACATCTTTCCAAAACCTACTGGTCTCTATCCCCCCTACTCTTTCACTTATCAACACAAGAGTAACTGTTTACCCGTCAACAAGCGTGGCTACTCCTCAACCATCCTTGACGGCCCCTATCCAACTTGTGCCTACCAACCCCATAACACAAGTGCCCTTGGTTCCAACTTTTGCTCCAATAACCAGCTACCCATATGTTGCGTCTACGCAACCAACCACGTCATACGCCCCTCCCAATATCTTTCAAGTGCCTTATAATCTAGGAGGCACTCCACCCGCCAATCCGTCAGTAGATATCATCAAAATGCTGATGGACAAAATGTCTAGCCTAGAGACCTCCATTTCCAGCTCACACAATGCTCTCTCATATGAGCAAATTTGTAATGAGCCCATTCATCCTTCTGTTCTGATTAGACCATATCCCAACCAGTGGGAGCTTCCCAAATTTTCTCGCTTTCAAAGCAAGGAAGACCCACAGCAGCACTTACGGGCATTTAGACATGCTTGTTACCTTATTGCCCATGATGATGCATTGATTTTGCACACATTTCCTATGTCCCTTTTTGGTACTGCGCTTGACTGGTATAGCTCTATTTCCAGCCATTCCCTCTTCACCTTTACACAGCTAGCCCAGCTCTTTCTTGATCACTTCTCCATTAACATCACTAAGAAGGTCTCGATCACAGACCTCTATACTATCCGCCAATTTGAGGATGAATCTATAGCTGACTTCGTTGCTCGCTAGAGAGGCCTCATCAATCAACTCTCCTTTTCCTTACCTCAACTTGAACTTATTGAACTTTTCTCCCGAGCTTGCACCAAACATATTTCTTCCACCTTACGGGTTCAGACCTTCCGCACCTTCGACGAAGCCTTCACGATGGCCCACAAACTTGAATTACGTGCCGTCAAGGAGAATAAAATCAAGTTGCAGAGCAAGAATCCCAACTCTAAGACCAATGACTCCTCTTCTTCTAAACCTTCATCATCCAATCCTAAATCTAAAGCTTCAGCTAACGCTGTGGTCGTTAGACCTTGGTCCTCTTCAACTAATCAGCCTGAGCCATCCACATCTTAGAGTGCCACATGTCAATTCCAGCAGAGATACGTACAACAATAGTATACTCCTCTTGGAGAATCATATGTGTTTATACTGGAAAAACTTATTAGATAGGGGGTTCTCAATCTCCCCCAGATTCGACCACTGCCACAATTTGATCCCTCACGTGCCATCCCTGCGTGGTATAGGGAAAATGACTTCTGCAATTACCATCGTGTCAAAGGTCATGACATGGGAAACTACAAAACCTTTAAAAACATAATCCAAGACATGCTTGAAAAGGGTGACCTCGTTCTAGATAATCCCAATGCACCTCCAAATCAGGGCATCGACATCTTCAAGCAACCATTCCCCAATCATCCACCAACCCAAAATAATGTCCAGACCTTGATTGACAACACTCATGAACATGACATTCAAACAGTCAATACGGTCTTGCCCTTCATCCCCGACCAACCTCAAGAGGTTAGCCCATCTATCAGTCCATCACGTGTGGATGAACCTCTTTCACCGGTTAGTTCTCCATCAACCTCTCTCATCTTGGAGGATGCCTCAACCTTACCGGCACCACCGGTCTCATCATCCTCCTTCCTACTGCCTATGGAGGACCCGACCTTACCCACTCCTCGACTGCAAGTGGAGGGCACCATAATCCCTGCCCTTTACCTGCTTAAGGAGCCACACTCTCCAGTTCCTTCGGCACCAAGAGAAGAACCTGACTCTCCATCTTCTTCGATCAATGACAATCCAGTTATAACTCCCACACACCTTGGGTCCGAGACTACTGCCACACCTAACACATCTTCTCAAGGACCCAAACCTCATCCAACCATTTCTCAACCATTCTCTCGATTAGTAGAGAAATTAGAACTTCTCCCTTTAAGGAAAGTGGAGCATCAGGGATTGTGGGAGCGTCTTAAAGCTCTTCAACATCTTCGTGCCCTCTCGTCTCATGCTGCCAATCCTCCTAAGGCAGAATCTCCCAAGACTCTCAACAAAGTCCAGACTCCCACTTCTAAACCTGCATCTACCCCATCTAAACTGATCAAGTCACTCAGCGTTCACCCTGTCTCTACCCTCACTCACCTGCAAGTGAAGGTGGACTTAGACCAGACCTCAACCAATAATAGTCTTCCAACCAAGTCAAAGAAGACTGCCAGACTGCAAAGATGAACCCCTCCTCCACTGTCAACTTTGCCCTCCATTTTAGGCCCTCACCCTTCTACCCTAATCGGCGTGCTTCCTACTCCAACCCTTAACCAAAACAAATTACCTCCTTTGCTTCCTTTACCTACCTCCAGCCTACCCTCTCCTAAGAAGGCGGTACCTCTCATGAAGAAAGTATCATCTCTGCCTGTCACCACACCATCAAACCAAAAGGTGGTACGTAAACCTTCTTCAACATCCCCCAAGCAAAAATCACCAGCGCATCATGCATCAATAGGCACGAACCCCTTAGTAGGTTCATATGCTTTGATATTACACCAACTTTTGCAGACTTCTAGCATAACCCTTCCTTCTATCAAGCCATTTCAACCCCTCAGATCAAAACCTTCCTGGTTCGACGACATGAAGATTTATTTATACCATCATATGCCAGCACATGATATCGAGACTTGTTGTGCCCTCAAGGCAGTCATTCACCGCTATATGGAGAAAGACACTCTTCTCCTTGAGGACACTCTTGATCGACCCTTGACACCTCCCCATCCAACCTCTTCAACCACGTCAACATCTCACCAGCAAGCCATGACCCCTTCTTCACCTCCTATCTTTGAAATCAATGCTATCCATATAACCACTAGGTCACAAAAGGACAAGGTGAAATAAAAAGCTACTATTCCTTGGACCTATCCTTTTGTCCAGTCACCTCAACCACCAAAACCCAAGATTTCCATTTTAGGTGCATCTCAACCCCCTTCTTCAGAGGCAATCAAAGACTCTATGATAAAACAACTTCACCAAACGCCTATGAAGATGACCCTATATGACCTTATCCAAAGCTCCCCCCAGCATTGCCAGGCTCTAATCAAAGCCCTACAGGCAGCAGAAGTCCAACCTAAAGACCCTCAACCACTAGCTGCTTTAGTCCATTATTTATCCCCCATCACCTCTATCACTTTCAGTGATTCTAAAATTCCTACTTCTACTTTGGAAGATCAGGACGTTGCTCTTTTCATCACAGCCTACATTGATCAAACCTGTATTAAACGAGTTATGATTGACGGGGGTGCCAGCATTAATATCATTTCCACCCACGCCTTTGATCAATTGGCTCTTCCCAAGAATTGTGTATCGAAAACTGATGCAATCCTTAGATCCTTTAATGACACCACCGCTAACACTATTGGCACTGTTGTCCTCCATATCCACATTGGTCCACGCACAATCTTGGAGCTCTTCTACATCATTGAGGGAGAATTCCAATATAACATGCTATTAGGGCGACCCTGGATCCGTGCCATGGCTTGCATCCCTTCAACACTTCACCGTTGTGTCAAATTTGAACATGACAAACAAGTCCATGTCATTCCTGCTAACCCATCCCCTTTTAAGACTTGTAACACAACCTATCGACCCAATGATGTTCTTATCCCTCGCAAGGCATCAACTCAAACATCGTCTCCATCCACAGAAGCGTCAACTAGTGCACAAACAGTGGTTGCCACCACATCATCTTCTCAATTAACAACCAAGGACCCCATGGATGATATCTTCCAAAGACTTTCACTAGGGGAATATCGCCTACTTACTCTAGACATGTTCCAGACTCCTCAAGAGTATGGAAACCTTCATCAAAACCCAAGCTATGATTGTCTGATCGGAATGGTCATTCCTTATGGTCCTCCTAGCCTTCGAACCAATCTCATCTATGGGGGGTTGGATCAAGCTCCTACTAAATCAAATCCTTCTTCCTCACCTCAAATATTCACATCCAATTTCTCCTTTCTTGGCAACCCCACTTTTGCACATACCTACCTTTATAGGTGTGCATGGAAGGGTTTTGGCTTTGGGTGCTATGAACAAGGCTCCCATCGGCCTATCGAACCATCCAATGATGATAATGCAAAGAAACGGTATGGACTGGGTTTCCAAGAACCCACTGAGGCTTCCATGAACCTTTTCTCCAAACCAACCATCGACCAATCTCTTCCAGACTTGCCTATTCTTCCATCCTCACCTACAGAGTCGGTGGTTTCCATCCCTCCTAGTTTTTTTGCATAAACACCATCCGTTTGGAACCCCTAACCTATCAGCTCAATGGGGTTCCCATGTCTCTCCCTCTCATTTATCCCAGCATGATAGACAATGAATCGACAACCATCAACATAGTCCACTGCATAGACGATGATGCCATTCTTGCCTATATGGGTGCTGACGATTCTTTCATTCAGCACTCCCTCCCTTCTAAAACACAGGTTATGTTAAATGAATCAACCATTGACATTAACCTTTCATCTTCTGATGTTCCTCAAGTCTTAAAGATTGGTTAATCATTAGACACCCAGGAGCAGATCGACTATATCACATTTCTCTCAGACAATCGTAAAGCCTTTGCCTAGACCTATGCTGACATGCCTGGCATCGACCCTAACATTGCCACTCATAACATTGTCACAAACCTAGAGGCTAAGCCTGTTAGGCAAAAGCTTCGCAAAATGCATCCTCGTGTTGCACTTCTTGTCAAAGAAGAGCTTCAATACCTTCTTTCTATCTCCTTCATCCAACCCATCGATTATCCGTAGTGGGTCTCTAACATCGTTCTTATCACCAAGGCGTCTGGGGGGATCCAGATCTGCACAAACTATCACGACCTTAACCTAGCTTATCCCAAGGATGACTTTCCTCTTCCAAACATTGACCAACTTGTTGATCTTACAGCTGGCCATGAGATGTTATCACTCATGGATAGATTTTTAGGATATAACCAAATCTTGATTGCACTGGAAGATCAGCACAAAACCACCTTTATTACACCATGGGGAACTTTTTGCTATCGGGTCATGCCTTTTGGTCTGAAAAATGTAGGCGCCACATATCAGCGTGCCATGACTTACATCTTTCATGATCTCCTCCATAAAATCATGGAGGACTATGTAGATGACCTGCTTGGCAAGTCTAAGCTTCGTCGTGACCGTTTGACTATCCTCAAGATCATCTTCTCTCGCCTTCTTCTATACCATGTCCATCTAAACCCCAAGAAATGTGTCTTTGGGGTCCTCTCAGGAAAGCTCCTGGAATTCATTGTCTCTCTTCATGGCATCGAGATAGATCCTACCAAAATCCATGCTATCCTCAAAATGCCACCTCCAACTAATCTCAAGCAACTTCGCAGTCTATAAGGGAAGCTCTAATCCATCCGCCATTTCATTTCACAGCTTTCTGACCATTGCCAACCCTTTCATCACCTCCCCAAGAAGGACGTCTCCTTTAAATGGGATAACGATTGCCAAGAGGCTTTTAAAGCCCTCAAATGCTATTTGGTTTCTCCACCAGTCCTTATTCCACCAAAAGATGACCAACCCTTCTACCTCTACATCTCAGCAACCAATCATTCGTTAGGTGCCATGATCACGCATTGAGACGAGTAACACCGAGAGCAAGCAATCTACTACATAAGCCGAACACTTGTCGACTATGAAACTCGATATACTCATACCGATAAACTCTGTTTGGCATTAGTCTTTGCCACTACCAAGCTCCGTCACTATCTTCTCAATCACAAAACCTTTGTCGTCACCCACACTAATCCCCTTAAATACATCCATTCTAAACCATATCAAAACTAACGTATGGCTCGTTGGCTCATGCTTCTTGCTGAATTTGACTTAGAATTTGTCCAACAAAATCTATAAAAGGGCAAATGATCGCTGACCAACTAGCGGATGCCCCTCTTCCCGACAATCAACCTTCTCAGTGCGAGTTTCCTGATGAATCCATTGCCACTCTCTCGACTGATGACACATTCTACCAAATGACGATGTTCTTTAATGGATCTAAATGTCAACTCGGTGGGGGTGCGGGGGTCATCCTCATTCCACATGAAGGTGAACCCATGCCCCTATCTTTCAAACTCGACTTTGAATGTACCAATAATATGGCCGAATATGAAGCCTTAATTTTGAGACTTCAAACTGCCCTTTCTTTAAACATCAAGTCCATCAACATCTTCGGTGACTCACAACTTGTTGTCAATCAAATCAATGGTTCATATCTTTGTAAAAATGAAATTTTACAAAGGTACAAGCACCGTGTTGACACTCTTTTAGCATCTTTTGACCATCACTTATTGCAGACTATTCCTCGATCGACGAATAAGTTTGCTGACACCATGGCTTCCCTCGCCTCGCATATTCCTTCTTCATCATCATTCTCATCAAGAATTTATGTCATGGTACATCATGTGCCATTGCCTTCATACATTTCCACTGACATCAATCTCGTCCATACCATAGACTCTAGTTCACAAGATGTATGGTATAAACAACTTGAGGACTACTTGGCTCATTCTATCATTCCTCCCAACCTCTCTAGCAATGCGCGGTGGGCTTTCATCAAGCGCACCACTCACTATACCATGCTAGGGGGCCTTCTCTATAAAAGAGGTTTTGACGGCCTTCTTCTTCACTGTTTAAACTCCATTGAAGCTTCTCATGCTGTTAAACAAGCCCATGACGGGATTTGTGGCAGACACTTCAGTGGTAATTCGGTTGCCAAGCGCATCCTTTGCCTGGGTTATTATTGGCCCACTCTTCATCAAGACTATAACAATTATGTTTGGCATTGCATCAAGTGTCAGTAGCATGCTAACTTGCTTCATCTCCCTAGTCATGCCTTACAAGTCGCTCAAGATTTCTAGCCTTTTTCACAGTGGGGCTTAGATCTCATTGGCGAGATTAATCCTCATTTGTCTCTTCGTCATCAGTCCATCATCACTGCCACCGAGTATTTCACTAAATGGGTGGAAGCTATTCCTCTCGTCTCTACAAAAGCCAACAATATTGTCGACTTCATCAACACCCACATCATCTGTCATTTTGGTGTACCTCACAAAATCATCACCGACAATGGCAAGTCCTTCAAAAACAAAACTGTCCAAAAACTTTGCGACTCATTTGGCATCAAACTCAGCTTTTCTTCACCTTACTACCCACAAGTAAATGGGTAGGCCGAGGCTTCTAATAAAATCTTAACTAAAATTCTCATGAAGGTGGTCAATGACACTGGAAGGGATTGGCATGTTCAAATACCCTTCGCTTTGTGGGCCTACTGCACTAACATCCGAACCTCTATAGGTGCTACCCCTTTCTCTCTAGTTTACGGAATAGAGGCTGTCTTACCTCTCAAAGTACAGATCCTGTCTCTTCACATTTCACTCCATGAAATTCTTTTTAACGATGACTTTCATCAAGATCAATTAGCTCAACTTGAGTTATTCGATGAACGTCGTCTTGCTGCCCTCAATCATCTCCATGTCTATCAAAATCGCATCAAACGCGCCTATAACAAAACTCTACGAGAAATAGATTTCAATATCGGAGACCTCATCCTCAAAGTGAACCAACATGTGACCAATATGGAATAGAGTAAACGAGGCAAATTTGCTCCTAATTGGCTCGGACCTTATATCATCACGCACAAGTATGGATCAGGAAATTATCATCTGTCTTCTCTTGAAGGCCGACCAGAACCTGAGCCCCTTAATGCTTTGCATCTATGACCATTCTACTGTTAGTCAAGTGCTCATCCACTTGACATTTAATTTGAGTTCGTCCCTTGAGCAATCCTTGTCCTTTTATCCTCAATCCATTCCACCCTTTTTCCATTAACAAAATCCTCTACAACCCTTTTATGACGTACGGATGCTTCGTCCTAATAAAAGGGAGCCCTTGACCTTCTATAAGTCTTGTCCATGACTCAACATTCTATCAAAACTAAATCAAGATGTCAAAATATCCAAGGTCACAAAATCAAATCAAAACACAGACTACTCCCTCAAAGGACAGCTGCACTATCATTGATGTAACTAATAGACTGCTCCCTCGAAGGATAACTATTCAAAATCTATAAAACAAAGTATAGACCTCTCCCTCAAAGGATGGCTATGACTAAATCTTACTACAAACAGCACTCCCTTAGAAGCTTCCCGCATCGATCAGCTTCACAAATGACCACCAAACAAGTGACATCTTTATGTGGACTTCCCGCATTGATCAGTCCACTCTTTAAAAAAAAATAAAAAAAATCGGGTCATGGACTTGACTTATAGTTGTCTCAGGGCCTCCTATAAAAAGGGGCAAAGTTATCCCTACTCTAAACATGGTTACCCTCTCCTTCTATCCCATCACTTACTCAAGGGACTTCAAGCTCACTTTAATGTCAAAGTGATTCGATTACCACTCTAACATAACTCATGGTCAATAATGTAACATATGAATGGGGCTCTTCGTTCTAACAACCCCTATCTATGTTGTCATTTTGGTCCTTGTCAATAAAAGGGTGCTTATGCCTTTTACTTTCTGCCTACACTTTGGTCACGTTTAACCACATCATTTGTCAAAACTATTCAATTCAATTCTTTTCAAACCACTCACATAGCCTAATCATTCTGGTTTCCATAAACATCAATACAGATGGAAACTATCAACCACACAATTTATGTCAAGCATAAACCATTACTTGCTGAAACATAAATCGACCTGCAATTCATTTTTAGCAAACATCCATCATGAATATAGATAGTTGCTAGGGATGAAAAACCCTGACCAATGTTATAGCTTACACCATTTGGAAAAGGCTGTAGCATCATCTTCTCCTCATCATTTCAAGCATGTACCCTCAGACATATGGGAAGTGCTATATCCTTATCATGACCAAAATCAACCACTTTGATCTTTTTTCCTCCCTTCTTGGGAGAACTACATTGGCCTGAGGCCCTAATGACAGGGGCTATGTAGGCAGCACTCAGTTGACATGGGGTCTTCTGGGGTTAGCTCAGCCATTCCTTCATCGTATTCCTTCATCGCATTCCTTCATCATATTTCTTCCATACATTCTTTTGTCACCTGTCAATCAAATCACAAACAATCACATATTTTTCATAATTATTAATCACAACCACATTATCATCATCACATAATTAAGCATTCACATCATATAATCCGCAAGTCATAACATAAATATCACTATCACATAATCCTTACGCATCATCATCTAATCTAAAAGTCATGACCATTCTCATCATTAGCATTATCACAATGCATCATTATATTAATCATCATCATTATAATCATTGACCATAACATTATCATCATCACATTTAATCATCATAACATTATAATCATAAACATAATATCAAAACATGCACCATCATCATAATAAAAAATGCTCAATACATTAAACATTAAACAACATCCATAACACATCAATGATCCAAAACTATCATCATATATATATCAAAATCTTTTATACAATGACACAATCTATCTCTATCTCTCTCTCTCAACAAAATATAATACATCTCGCATCATCGGCTTGTAGGCCGGTATATAAATAAATCTCAAGGTCTGCCCTCAAGGCTGTGGCTGTGGTGGTAGTGGCAGTGGCTGGGAAGATGCTGTATCCTCTCCCCCCTCTGATCTGTGCCATCTGTGAGACCTAGAAGCCATCGCTTGAGACATAGACCACTATCGGCTCTACTCTGCCCTCATCTCAGAGTATCACTGTATCTAAGGGAACCCCCTGATGGCCCTCTCATAATACGCGATCTCATCCAATGCATCACTGTATCTAACTAGAGATATAGTCTGTGGTGGACCCATCTGTTCTACTACCATGCCCTGTACTGACCCTTGTGGCTGTGGTTGACCTAGCTACACTGATGTTGACTATCTTGGCCCCTATGAAAATGCCAGTTGCTGTGATGGCTGCTGCATCAAACCCTGTCCTCTCAAAACCTATCCTGCCACTGCTTGTGCCTGGGCTATGACGAGCTATCCCTGTAGCAGTGTGACCTGACCCATCAACACTGTCACTTGACTCATCATCTCTGTCAGCTACCTTGTAACCCTTGCCAGTTGTCCTTACAAAATTGTGACTTGGGCCTGT
Source organism: Torreya grandis (assembly GCA_037957365.1). Taxonomy (NCBI): domain Eukaryota; kingdom Viridiplantae; phylum Streptophyta; class Pinopsida; order Cupressales; family Taxaceae; genus Torreya; species Torreya grandis. Next base: position 539,025 of record JARHVA010000402.1, on the reverse strand, counting down.
GCCACATCCCTCTCCTACCGTGCAGTGTCCCTCTCCTCACAGGTTATATCCCACTCCCTAGTAATGGTCTGTGGATCTGGCTACGGCCCTACCTATAAACTTGTGTACTGCCCTACCTACCATGCCGTGTAGGCCTTTGTACAACCTCGGTCAGCCACCCCAAGTCCTGTCAGCAATTCCTCAAAATCTGGGCCCTCTATCTCCTCTGGTAGTGGGAGCGGTGCCTCAATGTCGTCTCATCTGTATAGTGGGAATGTGAGAGGTACGTCCTGTAGCAGCCCATACTGGCACTGTACTCTCTCTGCTAGCACTCTCTCAAGCTCACCAACTCGCCTGCCCCTGACCCATCTCAGGATCTGCACTCCAACCAGCTACTCTCCCTAGTCTCTGAATGCTGGATAAACCAAGTATGGTCTCCAAATGATGTCTGTAGGAATTAGGGCCTCCAATACCCCTCTGTAATGGTCAATGTCTCTGACCACTCCGTCTACCCATGTCTGTGCCATCACCTTGCACCACCACCTAAATCCGACCCTAAAGCCAACCAAAATCACCACTGAGAGGCCAAGAGGACGGGTAACCAATATATGCTCATAGGCCCAACAATGTAACAGGTGGCCTACGCACAAGCTGTATCATCGCCGCCGACTAATACCCCACAGCTCTCTATACACCTGGGCCAAAAAACTGGTGCCCAGGTGAACACTGTCCACTGCTCTAGCATATCTAGCAAAACTCTGGTCATAGCGACTGGAAACCTACCGCCCTCTACATCTGGCAATGTGTACACTGTGATGCCTATCATCATCAACACCACTAGCCGATGTGCGTCCTCATTTGCAACGTATAAAGGCTCATACGCAAAGTTCGCTGAGTGGTAGCTAGTCTCTATGACGTGCTTTCTAAATAGCGTAACCATATGAATATCATGTACCTCTCTTGAGCATGCATAAAGGTCTGCTTCATGTATTGGTAACCACAAAATCTAGTACACATCCTCGACTGTGACCGTCATCTCTCCCATGGGCAGATGGAAAGTGTTGGTGGAATGATGCCACTGCTCAATCAGTGCCACCATCAAACTCACATCCCATGCCACCTGACAGTAGCGTCGTAGCCCACCGAGTCCAACTGTGCTCATCTGCGCCCACTCATCGACTGTCACCCCTCTGTGCATCCGCATCAACAATGTCAGGAGGTGATCTCGCAACATCAAAGATAGCCTTGCCTACATCCACCCAAGTCAATTTTATGTTAAAAACTTTCCCTATTTCACTATCTATGCCTAACTCAACACCTAAGAATCCCTTGGTGTAGCTTCGACCCCTTGACTTAAACATTTTTTCCCTCTTTTGACCAGGCAGCAACTGACATCGGTTAGCGTGTCAACGACGGCACTCACCTAACCAACATTAGTTACTTAGTGATCGATGTCGACAGGTTAGTGACCGATGCTGATTATTGGTTGGCCGATGCCAGCAAACCCGCTGATGTCGGCGACTGGTTTAGCCCTAGGGCCGAACGAGGTGAGCCCTAAAAATTAGGGCTTCTCCATTTCAACCCCCTACACCCCCCAAAACCCTCTCAAAACCCCCTAACCTATCCTAGATCCCTTTTCCACCCTCTTAGCTACCCTCCCCCCTCATTTTCTACCCATATCAACAAAAATTTCAAAACACAAATAAAAACAAAAATCTAACTAACTAGGGCTTAGAGACCCTCCTACCTCATCTCAGCATCACCGACGTGGTGGCATGATGGGTGCCGCTGGTGGTGGACCTCTTGTGGGTCCTCTACTGCCCTCTGCCATCACTTCTACCTCAAACTCTTGCTGGCCTACAACTGACTCTTTAACCTCCAATCTACTCCCTCTCTCCACCAATCTCTCTCTGCCACCTCACACCGCTAATTCGCTCACTATCAGTCACTTTCACTCCTCAAAATCTAGAGCACCTTTTTTTTCTCAGTCAAATAATCACAAATGACTTTTGGTGGGCCACCAATCTAGTTTTGTCAGATTTGGCAGGCCGCTGACATCGGCATCTGTGTGCCCTAATTCACCGACGTCGGCCAACATCTGCCGACGTCGGCCGACATCTACCGACGTCGGCCAACATCTGCCGATGTTGGCTGACATCTGCCGACATCAACCATTTTTGGCTATCGATGTCAGTTTTTGTCACTGACGTTGGCATCTTTCCAACCTCCTTTTTTTTTGTTGCCCTAAAATCATGCCCCCAATCAGTCAGTCCTCCATACCACGTCATTTTGGCCCCTTGGGGCACACTTAAGATCACTTTTGCATCCATCCATCAACCACCAAACCTTGGAGATCATGACCATCTCCTCTAATCGTGACTACTTCCAAAGTGATTTTGCCTTGGTTGTTTTTAAATGTATGCTACCTCATGATTGGTTAGCAAAATTGTGCACAAACTTTTGACCTTCACAAGTATAGGATCGCAAGCCAGTTGATTTGCACTTGTGACATTTTCATGTTTTCAGGAGCACTTCCTGACCCTGGGATACCTGGAACACAATGACCATTAGAGCTTCAGCTTAGATTGAATAACCCAATCAATAGATGACTAATGCTGGGGCCTGGTTATTTCAATTTTGGAACTTCTTGACTCTCGACTTGTGACAATTTGACCTGACCATCCTCGTGAAGTGGTGTATGCGCAATCACAACTTTTGTAACATTCTCACTCTATCTTCACCTTTTTCATCAACTCTCTGTCAAATCAACACCTGATTCTAGGTTCCCTTCTCTCGACTCTTACTTTGAGGGGGAATACCTCATTCATAATCGAGGCAATCAACTCACCTATTTTTGTCTTGCAGTTCACTTGAACAACCAACAAGAAGAAATCAACCTTATCCCATACCTGGGGCAACCAACTCCTGTTTTTGTCTTACAGTTCATTTAGAGCAACCAACAAGACAAAAGGAGCAAATGTAGACACCTAAATAGTGTCTAACCCTTAGTCACCTTCCCCCTTGGTCCATTCCTAACCCATTTCTAAAACATGTAATTATTAATTTAAAATAATAAACTTATTTTGAATTAACCCCTCTCCTTGGACACATCACCCATGACACCTTGCCTAGGACACCTTGCCTTGGACTAATTCCCATCCTATGACTCACCCTTACATCTCTCTAACCACTTAACCAACTCTCGTGCGTATTTAGCCCAACCTTTGACATTCTCCAACAGATAGTGCACTTAGCAGATGAAAAATGGGCTTGATGGCTCCTTTTTCCCGTTCTACACCCGTCGACGTCGATCAAATGTCAGCCGACGCTGGTGGAATCACCGACGTCGATTATACTTAACCAAATTTTTTGACTCTTTAATCGATCCCAATCAAAAATTGGCTAATCTCTGAAGCTAATCACGACTCTCGAATCTTCTTTCAACGAAACAAAGTTCTCGTGCTTTTACTTTTCAATATTTTGGACTTCTTGGTGTTCTTACAGGGATCAACATTCTTGGCAGCCCTATCTAGACACTAAGGTCTTGCATCAGACATTCTGCACAGGAATTACACGATATCTCCCTCACCAGCGACAACCAAAACACAGCTTCTGCACCTTTGCCAATTCATATCACAGCTAAGTATTTGTATTGTTTTCATTCTAATATCATTTCAAATATATTAGTATTCTGTCTATTGTCTATTCCAAGCATCCTTGACCCAACCTTCCCTGTTCTTCTCAGAGAGGCTAAAAAGCCTTCTCTCACCCCTTTATTACCTTTTCTTTGCCTCTGATACTCCCTTAATCTCTCTTTAGGCAACACCCTCTGTCTAATCAACTCAGCAAAAGTTATTAGAGACCTACAGATCATCTTAAGACTCATCTAATCAACCTGACTAAATTGCTTTATGGAAAGGCTGAAAGGCCTTTTTCCTCCTCACTCCTTTTCCTAACAAGATTTTTAGTCCCTTAGATCCCAAACAGTCCCTCTGAATCCCTCATAGACCCTCAGACCCTTAGACGAGACCAAATCCATTCTACAGACTAGAAGTTAGACATGTAACCCATCCCTAGCCAATTTCCCTGACCGACCTCATCCACTTCCCCTATTGACATCGGCAGTCTAACCGTCGTCGGCGACCTCCCTGACCGATGCTAGCAATATCATCGACATTGGCGACTGTGTTTAGTAAATTACAGTTTATCAGGTACACATTTGCTTTTAGTTCTTTCTTTTCACATCTTTCATTATTTCTCTTTTCTATCTCTATCATATTTTGTCTTAAACAGTGGATTGTCATCCTTCAAGAAGCCTTAGCGCTTCTAGGACCAAGCTTTTGCTTGGCAATCCACCCTCTTATCAACTAATGTTCTTCATGTTTTAGTGTTTATCTCTTTCAGGTGTCATTCCTCCACCGCAAAAGAGGAGTTCTCACAATGTCTAGATTATGGTGCACAGACTATATCCAGGTACACACAAGCCTTGACCATTTCTTTAAGTTTCTCATTTTCTCTCTTTGAATGTGAAAGCGAAATTGCATAGAAACACCTATGACTACTATTTGATACAAGATGAATCCTATGAATCCCCTCATAGGTAGTTAAACAATTGATAAATTATAAATCCTACTTTCAATGCCTCAACAAGTACAAGTAGAGGAGGAAAAAGTAGAATAAATTAATGAAGTATCAAAATTAGAGAGAGCCAAGGCATTGAGCCTCATGGCCAACAAAGGGAAAGCAACAACCATAGAGTGCACCATAGATAAGAAGGATTTGTATTTAGAGACTACTTCCTTACTTCTTATATTCCCATTTTTGGTTATGTATCAATTCTGTCTATGTTGAAAACTTCCAAGGTGGATGTTTTCACTTTCATCCCAGATGATTCATTAACCTCTTCCTATCTCTTAAATATCCCTCTACTCACTCCAAAATTTGAGAAAGACTCTTCTACCACCTTTGCTCCATCTTCCACCACCATGCCATCCACTTCCATCATGGCCATGACTAGTATTACCTATGGCACTTCCACAGTTAGATCCTTGAAGAGGAAAATGGTAGCCTAGAATATTGAAATAACCATGGCCACTCCCTAACTCCATGTCTCATCCACCCATATCACTTTATGTATGCCATTCACCACTTCATCCTAGGAAACCATTATCACAAAGTTAGGAAAGGGTAAGAAGGCAAATAAAGTTATCACAGTCCATCCACTCCCCCAATATGGAGGTTTAGATTGGTCTAAGATCATTTGTCCTTCCCTCCCTAACATAATCCTCAAAGAAACAAATAAGTAGCAACCAACAAATAATTTTGAAGAGGAGGCTATGGTTAAAACCATATATGAGATAGAACCCAACCAACTAATAATTCCTCCATGGGTCATTTATTTAAAAGATAAAACTTCTCAAATACCCATCTTTAAGATAATAGATCTCCCATCCATTATAACTTTGTTTGACAAGCCATATGGGAACATTCAGAGGGTAAGAAATAGGAAGTTAAAAGATGAAGTTGGTAGGGAAATAATCTTTAAGGAAAGAAAATATGTCTTTTACTTGTCCAAAAGATATAATAGACAAGTGGGTCAATCCCCCTAAAATGGAGATTTTATGTGTCTATCCAAAGAACATAAAGATTACATGGTGGTAATGCATGAAGGTACAAAGCTAGAGAGACAAGAAATAGATGTAGAATTAGATAAAATAAAAGAACAACAAAAGCTAGTACATATCCCAGAAGGTATTGAGGCTGAGGTGTAGGAGGCACCATCAAAATTCTATAATTATTTAGAGGTATTAGAGTTTCTACAGGCTAAATTAGCCCCCCATATTACTAGTACTCACCAATTATTTAATATTTTGAAGTCAAATGAGAATAAGCTAAAGTTATTAATTATTTACACAACCAATAAGACATATATCCATTTGGATCTAATGATACCATTAGAGGCATCCAATACACATAAAAAGGTTGTAATCATGATAGAATAAGCCAAGGAATGGGTAATAACTACTAGGTAATAGATCCCCAAATACTTGGAGCACAAGGCCCTCATCTTGTAGATTTTGAATGACTTAAAATTGTCAAAAGTTAAGGATTATATAGGAAAGTTGATAAATAAAACGAACTTTTATCAACTTATTCAAGAGGCTTTAGACAATTTTAAGCAAATTTTACAAGGACTATCGTTATAAGACATTGAAGTGGAATTGAGCTTTGCTTGGAAAAAGGTGATCACATTTGAAATATTTAAAATCAACTTTTAGATGATAAAAGTAGAGTATGAAAAGATCTTAGGGTAGATTGGTAGGGTGAATAAACCCTCTCTTTTAAACTTGTATATAATTATATAGTATCATGATGTATTGCGTAAATTCTAGCTCAAGATACAGGCAAACAAGAAGTAGACTCAACTTGCCATTTCTAGTTCTACATCCTCTGACTAAAGTTAATACATCCATGCAAATGTTGACATAGCCATAAAGGGCCAAGTTTTGTTACATATACATTATATAGAAGTATATATTCTATATTTATATTTTTCTTATGATTCAAACATTTTGTAAAGTTGCCTATTCATTTTGTAAACATGCACACATTGCATGATTTTTTAGAGGCTAACTTAAACTATTAACAACTGTAAGATAAATTTATACAGTTTTGAGACCATAGTTAGAACTTAATTTCTAACTATGCCATGTAATGTATTTTTCATGAAGTTGGAGGATGAGGTGACCCCTTCCCAAGTCTATTTAAACACATGTAACCCATAATTTAAAAGGGTTAGAAGATTTAAATATACAGGAGCAAAAGTAATTTTGGTTGTCAACTCATGTTTTTATGTATTTTATTTCCAATATTTGTGTGATTAGGATTATCTCTTTTGGTTTCATGATTAAATAACTCTTAGTGTGCAAAATCTATGAAGGAGTTCTTTCTTGTTATAACTGACATGCTAGTCTTAGATGTGCAATAGCTATTAAATGATTAGTAAGTTACTATTATCACATAGGATTGTACCTATCTTGGTCCTGTAGCTTGTTGTGCAAGTGCCTAATGAAACAATAGAAAAACCTTCAAAGTTGTGGGACCTTGGAAATTTGAGGTTAATCTCTAGAGAAGGTTAGATTCCTTTCACTAAATTTGATGCAAAATGATAAAAATCTAGTTTTGTGGAAATCTCTTTCTTTAGTGTTTTTGGATCCTAAACTAGGGATTTGAGAAGGAAAGGGTAAAATAAATTAGAATTTTCAAAGAAATGAAAATATGGTGATTAAACCAAATATTTTATAGTGGATCTAGATGTTTGTTTGGGAAACACAATAGAGTAGAAAATAGATTGAATTTATTCTAAGCATAGACTTTTGCAAATTTGAAAATCAGAGGTAGTATTTTAGCTATTCTTCAAAAAAGGGAAAAGGATATTTATTCCAAACAATATTATCAAGAGGGTAAAATACCACAATTGAATTTTCTTGAGACTGAAATAAAAGACAAAGCTTCCACAAAGGATCTGATAAATTACACAACATAGAGATCCCAAAGATAAGAAAGGCCAAAAAATCAACTTTATTTCTCTCCAAAGATTAAAACTTTTAACAAATACATTTAAAATGTATAAAAATATAACTAAAAACAAAACAATAGATTGGGATACGAGGTTTGTCCATATTTATACAAAATATGTCACATAAGACATGTAGTGTTGAAACTTGAACTTTTAGTTTATAAAATCATGTAGATCTAAAAATACTTATGTAAAAAGATGTGAGCTCTTCTATTTTTGACATCTTGGACTTGTGGAACAACTAAAATGTAGCATGCATGTGCTAGGCATGAGTCTAGGCATATCATGGCTTAGTTGGGACTTAATATCTTCATGAAAGGATCCCTGTCTGATGTTGGATGAAAATATCTCCCTATGAAAGAGGTGACACCCAAAACATAACTTGGACTTAAAAGATAACATTGAAAATAAATTTCAATTTTATTTTCATGCAAACCTTAGAATGAAAAATATAAAGTGAGACTTTTATAAAATCTAAGTCTTTATCACTTTTTACCAAAAGGAACCATAAAATTTACACTTTATGACATTTCACCTTTTAAAAACTTCACATTTATCAAAATATAAAGTGAAATTTGCACTTATGCTTTTTGCAACTTCCACATTCAAAAAATATAAAATATAGAAATATGTCTTTCTCTTTTTGAAAAAGAGTTATGTAAAAAATATATAGTTGTATCTTGCAATTAAAAATTACAAATTACAATGTCTTTGAAATTAAATTATGAATTAACATTTAAATTATTCAAAGGAGGGAAAATTAATCAATCTTTAGGACTTCTTCAGATTTCTTATCATTTTTTGCCTATAGCTTCTTTGTATATATATCGAAGGCTTTAAATATCTCCTGAATTCTCTCTACATCTAGCCCATAGGAGTATATGTTTAAATTTGTAAAGTTTTCCTAGACATCAAATAACTCTCTTCTAAAAGTTTTGATCCCATGCATTTCCATTCTCATCTTATCAATTGCCTTTTCATATTTGATAGAATGGTGGATGGAACTCAAGGCAAAGACTGTGTCCTTTGAAAACGCTTTTTTAATAATTACCTTGAAATTTCTCTGTACCTACTCTAACTAAAGGATATTGTTGGCATCATCTATTGGTCAACATGACATTAAATTCATCATGCCATTAATATCATATAACAAATCAATAACCTTATCATGAGCCTCCTTAACTTGCCTCACATATTTTGTTAGTACTCTTATCCAAAATTGAGTAGCCCTATGTAGTTCCTCATTCTCGGCATCACCTTTTGATATTTTATCCATAATGAGGGTATTTACATCAATTGATTTTATGGCTATCAACTAATACATATTTAGGAGCTGAATTTCACTTTCATAGCTGTTAATATATTCCTTCAAAATTTCTTTTCTCTCCATGATGAATCCATAATGTTCCATAATGACAGAGTTTTGTTACCTTTAGTGACCAACTCCTTAGACCATTATTTAGTATCCCTTCCCATGTGAGAAATATCTTGTATATAATCAATTGTGGCTTGATCTGGATTGATTAGTTGCACTACTTATGGTTGTTGTGGTGTTTCACTGGTCTTAATAGACTCGTTGAGTTATTCTATCAACTAATCAACTTTCCTTTTAAGTTCATTCTTAGTGTCTTTGTCATGGTAAATTATATATAAGAGAGAGTTGATTTCCAAATATAGACTATGTTTGAGAGCTTATCTCATCTATTTACCGAGGTGTATTTGATAAATTTGTTAATCTGCCACCATAAGATCTTCCTTTAATTTATCTAGTGGGGGTACCATAATCTCAATGTACCTCTCCCCCTTATTATCAATGAATGTCCTTGAAAGGGTCCTAGGAGTAGGCTTATATTTCTTCTTGACTTTTGACATTCCAAATTCCAAAGTGATAGGATCAATTATTAATTTCCTCTTCTTTCTTACTAATTAGGATAACCAACTGGGGTAGCCTTCTACTATTCTGTCACTATCATTGAAGATTATATAGCTAATGTAGCTACACTAACTGATACTATGACTAAGGGAACATCCTAGGAAGATGATATTGGTAGATACTTAGGAGGTGCCTATGAGGTTTCACCTTCACAAATAGTTTGCATAACCATATCTGCACTAAGTGTTTGGGCTACTTCAACCTCAATAGATGGTATGGTTTAAATAATGGAAATGGGAAGGGTAGAGGTGATGGAATTAGGGGTGATTTATGGGGAAGTGGAAGATGGAACAAACACAAAGATTATGAATTTAAGAACTGGTGAAAGGGTGGAATCTAAAACATTAAATGTGTCAATTAGGTGCATAGGGACACTCATGGTTGGTGAGGTGAAAATGATGGGTTAAGATGAAGAGGGAGTAGTACTCACCCCATAGGTTAAGGTTGGCATACAAAATAGTAATCAAGATGACTGACTCTGATGCAATGTAATGTTGGGTGGTGTTGGGAATTAATGGCAATAAAATGGAAGGAATTGTAAATGGAATATAAAATAGGAGTGGATCAAACATGGAAGGTGAAGTGAGAGGAAGGGAAAGTGAAGTGGAAACTTAAAATTCCACTATAAGGAGACCCTAAGTGTCCAGTTCACTTATTTTTGTTGTTTTTACTTGGCTTATTCAGGTGGGTGGAGTGGTAGATAAAGTGGGGATGAGTGGAGGGGTTGACATTGGAGGTGGAAGAGCTAAAAATTGTAGTGCAATGGGAACTTGAGATGCTTGAGGAGGAGAGGTAGTCAGTGGAGGTGTTGAAACCTCTTTTACAATATGTGTAGGAGAAGGGGGTGTTGTGGAAATGGGAGCTAATGATATAATATTTTAAGCTCTAGATCCCTATTATTTTTCTATTTTTTCTTCCATCAAAAGGTTAATAGGTTCCTTTACAAATTCTCCTTGTCTATTAGATTCCCCCTTCCTTACCTTTTCTTTTGTCTTCTTCTTCTTATTTTTAGGTTCCTTTGAAGGTTCTCTAAGACCCTCCTCTGATGAAGTAAGACCTTCTACCTTGAGATTTAAAATCTTCTCCTTAAACCCTACAGTTTCTCTTATGACTTTCACTCCCTTTCTCCTCAACCGATTGATGGTCCTATTGATCATTGGGGATATTATATAAAATAGTGAGAAATATTTAGGAATTGAAAACCTTATTGGTGGTATAGGTATGACAATGATCTATGTGAGGTGAATTGGATCTACCCAAGATTTTTCATCCATAAGGTCATTAGGGACTGGTGCCAGATCATAGTCCTTTATTTGTTGTAGGGACATTCTAGAATAGTCCCTCATTCTGAACATCTCTTCATTATCATAGTTCTCCTATAAATATTCATAATATGGAACATGTTCATATGTTTATAGATCTAGTATGGTAGTGACCTTACTATATGGGTTAAAGTAAGGTCTAGATTTTAGGGTCCTCAATGCTACTTGGCTTATTTCTACCTCTATAGTTCTATCCTTCAAAAGAGATTGACATGTATATCAACCAATATAAATAGGGAACCATATCCCTACCTTGTGTATTTATAAAAGGCGATTGTGTGTATTCACTAGTTGCCTAAATTTTTTTAACAATACCCATTTATTTATTACAAATAGGGAAGTGTGTAAGGACAACCATTGAATCTAGCTGCTGGATGTAGGAATAAGTGGGGAACTATATAAAGGAGTCTCATTTGGTAATATCATATTTTTATTCTTATGATAACCTTATCTTTCTAAGATTTTGATCAAACATGACGATGATGTTATAAATGAAAACATCATTAACTCTCCTAAATTTTTGTCTACTAGACTGTAATGTGAGATCAGGGTAGTAGTTATACACTCTAGTTATCTCCTTAGGAACTATATTTTAGCCCAAGAATAATCTTATTTTGGCCAAGATATAGATGATGTATGATGTCATGTAAAATTTATTGGTCATCTGCACCTCCACCAATTGGTTATGGAAGGAATCACTTATTAGTTGAGCTTAGTGTATCTACTGCTTATTCTCTTTGATGATCTAGATATTCTAGTACATCTAATACTGATAACACTTGACATCAAGACTACTAGTGACTCTATGCAATAGTGTTATGATGTCTCCCACCTCTTCTATAAAATCTGACCTATACATAGTCTTGGGAAACTTGGTGAAGGAATGATTGGGAGTCTTGAACCATTATTTGTTGATAATCTTCTAGTATTTATCTTTCTTCTCCTCATATAACTATGTAGATGTCTCTATATTTATATCTAAATAACTCTCAAATTTAGGGATGATAAACACCGTGTCAATGAAGTCAAGATCAAGATATAGAACTTTCTCCCCTTTCTCAATGAAGACTTGTCTCTTATCAAGTTCATAATGTTGAGCCATCATGAAGATAAACTTAGGGATTTGCATAGAAAGAGGATAGGCTATAGATTATGGTAAACTAGAGTAATAGATACCTTGGATCTAGTCAATTTTGAAGTCTACACCTATCTTAGCCCAATAATCTCCTAGGTTAGTATGACCTAAATATATTTTTATTATCTATGCCATATTGGATTCTAAGCAATAAGTCAATCTAGGGCCCTTAAATTTAAACTTAATCTCTTTGGGAGGCATAAGAACTAAAGTTACTATTGGTGAAAAACCAACTATGAAAGTGGGTGGAACCTGTAGGTGTCTAAAGCATTTGTATCTTTTGGCAAAACTTAGAGGTGCTCAAAGCATGTCTAGTGTCTATAATGATGAAGGGCCTTGGAATATTTAGTGGAGATGGGACATCCTTAGAATAGGTCCACTATATATGGTACTTAAAGGATGTTGGGATTTCTATAGAAGTGGGAGGTGCTTAAGACACATCCACTCTTTGTAGTGTAGTGGGAGTTAGCGAGGTTAAAAGGTGCTTGAGACATCTAGGGTCCACTAGGACAATGGGGGGAATCTTAGAGGGAATATTATTTATTATTGAATTTAGAGGTATATGCTCAGAATATTTGTTACAGCCTTGGAAAACCTTGATTTCAAATGTGAAACCCTAGAGTGAAAATGAAGGGGTTTTTGGTAGATTTGAATTTTTTTGTATCATGAAACTCCTATAAAAACACTAGATTGCCCTACACACACTAGATCAACCCTAGATTGCAAAATACTAAGAAAAATGACTACATAAAGCCACACAAGTAGGAAACCCTAGACAACACTAAAAATCATATGAAAAAAGTAAAATCTTTATAAAAAATGGAAATTAGTTTTAGAAAAAATGCTTTAACTTAGGAATCAATGGTGGACCTTTAAGGAAAATACCATATAATGACATAGATTAAGAGCTATAGTCATGGTGTAGGGGATAGGTACCTTTTTGACATGGCTTAAGGTTTAAGGTCATAGTGTAGGGCTAGAGCTCAAAAAAACACAATTAAAAAGATAATAAATGATAAAGGCTTTATAAATTGACCAAGATTTATATAAGAAAAACCTAAAATTAATGAAATTTGGTTGGTTAGTGGTGGAGGTTGGACATGCTTAGAGTAGGTCCACTATCCATGATTGGAATTGGCTTAACAAAAGGTAGGGATCAATGTACACTTTTCATGTTGTGAAAATGTGCAATGTGCACATCAGGCTTTGCATCTCATAGGAGAAGGCTTTAGTGAGTTGACAAAAGTTGGACCTAATTTGAGTAGGTCCACTTTCCATGGGTGGGTTTATTAGTTGGTAGAACTCAAAGATTATGATGTGCTTTACACATTTGATTTGGAGCTCATTGTGCACTTTAAACATTTTGAAAATGTTCAATGTGCATGTTGAGTTAAGGATTTTTTTGGATAGGGTACATAGCAGGATCCAGGTCCTACCATGAATTTTGCACATTTGAGAATGTGCAAAGTACATGGTGAGTTACAAATTACATGGTTTTGTATTTTTTATGCTTTGTAAGACCTAGAACCTATGAAAAAAATTTCACAAGTGAAAATTGCATCTAGAGCTCCAAGTTCTATAATATAAAGGGAAAGATGGTTGGGAAGGTTTATCTTGAAAAATAAAGGGGGTTACCCTTAGGGTGAAAGATGTAATGTGATTTTTGGGACAAAAATGTCAACATTTTTGGCAACCTCTATGGGATGATTTCCTGCTAATCATTTTCCAATCCAGTAGCCTTTCAAGACATTGGGCATGGATTCAACTTTGCTCTGACAAACTCTAACCTAAGAAAAAACAAACTAGGATTTGCCTAGACACGACAAAATAGAGAAACAAAATAGGAAAAACAACCGAAAGGAACAACTCCTAATGAGTCACAACTAACCCTATTATTTACAAAATTTAATCATTTTGGAACAAGTACCTTACCTCAAGAGTAGGCTTTGAGGTATATCCCATTAACTAGGATTGGTAATTGTACTCCATCAAGCTTGGAGAGCTAGAATGCATTGGATCCTTTGCACTAAGTGATTATATATGGACCACCCCATATTACATCAAATTTTGTGTGCCTACCTAGTTTTATTTTATCTAAATCCCACTTGAGGACCATATCTCTTTCATTAAAGATTCTTGTAGTATTTTTTCTATCAAAAGTCTTCTTGATTTGTGCCCAATTTTTTTTCAAGACTTTCATTGATTGATGCCTGATTTATTCAAGCTTCATGAGTTCAACTACTCTCACCGTCATTTCATCATTATCAATCAGGCCCAATTGGTGATTGAGTTCTAAAGATGAAAGTTTGATTGATATTGGTATTCATGCTTTTCTTCCATATACTAGCATGAAAGGTGAATTACTGATGGCTTTTTTTGGTGTAATTCTATCAACCCATAGTGTTGATTTCAATTTTATTTGGTTATCCTCCATAGTTCATTTAATAATTTTAAACAAGTTCTTATTTATCGACTCAGTTAGGCCATTATTTTGGGGGTAATAATTTGAAGTTCTCAGGTGCACATTATTCTTGACAACCCATTCACTAACCTGAGTGCCCTCAAATGCCTTAGTGTTATATGATATTATGGTATGAGGAACACCAAATATCAAAACTATGCTCTCAAAAAATTCTAAAATAGATGTTTCAGTGGCATTTTTTAGAGTAACCATTTCAATCCATAATGTGAGATAATTTATTTCTATGAGAACCCATTTATGACCTACACTTGATGGTGGATTGATCTTTCTGATGAAATTTAACCCCATTAGGCAAATGGCTGATCTAATTGAATTGGTTTGAGAGGGAGTACAAATAGTCTTTACTTACTGGTGAAGTAAGCAAACTTTTAATAATTTCTCACCCACTAATGGACATCCTTGACTAACTCAAGCCAATATTATCTTCCTCTCATTACCTTGATGGCCGTAGTCCTTTTATAAAAATGTTCTCTTGATAGTCCATCATGAAATTGCTCAAGTACTCTAGGAACTTGCTCGTGCTCAATAAATCTTAACAAGACTCAATTAATATCTTTATGAAATAAAATTACATAAATAAGGACATAGGGAATGGATTAGATTTGAAAATACCTTTTGTTTTACTACAGGAAGTTATAGGGGTATTTCACAGTTTGTAAGAAATGGGTCATGTCTTGAATCTAATTATTGAAATAAGGTGGATTGCCTAGCTAAGGTCTAGTTTGTGTAAAAAGGATTACAAAGCAAGTTAGTCAATCATTAGTCCATAAAAAATGAAACATGCATAAATAACTAACTAACCAATCCTATCTATTCCTATGGGAATTACAAAGGATAGCAAGAAGCAAATGAAAGAAAGCAACACCATATTACATTCTTAAATGGAGTGACCATACCCATGTGGATCAAAAACATGTTATCCCTTGATCAAGAATACTTTTATTTGTCAACAATGGTGACAAGTCCTCCAATGCCTCAAGAACACTACACAAAACCTAGGCTCATGATTCCAAATCACTAAACTAGCCTATCAATGAAGCTTGCAAACAAAAACTATGATCAAATACCAAGCCTTGTGAAAACAAATTAGCATTATAACTTTGAAATATTCAAGATTTGAAGATATTTGAGCATAATAACCTTTCACCAAAATAACTTAAAATTCACATCCATGACCTCTCTATTTATAGATTTTTGAGATTGGTTAATATCAACCATGACTGCCCATCTCAAGATTGAGATGCGTGGCCATGGATAATACTAATACTTATAATTAAATCCATAATTATATTCATCATGACCTTAGAATAAATGGCATTGAAGAGGAATGGGAGGCATTAACTAGGCATGGGTGACCCATAATCTTGATATTTATGGTATTTATGTCCTAGGGATGTCTTCCTAACAAATGATGTCACCTGGTGATGCAGATAATAGGAATCAATTTTGAAAAAGAAATATTCAACAACTCTCATGGAAAATCCACTTAAGATATTGATTCAGATTAATTATCCTTAAACAAGGTTAATCAACATTTGTGTAATTATTTGAAAATTGGTCCTCAATTAATCAAAATGGTTAGAAAGTCATATTATTGAGTTGTAATTTGACTCGAGAAGAATTAGAAGGTGACATTAGATGCATTGGAACCATATTCCCATTTAGGATGTTGCCCATAATAATTAACAAAGGTACTTGATGTGTACCAATGAATTAGAAGAAAAGAGTGATCCAAAGCACTAAATGGCAAAATTGTCATTTTAACTCAAAATGATTTGATCAAAGTTAGCTAGCCCATAAAATGCATTTCCATATTCAGGGATAATTTGACCTAAATTGGCACTTTTATGTGAAAATTTTGAACCATTTAGGACATTTTATATATTTTGACCTAAAATGTGCATTTGAGTGCAATTCACGTAAGATTGACAATTTCAACACAAATGGTGTTAGGAATTGGATGTATACATTTTGCCCCTATTTGAGAAGGTGTAGCGAGACATTCAAGCAAAGTAACATCTTTTCAAATAAAAGAGTTTAAAAAAAATAAAAAAATAGACCCATGATGCCCCCTTAAAAGGACATACTACAATGAAAGGAAATGATGGACTCTCGAGAAGAGAGAGAAAGTGATAGATTAACCCATGGAATAGATCACATCTAGTAAAGCTAATGCTTGCACATGTGATTACCATCAATGATAAAAATATAATGAGACATATAATAGGCCCTAGAGATAGGGGGAATGAGAAAGATATAATCCATAAATGTAAGGGACACACTGTAAACATACCTAAATTGAGATTACAAGCTACTTGCTTATGACATTGATCAATCTTGAGACAAGTTACACACTAAAATATTGCCATCATGGGATTTAATGTTGTTAGCTTAGAATTAGAGGAAAAGGGATAATGTTTTGCTTTAGGAAGGGAAGCACCACTAGAATGGGGTCTCTAAAGAGAATATAATAAGTACTCCAGTAGACTAGATTTGATCATGATAAAATAGTTTTGCCCTAGTAGGGCAAATTTTGATCATTGATAAAGAATAAATAATGATTTTCCCCTATAGATCTGATTTGATTCAAATGTGGTTCATATGGTGGGCCCTAGCATGGGCAATTGGCAAGCAAAATAACTCAAGGATATAACCCAAAAGATAGGTTAAAGTGAGTGGGTGCAAACATACATATAATGGGGTAATGGCTTAGAAATACATATAAAGCCAAACATATGAGAATGCACAAAGTGATGAGAGAGATGAAAATAAGAATGGAGATAGCTGAGCTGACATCAATAGAAATTGAGCACTGTCGACATAGTTCCATGGACTCATGTTTTACCATGAACTTTAGGCCAATGTAGTTCACCCAAGTTTGGGAGAGAATGTACTGAATAATGATGAAAAATGACCAAGAATTTATTAGACTCACAATTTATGTGAAGAGATTTATGTCTAAGCATAGACAAAGAATCCTAAAATGCATGTTACCTAGATGTCTAATTCCATATCATGAGCTTAGGTTTTGTAAGGTGTTCTTAAGAATCATTCATTGGAGTTGATGTTGATGTTAAGATATTGAGGCCTGAGCACAAAGTGCTTGCTAAAGAAAAATAAATTACACATCATAAGTATGAATAACTTAGAATGATGTAAGATTCCAATTGCACTGAGCCAATTCAAATGTGAATATCTATAACTAAGGATAATGGTAAAATAATGACCAAAACCAGAGTTAAAATGATTTATATTTAAATAAAAAAGTAAAGACAAAGAAAAAGATAAACATAAATGAACCTAAATTGAAATCAAGATATGATCTACCAAGACTTAAGTAGGAAAAAAATGTTTAAAAATAAAAGGCAAGAACATCTTAATGACATGAGACCAAGATATAAATAATCAGGATCTATGTGGACCATCAAGGTATTGTTGAACACAAAAAAGCAAAATCCAACAAAAAAACAAGACACCAAAAATAATCAAATAAATAAAAATGGTCCAAGAGCAATGTAATAACATAGGATCAAGATATAAATATTTAAGATCCATGTGAAATATGAAGATGTTCTAAAACATAAAAGAGATAATAAAAAAAAAAAATCAAGGAAACATAAGACAAAGATGAGACAAGAAGTAATACAAAGAGAAAAGGAGAAGAAATAAAAGGGGAAGTGTAAAAGCACAACAAAACACCAAGAAAACTCAAATAAACACACAAAAACAAAAACCAAGTTAGTATAGTTTAAAGATAAATGTTCATGCATGTGTGATAGAGGTGTTACTTTCTACCACATCATAACAAAGAACAATGACATGACAATTGTTCTCTAATTAAAGAGGAACAATGATAGAAGAAATGGGAAGAGAATAAAAGGAAGGAGTTGGCTGAGTTGACTCCAAATGTATAAGACAAGTGGATGCTACCTACATAGTTTCATGGATGCATGTTCCAACATGAAATTCAGGCCAAATGTAGTTCTCCTAGAAAATTGGATAAAAGAAAGATCAGACTAGCTTGATTAATGTTATAGAATAAATGGAAGAAGTTGATGGGATGAGAAAGAATGATCTTTCAAAATTGTAAGTGCATGGGAAAAGGTGAAATGAATTGGGGTTTATATGCTTGCAAAATGGTAAGAGAGTTCAAACTTATCAATTGCTCATAAAAAACCAAGAGCATTCAAACTTAACAGTTGCTCACAAAACAACAAGAGCATGGGATGGTGGAATGAGAATGCACAAATGTATAGAAGTGTGAAACAATGTTTTTTTAATTTTATGGATCATGTTCTAATGTTTTTGTTATTTTCAAAGTATTTCTAATGTTTTTAGTGTTTTTTGGATAAAATATGCACAAGGTGGGAGCATTTAGTCGAAGAGATGCATGTCTTAAGAGTAAAGGTCCCAATAATATAGCTAAGCTAGTGACAACAAACCATCCTCACAAATTAGTGAGAGTAAGGTTCTTTATAAAACAAGAAAGAGTAACAAATACCTTGTACTAAGAAGATGCGGCTATTCACCTATTTGAAGCTGTACAAGATGGTACTTGTTGAATTGCTTTGTAGAACTATTGCTGAAGATGTTCATAATGTTCATGAGACATAATTGAGATCATAATTGGTCAAGGGATAAAAAGTGTTCAAGATTATAACACGTCCTAGACAAAACAAAGAATATGCCTCTCAAAGAGAGCAATCCATAATGGGATGAAGAATGTGTTTAGAGTGCCACGGGTTCAAATCCTTTACTATTGAGATTCATGAAAAGTGGACTAGGGTACTATAAAATGTGTTTAAGGTAAGATAAAAGGGTGGGATAAAATTACAACATGAGTTGCCCCCAAGTCAAAGGTCTTATAGATAATGGTTCAAAGCTATTCATGCATAGAATATCTTAAGGTGTATGATGTTCATAGGCTCTAAAAGTTCTTCACCATTAGGTTTACCCGATTGATATTCTCATGATCCATAGTTCACTGTGACAATATATGATCCTAACTAATTATGTTGGGATATGAATACCGAAAGCACACAATTGATTACCAAATACAAGCAACTTAATATGCAGAAATAACCAAAATCAACAAGTAACTAGAATCCAAAAATAACACATGATATGAGAGACAATACACAACTTGTATTAATACTCATACAGAAAAGAATACAATAAAGAAGATGCCACTTCTTTTCCACCACCTCTTCAGAGGCTTCCCACACCTCAAGTGAACAATAATTCTCTCCTCAAAGCTCTCTCTCTTAGGTCCCAACACCCAACTCAAACACAGAGTTGGTGTTCACCTTACACCTATGCTCCACGCACTCCACAAGTGCTCCACGCACTCCACAAGTACACAAACATACTTTAAGTAGATCTCCCCTAAACTTGCAATAACCTGAACCTCAATAGACCTTACTTATGGAAGGATCTTCCTTGCCTTCCTCTTTGCTCTATTTGAGTACCCACTGTACTCCAAGTAGATCCCACCTGATTCTACTCCCTGTTGTGTTGCTGTCTTCTCTGATCTTGCACACCTACAAATCAATCTGGTTCTGCACACCTGTGAACCTTGACCTTACACACACATACACCTAAAAATCAATGATCTTACTTACCATGCATATCTCCTATAGAATCCATGCTCACCTGATGACCAAGATCATACATACATGAAGAACCCTGCTGATTCTCCAATCCAACACCCACACTTGGTACTATGGCACGAGGAGGAACACACCATTGCTCACCTCACACACAGAAGGAGCTTATAATATTGCTCTCTTACTCTCTAGCACTAGTTTACAATACAATCCATGAGTCTATTATATAGATCTCATCCAAACAATAATTAGACATCTAATTACAATAATTAGATCCACAACTCTCAGTCTAAAATTAGCTCTTGACATGCAAACACTTGGTTCATTAGCTAACTGCCCATAATATACTCATAGCTCGAACCACAGGTGACCGATGTTGGTCCCTGTCTACCTGGGGGGTGCTAACGCTGGCCGACTTCTGACCGACGTCGGTTGCTCTCCTACCTTATTCTACTGATGTCGGTTGGCCTGATCAACACTGGTGTCTGTGACACTCTGCAACCCTTCGAAACCTCCTTCCCTACTTGCATCAGTGAAGCTTTTAGCTCCACAACCTAAAAATATCCCACTTGGAGATAAATAGCTGCATTGTACCTGTACCCCATTTAATCTATTTCTTGGTTTGTATCCCTCTTCAAGATGAATCCTGAAGATAACCCACCACACAACCTGTGGTGTACCTCCTGTCATTTGAGTAACCTGCCATATCCGAACCTACAATCCCATGTAGTGAAGTCTTGACCCTGAATAACATGAATCCCTGCTGCTGGTCCCTCTCAAATACCTAAGAACTCACTTCTCCGAATTGGCTCCTAACTCTCTGAAAACACCCACTGCTTGGGCAAACTCAGGTCTATACCAAACCTCATGTGATTTCAGACACTGAACTATCTAGCCCTTGGTGTGCTCTAATTCTACATCTTGCATTATGAATCTCACCAACACCTGATTCACATCAGCTCCCACTGGAGACAAAATCAGCCTGTGATCTCTCATGTCCCCCATGCCTAAGAATTTTGCTGCTCCAAATTCTTCATAGCAAACCACTGAACTAATCTTACCCTTAGCTCAACAAAACCCTGTATGTACAAACCTGCTAGCAAACATACCATCCACATACAGTAATAGAATGATGTCATGACCATCATCCTCTTAGTAAGACAAACCATAGTAGTTACCCTGATGTTGACTAAAGTCATGCTTTGTCTTCCACCTATCAAAACCTGTACCACTATCCTGCAACTTCCTCAAGACCATATGACCTGGATTTCCATCTCACGTGTCTGTTCACTCTATTCTTAAACTAAGGTATCCATTCATCTCTGTGCTTTTCATACCTACTGGCAACCTTACCAAATCTCTACTTGGTTCTACAATCTCTCCATGCCATGCTCCCACTATTTCCTGGATCCTTCCTACTCTATAATCAGCAACAAGTATAAAGAAGAGGAACAACGAATTTGAGGCCTACTTACATTTTCAATCCTCCATATGGGTATTTGAGACTCCTTGATAGCTTGCTATCCACCCAAAATCTATTACAGTGACTGACCTCGGTCACCACATAGTCTGCATCCAACCGACATCGGTTCCTACGCCTGTCCTGACTACCAACCCTACCGACGTCGGTGTCCTCTTACTACCGATGTCGGTCCTCTGACTGACATCGATCTTACCTACTATCGACATCAGTTTTCCTACCGATGCCAGTACCTGTGTTTTCCTGTGAGTGATGACTTTTTACTCACGAGCTCCTTTGAATCAACACCCATGTCCAAACTACCCTGCTCAGAAGTATCCAACCCCATCCACTGGTCTCTATCCGCCATCTCCTCCATAAACACCAAGGATTTCTATTTCTTAAGCCTATCAAATATATCTATCTTCCACTTAAGAACATGCATCTCCTTCCTACTCATGTGACCAAGCCTATGAAGCCACGTCTCTGCAACAAAAGAAGAATCAGTAATATAAACAAGTAGATAAATAGTACCTATTTCCTTACCACCAGCTAATTCAAGTGCATCCGCTATGAGAGTTCTTGTGCATCTCTCATCACCCAATTTTTCTAAATAAATTAGCCACATCTCCAAACCTGGGACCTGCATGACCTCCTTCAACACCCATGTGTTGGCCTCTGCTTGTAATTTCAGCTTCACTTCCCCTTTGCCAATTCTTTGGCAAGGCTCACCAGCTCCTCTCCTTGGGGCTGCATGGAAAGAGGCAACAAAATCTGTTATCCAAGATTCAACTTTATCCAAGAAACCTTCCAAATCATCCTGTGCAATAACCCCTACAACATCTGCATCTTCAGTTCCTTCATGCTGATCTGCTACCAACCAATAATCTTCTTTTACCTACTTTTTCTTTCCATAGGATTCTAAGTGACCATCTGTGCTTTTCAACTCCTCCATTCTTAGCTTACTTTGATCTACCATTGCTCTACTCCCACTCAATTAGAAACCCCTGAGAGTGACCTGTAACCAAACACAAAACCTGCTCCCTGCAACCTTAGCTCTGATACCACGTGTTGGGATATGAATACCAGAAGCACACAATTGATTACCAAATAAAAGCAACTTAATATGCGAAAATAAATAGAATCAACAAGTAACTAGAATCCAAAAATAACACATGATATGAGAGACAATACACAACTTGTATTAATACTCATATAGAAAAGAATACAATAAAGAAGATGCCACTTCTTCTCGACCACCTCTTCAGAGGCTTCCCACACCTCAAGTGAACAGTAATTCTCTCCTCAAAGCTCTCTCTCTTAGGTCCCAACACCCAACTCAAACATAGATTTGGTGTTCACCTTACACCTATGCTCCACACACTCCACAAGTGCTCCATGCACTCCACAAGTAAACAAACATACTTCAAGTAGATCTCCCCTGAACCTACAACAACCTACACCTCAATAGACCTTACTTATGGAAGGATCTTCCTTGCCTTCCTCTTTGCTCTATTTGAGTACCCACTGTACTCCAAGTAGATCCCACTTGATTCTGCTCCCTGTTGTGTTACTGTCTTCTCTGATCTTACACACCTGCAAATCAATCTGGTTCTACACACCTGTGAACCTTGACCTTGCACACACATACACCTACAAATCAATGATCTTACTTACCATGTAGATCTCCTATAGAAGCCATGCTCACCTGATGACCAAGATCATACATACATGAAGAACCCTGCTGATTCTCTAGTCCAGCACCCACACTTGGTACTGTGGCACTAGGAGGAACACACCATTACTCACCTCACACACAGAAGGAGCTTATAATATTGCTCTCTTACTCTCTAGCACTAGTTTACAATACAATCCATGATTCTATTATATAGATCTCATCCAAACAATAATTAGACATCCAATTACAATAATTAGATCCGTAGCTCTCAATCTAAAATTAGCTCTTGACATGCAAACACTTGGTTCGTTAGCTAACTACCCATAATATACTCGCAGCTCAAACCACAGGTGACCGACGTCGGTCCCTGTCTACCTGGGGGGTGCCGACACCGGCCAAATTTTGACTGACGTCGATTTCTCTCCTACCTTATTCTATCGATGTTGGTTGGCCTGATTGATGCCAGTGTCTCTGACACTCTGCAACCCTTTGCAACCTCCTTCCCTGCTTGAATCAGTGAAGCTTTTAGCTCCACAACCTAACAAATTAGGTTGAAACTTGCCTTTCTTTTTGGGTTTAACATTCATGTTCTTCTAGTTATCTTTCAAAACTAAGTCACCAATCTCAAATTCTTAAGGGAGAATACATTTGTTGTAGCTTCTCCATAATCTATTTTGACAGGCCTGAAAGTTTTCTAGGGCAACCAAACGCTTACAATAAAGAAGTTCTAGTTCTTGCAATCATGATATTATTAGTGATGGGATCTCAATCTCGACTGGGATGATAGCTTCAGTGCCAAAAAAAAGAGTACAAAGTATCTATAGTTAGGGTGTGATGATTGGTTCTATAAGCCTAGAGGGTAGGAAAAATTTGCAAATGCCAATTACGGCTAGCATCATTGACAATATTTTTTAAGATGGCTAGACTGGTTTTATTTGATGCCTAAGCTTGTTCATTTCCTTGCGGTTATATGGAGTGGATTTCTTGTGCTTGATTTTGAAATTTTCACAAAGATATTTCACATCTTGGTTCACAAAGGATCCACCATTATCAGATAGAATACAGGTTGGGATGCCATATCGATAAATGATATGGTAATGAATGAATTTGGCTATTTGTTTCCTAGTAATATAAGTGAGAGGAATGGCCTCAATCCACTTGTTAAAGTACTTATTTTTATTCAAAATGTACCATTTGAAGATGTTGGCGTAATTTTACTAATGAGTTCGAGACCCCATGTTGAGAATGGCCATGGTGTTGTAATTGGATGCAAGGGTAAGGAAGGTGCATGTATCAAGTTACTATGTTCCTAACAAGAAACACACCTCTTTACATAATTATAAGCATATGTCTCCATTTTGGGCCAATAATAGCCTATTCTAAGAAATTTCTTTGCTAGGACTACACTATTGGTATGGCCCCCACACATTCCTTCATGAACCTCCTTTACTACCAGCTTAGATTATCCCAAAGATAAATAATGAAGAATCATTACATCATAACCTTTATAATAAAGCATGTTTCCAAGGAGGATATAATGTGTTAAGCAATGAAGGAAAGTTTTTGGTGATTATTAGAAAGGTTGGCAGGAAATACATGAATATGGAAATAGTTATAAAAATCTTGGTACCATGATATCTCAGGTGAGAGATTAAGATCAATAATGGTACATATCCTCTCTGAATTTGATAGAATATGTGTCGATTGAAGAATATTTTCACTTAGGAACTGATACTCTTTAGCACTATCATGCATTTGAATCATGAAACTAATTATTGTCATGGCATCGATAGATCTATTGTTGACTCACAAAACTTGATCAAACTATAGAGATTTAAAATGTGTTTTAAGGTTATCAATAATTTACTTGTAAGGAATAAGCTTATCATCTCTTATTTGATACTGATTAGTTGTCTAATTTATGATTATATATGAATTTCCATAGACCTTTAAGCTTTGAATATCCTACTATATGGCAAAATGGATCCCTGGAACCAATGCCTCATATTCAACCATATTGTTTGTACACTAAAATTGTATATGGAAAGCTTTGGGGATCAAATCCATCTATGGCATGATCAACAATATGCCAACTCTAGACCCTTGGGATGTGAAGGATCTATCAAAATAGAGTGTCCATTATTTAGATTCTTATGATGCTTGTTCTATCATCATGATATAATCATCTAAAAGGTCAAAGTTGAGGGGTTGAGTGGCTGTAATAGGAGCTTTTTCAAGTTGGTTAGCAAGAACTTATCATTTGATTAACTTTTGATTTTGGTATTCAATATCAAAATGACTAAGAAGCATAATCCATTTAGCCATGCATCCTTGAAGAGTTGCCTTAGATAAAAGGAACTTAAGAGGATCTACCTTGGTGATAATAATAGTTTTGTTAGTTAGCATATAATGTCACAATTTCTAAGTGGTGAACACCATAGATAAACATTCCTTATAAATAAACATATAATTATGTTCATATGCTACCAATATGTGGCTTAAATAATAAACTACATATTCTTTACCATGATCATCATGCTGAGCCAAAAGTGCCCCCATTGCATTTTCTGTGGGTGATATATAAAGAAGCAGTGGCTTTCCTTATGTCAGAGGTCATAAAACTGGTGGATTGGCCAAGTATGTTTTAAGTTTTATAAATTCTATTTGATAATATTCATCCCAATAAAATGTTACCCCTTTCTTTAAGAGATGGGTAAATGGGCAGCACTTATCTTACAATTGAGAAATGAATCTATGTATAGATTGGACCTTTCCTTGTAGGCCTCGCAACTGTTTAAGATTATTTGGTGGAGGAATTTCCATAATAGTGGTGACCTTTGCAAGGTCAAATTTAATCCCTCATTATGATACAATGAACCCTAGCAATTTTCCTGATGTGACTCCAAAGACACATTTCTTAGGGTTCAATTAGACTTTATATGCACAAAGCCTCTCAAATATTCTTCATAGAATGTTAGGTTGTCTAGCTTTTGTTTGTGATTTTGTTAGTTTATCATCAACATAGTCCTCAATAATGTCATGCATCATGTCATGGAAGATGAAAATAATTTCACAGTGATATGTGGCTTCAATATTATTTAAACTAAATGGCATGACTTGGTAAAAAAATGTCCCCCTGAGAGTGGTGAATGTGGTCTTATGTTGATCTTCAGGGGTTATCTTGATTTTATTGTAACCAAAAAATCCATCCATTAAGGATAACATATCATACCCAAAATTTGAGTCGACAATCATGTCGATGTTAGGTAGAGGAAAATCATCTTTGGGACATGCTTTGTTGATATAATGAAAATTAGTACAAACATGTATGCATGGGGTCTTTTTAATTACTAGCACTATGTTAGAAATCCATTTAGAGTAGTTTAGTGGTCTAATAAAATTGGCTCCTAACAAATTTTCTAACTCAGCTTTAACCAAAAGGGTGATGTGTGGATGCATCTTTCTCAACTTTTTCTTGACTAGTTTAGCATCAGGGTGAAAAACAAGATGATACACAACTAAATCTAGATCTAGGCCTGGCATGTCAGAATATGCCCATGCAAAGATGTCTATATAATCCTTAATAATGGATATAATATGTTCATGTTCTAATTTAGTAAGGGAAGCTCCAAGATAAATAATTTTTGGATCCTCATGGGTTCCCAAATTTACTTTTGTTGTACCCTCCATAAGGAGTGTGGATCCATCCTCTAGAATTGTAGGTAATGTATGGTCATGATCTTCTTCTGCTATATCTTCTTATTGTTCCTCCTAAAGTTCTGAATAATATGAAGAATTAGAATCTGCCTTCTTAGGTAAAGGCCAATTGGCAAAGACCTTTGGAAACTCAAGAGCAAGACACTCAAATATTTGATGTTGTTCTGATGAGATGTTTGTACTAGCTATGGAACTTGGGCTAGATGGACTTTCTACATCATGAGGGGATAAGAAAGCTTTCCTACCTAAGAGTGCCTGAAACATGTTTTCACTCAAAGGCTTATTTTTTTCTTTACTTTCTCCCTGATCAACAAGTGCCTCAAAGAGGTTTTTACCTGAATATCTTGATGTTTGTTATTTATTATGACCAAGAAAGTTTTCCTACTCTCCAAAGCAGGCAAAATAATTCAATGAAAAATCAAAACCCTGCTTATGATCCCCAATGGGGAATGAATCTCGTAGGCTTATATATTCTAAAATTGATTCTTCATTTTGGAACTCATTGAGGCATATGACTAAATTTTGCTAATCCCAATCTATGAGATTAGGATGGCAAAGGCTTTGGTTATAGTGAGGATTATCTTCAAGATGAGAAATACAAATGGTAAAGATATAATGTCTTGATTCAGAAAGGGAAGCACCACTAGGATAGATTTTTACTTCAAGATGGGAAGCTCTAATAGGTGTTATGGTCAATGGCATTTGAATCAAACAAATCTGAATCAGTAAGCTCATCAAAAAGGCTATAATGGGACATTGTGTCACTACTATGAGTCTCTTTACTAGTCACTTTGGAAGAGTCACTACCAAATGTTATGATGTCATCCTCTAGTGGTTTAAATTTGAGACCATGATTCCAATTGACAATTCTAGTTGATAAGGGTTCTACAATTCCTTGCACATGTGGGTCAAGGCCTTTTCTTAAATAGTCAAGATGATACATTATCCTATTAGGGATAAGATACTTTAGATTCTAAAAATAATCAGTGAGGCCTTCAGAATATAACCAATCTCCCTCAGTAAAAGCTTCTCAATCTTTCTTTGGTACAATTATAGGTATAAAAACCATAGGAGGTTTTGGTTCCTTCTTCTTTGGTTGCCAAATCTAATCAGGTTTGTTAGGAGTCTAGGAGATTTTAGGCTTACCAAATGCTTTATGGGATTTTGGTAATTTTTCAATATGGAGGACTTCCTTCAGATGATATGTGGAAATGCTTACATCTTTAATAATTACCTACTTGGCCAAAGTTGTAGAAAATGGATCAGTTGAAGTGGAGGCTATATCACCGAGGTTGATATAATTAGATGGAGATGGATGAGAAATGATGGCTTTGTTCTTCTTTGTAATGAATTTAGAACCTAGGCAATAGTTATAATTACAAAACTCTACTTCAAGATGTTTGTAGTATTGGTATGGCTACTGATCAGTGGGAATAGTAACCTCAATCTCATCATGGGGAAACTTAAGGCATTGGTGAAGAGTAGGTGGAACTACCTATACTTCATGGATCCAAGGATGACCAAAAATTATGTTATAATGAAGCTCAATATCTATAATATGGAATAACGTGTGATGAGAAATAGCCCTAACCATGACTGGCAACCAAATTGTACTAAAAGACTCCCTCTCAATGTTATCATAACCTTTAATTATAATAGTCTTTGGCTGAATGTCTTTGTCCATATAACCCAATCATCAAACCAATTTAAGAGATATGATGTTCAACCCTGAACCATTATCTATAAGAACACACTTGATCTTGTGATCTACAATGATTATCTCAATGTATAATGGGTTATTATGGTTTGGGCCAAGGGTGGACATGTCCTTTTGATCAAATGTGATTTTATAAAATGAAGACAAATGTCCAATTAGGTTCTAAAACTGATCAAGGTTCATATCATTAGGCACAATAAACTCTTGTAAAAGATTTTTGAGGATGGTTCTATAGACATCAGATGTCTGCAAGAGTTCTAACATGGAAATTTGTGTAGGGGTTTTATCTAATTCATCCATTAGACTATAAGGCCTTTGAATTATGGATTGAATTACTTTGGTCTTTGTTTGGATAGTATTCAACTTTGGAACCATTAACACAATGTTTTCATGGGGTTTATGGAAAGAAGTGGGTAAAGGGCCCTAAATGGTAACTCATAGGCATCTAGTTATAGCTGCATAACCTAGAGGTAGCAAGGATTCATTATAATTAGAAGAGTGAGGCAAAGGACCTTGGATGGTGATTAACAACATTGCTATAATTTTGGGTTAATGAACAGCCTCTAAAAGAATGGTACTATTATTGAGAATTAGTAACCCATGTAAATAGAGTAACAACATGATGATGTGAAATTGACATGGTATTAATAGGCTGAGAGGGTGTTGACCCTATAATTATGGGTATCATGTTGTGAGGAACATGAGATTGGCCATGCAATGTCATAGTAACAATGGCAATGTGGGTTACAAAAATGCATCCCATAGTTTTATTGTAATTGTAAGGCATATTGTTATAAGCCACATTATTAATGTGGGGATCATGATCTTGATTATTCTCATTATGATTCTAACCTTATTGTTGGTTTTGATTCTACCTTTGTCCTTGATTATCGACATTTTGATTATTTCTTGGTGGTGGTGGATCATTTCAAGGAAAGGGGTCTTTGTAGATTTCCATATCCTAATTAAGAGCCAACTTAATTTCTAGCTCACCATTTTCAATAAATTCCTCAATAATATATCATAATTAAATGCAACAATATGCATTGTGACTAGCAACATGATGAAATTTACACCATTCATTTTCTTTATACCAGTCTAGTTTTAGCTGATCTTGAGGAAATGGACTTGATATTGGACATATAATTAAGTTAGCTATAATGAGCTTTTGTAATGCTACTTTAACCAATTCTCTTAACTTGCTAAAGACTCTAAATTTTTTATGAAATCTCCTTCATGGAGGTTGTCTTTGCAAAGTAGGAAGCATATTTGAGGGAGTTAATTATACATTTAGAGTAGGAATAGTTTGTACCATTTGTACATGTCTTATTTCTATCACCCCATTTTTGACCATGTTCTTATTTTTGTGAAAGACCTTAGACTTATCCTACATAACCATTTAAGGATCTAGTGATTTATTTTGATTAGATGCTTGTCCTTGTGTAAAGATCTTAACAAGGACCCTAACAATAGGAGCCTTCTTAATTTGCACTCCTTTGTCAATAATTTCTTCAAATGAGTTAGCACAAGCTAATCATGGGTTATGTGCAACTTTGGGATGAAAATTATATGCAAAGATATTAGCCAACTGTTTGTCTGGTAAATTATGTTGAAAGTAGCCTGCCAATGCTCTCCACCTTTGTAGATATGTAGTAAAACTTTCACCATCATGTTGTTTAGCTTTTCATAAGTCAACAATGGTCAATTCATGTTCTATGTTGTATGATAAATGGTTAACAAACTTTTTTGATAAGTCATTCCAATCCACAACTAATCCCTTGGGTAGTTTAAGTATCTAATCAAGAGCTTATCCCTCTAAACTTCATGGAAATAGTCATAATAAGTACTCGCTACTATAAGTAACCTCTTGACATAAGACAAAGAATGCTTGTATGTGTTTGTGTGGGTCTCCTTTCCCTTTGTATTTGTCAAATTTTGGTGCCTCAAAATGAGGTGAAAAGGGATTTTGGATAATAGATAAGTCAGATGGATATGGGCATGTCTCATCAAATTTGTACTTTTTGACTTTATTGTTCATCTCCAATCTTTAGACAATTTCCTTCATAGAATTCCATTCTTGCATGTTTGGTGCACTTGTGGATTGGATAATATGCTGTTGGGGTGGAATGTGCCCCTAGTTTTGTTGCTGTCAGGGTGGAAAATTCCCCTAATTTTATTTTTATTGGGGTGGAATGTGCCCCTAATTTTGTTGTTTTTGGGGTGGAATGTGCCCCTATTTTTATTGATATTGGGGTGGAATGTGCCCCTAATGTTATTACTATTGGGGTGGAATGTGCCCCTAGTTTTATTGTTGTTGGGTTGGAAAATTCCCCTAATTTTATTTCTATTGGGGTGGAATGTGCCCCTAATTTTGTTATTGTTTGGGTGGAATGTGCCCTTGGTTTTATTTCTATTGGGGTTGAATGTGCCCCTAATTTTATTACTATTGGGGTGGAATGTGCCCGTAGTTTTGTATGGATTTATAGGGAGTGTATGTCTTTTAATCCATGATTTGGTTCTGATTTTCTACTTGAGTTGAGAATATAGGCCATTGATTCTTGGATTATAAAATATTCTTAGAATTTGGTTATTTCGTTTGTTATTGATTTTGGAAATGTCTATGTTTATTTACCAATCTTTGGTTTGTTTGAGGGATTTCCTCAATTTGAACTGAATGTTTGGGTTTTTGAGTTTGTAAAGTAACAAGAGGTTCTTGATGATTAAAGAATGTATGTTTTGTGTCAAATGGAAAATCTTGTAAGGTCTCTTGTGACTTTACCTATTTATTTAGATTACCTTGATCCACTATGGCAATGTTCTCATCTAATATTTATTGCGTAATATCCACCAGATCTTCATGTTCTTTTGAAGACTTATTATGAATTGAAGTGGAAACTAGGGAGTCAGTTTATTCTATGATAAGTTGATTTGCATATCATTGACTTATTATCTTGATCTTAGCTAGAAGATCTAAATTTGTGGGTTTTGACTTTGTTTGTATTTCCTTTCCTTTGTTAGAAGAATAAGGTATATCTATTTGTGTAAAATCTTTCTCTTATTGTCGTTATTCTCTTTCTCTAACCAAGGTATGAAATTTTTCCATAAAAGCACCTGATTCTATCAATCTAAGAAGGGCTTCATCTTGATCTTATTAGGGTTGATATTCATTGTAATAATATTTAAATCTTATTATTGTGGGGATATCATAAAAAATAATGGGGTTATCTTGACCATCATAAAATTTCTCATCCTTATAACTAAGGCCATAAGAGGCCCCACTATGAGTGAACCTTTGAGTCATGTCTAAAAATTTCTATTCTATGTATTTGACTAACTTGGGATGAATGTTTAGCAACCAATCAAAGTATGCCCTAACTCCTTTTAAACAAATAACCAAGGTACCAATAAGACTATAAGGGAGGGTGGTTTGAAACCATGTAGAATTTTAGAAGATGTGGTTCACAAAATTAATCAACCTTTGGTAAAGTTTAAATCATATAAATTAGAAGAGAGCAAGGTAACTCAAATATTCAAGGTGAAAACTAGTGCACCAAAGCCTAGATCTTTATGATACACCCACACTACAAAAACTAGTTTTAACTTCGATAAGTTGACCCTAAAAGTTTAGAGGAAAGCTCTTCAGATTAAGAAGAATACAAAATGAACTAAGGAACTCAATAGGTAAAGATATATGTGAATCACTAAGTATAAATCTAGGACTAAATGGGAAACAAAACATTATAACATGATTCTAGTAGGATAAAATATGTTCTAAGACCCAAAGCTTGAGTGATACACAAGGTGACTTGAGTCCACCAAGATTATAATGTGATTTTGAGTCTTAATAAATGACCTTCAATCCAAATAAAAAATTGAACCCAAGTTAAAACAAGCCTAGTGCATAAATGGTGAACCCACTTGGATGCACCAACCCTTAGAACTTAAAAAGGTTCAATTTCAAATGTGGATTATAACTGAAGGATTTAAACAAATTGGGTAAAATTTTTAGACTCAATTGGGTAGCATGACTGTGCCAAAGTGGATGTCATGACACAAAGCTTTTGATAACAAATTTAATAAGGAAAAGATGAATTTTTAATTTGGACAACGTAATGCCTCTCTTGCTCAAGAAAATTGAGGATACTGTGTTTTGGTTAAGTTTATTGAGTTAACAAGTAGTTTTAGACACAAATAAAGACCAAGTAAGCTAATGACAACAAATAAATGTCTTAAGTCTAAATTGATAAGGTATGGTAAAGTGGGGTCTACTAAACTATCAAGTTTCAAACATTCTAGGGGAATCAATTGCATAATTAATTTCACGCCAAATAATGCAAAAGAAAAGCATAGATTTTGGGTCCATATCACTCAACTTGTTGTAAAAAGGTCTAGTCCTTTTTGCAACCACTACATCCTACTATTCGTTCAGTGTAGTGTGATGTCCAAAGTACCACTACATCCCATGTGCAACTCTAAAGGAGTCAAATGAAGTCAATGCTGGGAGGTGAAACCCTAGATCAAAGATTCCCTAAAGAACTTGTGGGAGGTGATGAAGTCCCTCTTATAAGCCAAGATGCATAAAAATAAAGAAAGCATGAAAATAGAAAGAATTTAGAGTTATTTTCAAGATCACCCAAAATTTATCAAGTTTTTGGAGAGTGCATTAGGAGACTTTCTTTCTAAGCCTTAGACTAGGCTACTTGCAATAGGAATGGCACTTTTGATTCTAAGGGTTCCCTATAGGGGAAAAATCGAAGATCATACATGAAACATACTTCTTTTTACAAAACAATATTAAACTAATCAACTATTATAAACAAGAATTAATAAGTGTGTTAAATTTTAAACCTGAATGAAATGTTTGGTGGCGTTCATTTGACTCCTTGGTCTTAGTTGTAAACTTTGAAAACATTCACCAAAAACACTTTTATTCTTTGTTAAACATCCAAAACAAAGTTCCTAATCAAATTTTAAGCATGCAAAAGTGATTTAAACATGTTTTAAGCAAATTTTAAACTTGATCATGCAACAAAATTGTTAGTATGTCCTTTAGATTTGAAGCACTTTTGAATTTGAAATAAGAAACTTTGGAAAAGTAGGCCTCGCTTTTGTGTTTTTGGAAAAAACATAGTGATCAACATCAATCAATAGCATGGAAATTGGCTACGTCCAACTAAGATCTGACTGATGTCGATTAAGCCAAGTAACTGATGTCAATATTTTTGCTGACATCAGTTACTGTGTAAAAACCATAATAACCAAAAATGGCAAAATAAAGTTAAAAAACCAATTTGTAAGAGTTTTAAAAGCTTAAATAAGTTTTTTTAAGGTTGTAAAAGGATCTCCTTTAGGTGTAGGATAAAACTAGTCCCACTGGGCATGCCAAGATGTAGAGAGGATTTCAAAGCATGTTAATCAAGAATTAGTGTATAAATAATGAAACACGCATAAATAACTAACTAAACAAACCTATCTATTCCTATGGGAATTAAAAAGGATAGCAAGAAACAAATGAAAGAAAGAAATCACTATATTACCTTCCTAAATGGATTTGCCATACCTATGTGGCTCAAAAACATGTTCTCCCTTGATCAAGGATCCTTGTCTTCATCAACAATGGTGGTAAGCTATTCCAATGCCTCAAGAACACTCCATAAAACCTAGGATCTTGATTGTAAATCACCAAACTAGCCTATCAATGAAGCTTTGTAGAAATAATTTAGCATTATGACTTTGCAATGCTCAAGCTTTAAAAATATTTGAGCATAATAACCTTACACCAAAATAGCTTGGAAATGATGTCCATGGCCTCTCTATTTATAGATTTTTGAGATTAGTTAGGATCAACCTAAACCATCTATCTTGAGATGAAGACGTGTGGTTGAGGATAATCCTAATATTTGGAATTAAATCCATAGTTATCCTCAAGATGACCTTAGAAGAAGGGGCATTGAAGAGGCATGAGAGGCATTAACTAGGCATGGGTGACTGATAATATTGATATTTTATGCACTTATGGATTGATGGATGCCACCCCATAGATGATGTAACTAGGTGATGTAGATAATAAGAATCAATTTTCAAAAATAAATATTCAACAAATCTCATAGAAAATCCACTTAAGCTCTTGATTTGGATTAATTAGCCTTAAACAAGGTTAATCAACATTTGTGTAATTATTTGAAAATTGGCCCTCAATTAATCAAAATGGTCAAAAAGTCATATCACTGGGTTGTAATTTGACTAGGGAGGAATTAAAAGGAGACATTAGATGCGTTGGAACTGTATTCCCATTTAAGATGTTGTCAACATCAAATAACAAAGGTACATGATGTGTACCAATGAATTAGAAGAAAAGAGTGATCTAGAGCACTAAATGGTGAAATGGTCATTTTGACTCGAAATGATTTGATTAAAGTTAGATGGCCCATAAAATGCATTACCCTATTTAGGGATACTTTTACCTAAATTGGCACTTATAAGTGACAAGTTTGAACCATTTAGGACTTTTTATAGATTTTGACCTAAAATGTGTATTTGAGTGCAATTTGAGTAAGATTGATAATTTCAACATAAATGGTGTTAGGAATTGGATGTCTACACAAAGGACCTTGAATGGTGACCTATGGTTGATTAACAGTATTGTGATAATTTTGGGTCAGTGAGGAGCCTTTATAATTAGAAGAATGGTAATGTTGTTCAAGATTAGTAACTTGTGCAAACAAAGTAGTAACATGATGATGTGAACTTGACATGGTATTACTAGGGGGAGAGGATGCTAACCTGATAATGATGGGTCTCCTATTGTGAGAAACATGAGATTAGCCACATGGTGTTACAATAACAATGGCAATGTGGGTTACAAAAATACATCCCATTAGTGTTATTATATTCATAAGGGACATTGTTATAAGCCACATTATTAGTGTAGGAATTATGACCTTGATTATGCTCATTATGATTCTAACCTTATTGTTGGTTCTGATTCTGTTGTTGTCCTTGATTGTGACCATTTTGATTGTTCCTTGTTGGTGGTGGATCATGTTGAGGAAAGTGGTCTTTGTAGATTTCCATATTTTGATTAGGGGCCAAATTAATTTCTAGCTCGCCATTTTCAATAAAGTCCTCAATAATATGTCACAATTGAATGCAATAATATGCATCATGACTAGCAACATGATGAAAGTTACACCATTCATTCTCTTTATACTAGTCTGGTTTTGGCTAATCTTGAGGAAATGGCCTTGATACTAGCCACATAATTAAATTAGATACAATGAGCTTTTGTAACACTATTTCAACTGATTCTCCTAACTTATTAAATACTCTAAAATAGTTATGAAATGTTCTTCATGGAGGTTATCTTTGCAAAGTAGGTAGTAGATTTGAGGGAGTTAATTGTACATTTGAAGGAGGTATAGCCTATACTATTTGTATATGTCTTGTTTTTTCCACCCCATTTCTAACCATGTTCTTATTTTTGTGAAACCCTTAGAATTATCTTGTGTAACTATTTGAGGAGCTGGTGATTTAGTTTGATTAGACACTTGATCTAGCATAAAAATCTTAACAAGGTCTCTAGTAATAAGAGCTTTCTCAATCTGTACTCCTTTATCAATAATTTCATCAAATGAGTTAACACAAGCTAACCATAGATTATGCACAACTTTAAGATGCAAATTATGTGAAAATATATTAGCCAACTATTTATGTGGTAAATTATGTTGAGAGCAGCCTACCAATGTTCTCCACCTTTGCAGATATGTAGTGAAACTTTCACCATCACGCTGCTTGGCTTTGCTTAAGTCAACAACAATCAATTCATGTTCTATGTTATATGATAAATGGTTAATAAACTTTTTTGATAAGTCATTCCGATCTAAAACTAATCCCTTGGGTATTTTAAGTAGCCAATCAAGAGCTTCTCTCGCTAAACTTCATAGAAATAGTCAAAGTAAGTATTCACTACTATATGCAACCTCTTGACATAAGATGAAAAATGCTTGTATGTGTTCATGTGCATCTCCTTTCCCTTTGTACTTGTCAAATTTGGGTGCCTCAAAATGAGGTGGAAAGGGGTTTTAGAGAATACATAAGTTAAATGGATATGGGCATATCTCATCAAATTTATATTTTTTGACTCTATTATTCATCTCCAATATTTAGATAATTTGCTGCATAGAGTTCCATTCTTGCATGTTTGGTGTATTTGTGGATTGGATAAGATGCTATTGGGGTGGAATGTGCCCTTGGTTTTGTGTGGATCTATAGGGAGTGTATACCTTTTGATTCATGATTTGGTTCTGATTTGCTACCTGAGTTGAGAACATAGGCCATTGATTCTTTGATTGTAAAACATTCCTTGAATTTGGCTATTTTGTACCTTTTTGATTTTAGAGATTTCTATGTTTATTTACCAATCTTTGGGATGGTTGAAAAAAACTAGCCAAATTATCTTAAGGGATTTCCTCAATTTGAACTAAATGTTTGGGTTTTTGAGTTTGTAAAGTAACACGAGGTTCTTGGTGATTGAAGAATGTATGTTCCATATCAAATGAAACACTTTGTAAGGTCTCTCATGTCTTTAACTATTCATTTATATTTCATTAATCCACTATGGTAATGTTCTCATCTAATACTTATTGCATAATTTCAACCATATCTTCATGTTATTTCAAAGCATTATTGTGAATTGAAGTGGCAACTAGGGAGTTTGTTAAGTTTGTGACAAGTTGATCTGTATAGCATTGACTTATTATTTTGATCTTAGGTAGAATATCTGGATTTGTGAGTTTTGACTCTGTTTGTATTTCCTTTCCTTTGTTAGAGGAATAAGGCATGTATATTTGTGTAAAATCTTTCTATTACCATCATTATTATCCTTTTATAACTAAGGTATGTAATTGTTATGTAACAAAGTCAAAAGGTAGTCTAGAACCAGATTCTATTAATCTAAGAAGGGCTTTATCTTGATCTTCTTAGGGTTGATATTCATTGTAATCATATTTTAATCCTACTATTATGGGGATATCATAAAAAATAATGGGTTATCTTGACCATCATAAAATTTCTCATCTTCATAACTAAGGCCATAAGAGGCCCCACTATGAGTGAACCTTTGAGTCATGTCTAAAAAGAACTGTTCTATGTGTTTGACTAAATTTGGACCAATGTTTGGCAACCAATCAAAGTATGCTTTGTATATATCTTAAAGAAATAACCAAGGTAATAATAGGACTATAAAGGAGGGTGGTTTAAAACCATGCACAATTTAGAAGATTTGGTTCATGAGTTTACTCAACCTTTGGTAAAGTTGAAATTGTATAGATCAGAAGAGAGTAAGGTAACTCTAAGACCTAAGGTGAAAAATAGTACACCAAAGCCTAGATCTTTGTGATACACCCACACTACAAAATATAGCTTCAAATTTGACAAGTTAACCCTATAAGTTTAGAGGAAATCTCTCTAGATTGTAAAGAAGACAAAATGGACTAAGCAACTCAAGATGTAAAAACATACGCGAATCACTAAGTATAAAGCCAGGACCAAATAGGCAGTACAATGTCGCCAGATGATTCTAGTAGGATAAAATATGTTATAGGACCCAAAACATGAATGATATGCAAGATGATTTGAGTCCACTAAGATAATAATGTGATTTTGAGTCTTTATAAATGACCTTCAATCCAAATATAAAATTGAACCCAAGTTAAAATAAAATTAGTGTACAAATGGCAAACCCACTTTGACGCACCAACCCTTAGAACTTAGAAAGGTTCAATATTGAATGCATATTATAAATGAAGGATTTAAACAAGTTGGGTAAAATATCTCGACTCAATTGGGCAGCATGACTATGCCAAAGTGGATGACATGACACAAAGCTTTTGATAACAAATTTGAACAAGAAAAAGATGAATTTTCCATTTGGACAGTGTAATGCCTCCCTTGCTCAAGAAAATTGAGGACAATGTGTTTTGGTTAAGTTCATTGAGTTAAAAATTAGTTTTAGACACAAATCAAGACCAAGTAAGCTAATGATAAAAAACAAACGTCTTAAGTCTAAATTGACAAGGTATGGCAAAGTGGGGTCTATTAAACTAGCAAGGTTTTGATCGTTCTAGGTAAATCAATCATACAATGACTTTCACATCAAATAATATAAAATAAAAGCATGAAAATTGGGTGATCATGACATTGGCTAGTTGTAAAGAGGTATAGTCCTTTTTATAACCACTACATCCTACTATTTGCTTAGTGTAGTGTGATATCCAAATGTAGATACGTCCCATGTGCAACTCCAAAGGAGTCAAATGAAGTTAGTGCCAGGAGGTGAAACCTTGGGTCAAAGCTTTCCTAAATAACTTTTGGGAGGTAATGACATCCCTCTCATAATCCAAGTTTACATGAAATTAAATAAAGCATAAAATAGAAAGACTTTAGGGTCATTTTCAAGATCACCCAAACTTTGACTAGTTTTGGGGGGGGGGTGCTTTAGGTGACATTATTTCTAAGCCTTGGACTAGGCTATTTGAAATAGGAATGGCACTTTTGATTATAAGGGTTCCCTATAGGGGAAAAATATAAGAGCATACACATAACATTCCTCTTTTTTCTAAACAAAAATTTGATTAAACAACTATTTCAAACAAAAATTGACAAGTGTGTTCAATTTTAAGCCCTAAAGAAAAGATTTAGTGGTGTTCATTTGACCCCTTGGTCTTAGTTGAAAACTTTGAAAACATTAACAAAAACATCTAAATTATTTTTTAAACACCCAAAAAAAAGTTCCTAATTCATTTTTAAGCATGCAAGAGGTGATTTAAGCATGTTTTTATCAAAACAAAAGCTTTTTCCTATAGCAAAAATGTCAACATTTCCTTTAGCTTTGAATGTATTTTCAGCTTGAAATAATGAAATTTGAAAAAGTAGCTCTTAGGTCGATGTTTTGGAAAAAACACAATGATTGATGTCAGTTATTGCCATCGACATCAGTTACTAGCTAACTGAGATCTAATCAATGTCGGTTTTGCTAATCGAGTTGGTTAAGTAAGGCAACTGATGTTGATATTACTTACCAACATCGATTAATATGTAAAATTGTGGCAACCAAACATGGCAAAATAAATTTATAAAATTAATTTGCAAAAGTTTTAAGGGTCCAAATGGA
The DNA here is from genome assembly GCA_037957365.1 of Torreya grandis. Classification (NCBI taxonomy): domain Eukaryota; kingdom Viridiplantae; phylum Streptophyta; class Pinopsida; order Cupressales; family Taxaceae; genus Torreya; species Torreya grandis. Next base: position 499,248 of record JARHVA010000402.1, on the reverse strand, counting down.
TATTTTAGAGTTACAAAGTGATCTTCTTTAGGTGTGAGATGCATCTAGTCCCACTGGGTGTGTCAAGATATAGAGAGGATTATAAAGTAAGTTAGTCAAGCATTAGTCCATAAATAATGAAACATGCATAAAGAACTAACTAACCAATCCTATCTATTCCTATGGGAATTACAAAAGATAACAAGAAACAAATGAAAGAAAACAATTCCATAATACCTTCCCAAATGGATTCACCATACCCATATGGCTCAAAAACATGTTCTCCCTTGATCAAGAATCCTTATCTTTGTAAAAAATGGTGGTAAGCTCCTCCAATGCCTCAAGAGCAGTCCAAAAAACCTAGGCTCATGATTCTAAATCACTAAACTAGCCTATCAATGAAGCTTGCAAATAAAAACTATGATCAAATACCAATCTTTGTGGAAACAAATTTGCATTATAAATTTGAAATATTCAAGCTTTGAAGATATTTTATCATAATAACCTTGTACCAAAATAGCTTAAAATTCACATCTATAGCCTCTCTATTTATATATTTTTGAGATTGGTTAGGATCAACCATGACCGTCCATCTCAAGATTGAGATGTGTGGCCATGGATAATCCTAATATTTGGAATTAAATCCATAATTATCTTCATCATGGCCTTGGAAGAAGGGGCATTGAAGAGGCATAGGAGGCATTAACTAGGCATGGGTGACCCATAATCCTAGTATTTGTGGCATTTATGTCCTAGGTATGTCTTCCCAAGAAATGTTGTCACCTGATGATGCAAATAATAGGAATAAATTTTCAAAAATAAATACTCAACAACTCTCATGGAAAATCCACTTAAGCTATTGATTTGGATTAATTAGCCTTAAACAAGGTCAATCAACATTTGTGCAATTGTTTGAAAATTGGCCCTTAATTAATCAAAATGGTCAAAAAGTCATATTATTGAGTTGTAATTTGACTCAGGAAGAATTAGAAGGTAACGTTAGATGTATTGGAACCATATTCCCATTTAGGATGTTGCCCATAGCAAACAATAATGGTATGTGATGTGTACCAATTAATTAGAAGAAAAGAGTGATCCAAAGCACTAAATGGTGAAATTGTCATTTGACTCAAAATGATCTAATCAAAGTTAGCTGGCCCATAAAATATGTTACCCTATTTAGGGATGCAATTCACATAAGATTGACAATTTCAACACAAATGGTGTTAGGAATTAGATGTCTACAGTTTGAGCATACACCACTTTGGATATTAGTTCAATAGTCTTAATGTCAACATACAGTTGTTCACATAATCTTTTTCCTCTTACCATCTTAGTGATTATGATATCTATGTGGTAATCCATGAATTTGGTAATCTAACCTACTCATTTTTCATTTATCTCCCTGCTCAGTGCAAATTATTTGATGCTCTGATGACTCACCATCTGATGTACCTTATTTTTGGAGAGCATATGCCTAAACTTATTGAGCGCTCTAATTACTACATATACCTTCTTTTCCACAAAACTATAATTATTTTCATAACCTTTAAAAGATTGGTTGAAGAAAGATATTGGCTACTCCAAACCTTCTTGATTGTGTTGAGTCAGAATTACTGAGATACTTCTTTCCCCTCCAAACGCATAGAGTATAAAATATTTCTCATAGTTTGGGTTCATAAAGGTGGGGGATTGGGAGATTGCCTATTTGATGGCTTTTAAACTTTCTTTTCCCTCTTGCATCTAGCTAAAAATAGTACCCTTATTTAACATTACAATAAGGGGTTTTTCCAAGGAGGTAAAATTTGATACAAATCTTCTCACAAAGTTGATCTTCCCAAGAAAGATTTGTAGGCCCTTTTTCTGACTTGATAGTGTTAATGTAGATATGGATTTAACTTATCCAAGGTATAACATAATACCCTCTTTTTACACTATGTGTCCTAGTAACGTTCCCTCGTGTACAATGAACACACACTTATTTGGATTAAGGGAAACACTAAATTCTTGACATCTTTCAAAAATATTTTTGAGGTACTCTAGATGTGCACCAACATGCTTTGATTAGACTATAATATCATCTAGATATAATAAAATTATATCATTTATCAGACCCTTGAATAGCATATCCATGGCTCTCTAAAAAGTCACACCTACATTTTTCAGTCCCAAATGACATCTTCTTATATGCGTACATGCCCCATTTAGTGGTGAAGGTAGTTTTTGTCATGTCCCCTTTTCAGTTGACATGTTCTGAGTTCATGGTTAGCCTATAATGCGACCCTCTTAGGCTGAGAGGATGGTTAGAGGGTCTTGATGGAGATTGGCGTGGCTTCATTTAGCAAAATTTTTCTAGTTGGCTTTCGTTTGGGCTCAATTGGACATGTATTGAGGGAGATATTAATATTTGATTGATTTAATCAAATATTAATTATTTGGTCTAATTTTAAATTAGAAACCCTAATTTTAATTTAAGAAAACCCTAATTAGGGCAAGCATATCTTTTGAGGGTATAAGGGTTTCTCATGGAGGCCATTATTGATTATGCATTGATTATTGATTTTTGATATTGAAGAATTCTTTTGTGAAGACTGAGCCAAGGGTTCTAGGATTCCATCTGTAGTGGAGAATGTCAACTCTTCATTGTGTGCGACTCAGAGGCTGTGAGATATTAGCTGATTTATTGCCAAATTGAGAGATAGCTTCATACAAAAGTTATCACAGAGGTTTACAGATTTGAGAGATAACTTCACATAGAAGTTATCACAGTATTTTAGGTATTTCTTTATTTAGTTTTTGATTCAATAAATTATACAAATAGAGATCTTCTGTATTAGAACCAGATATCTTGGGATCAGGTGTTTAGCAATCAAGGTGTGCTATATTTTATTAACGGCCATATGAAGTATGTATAGATATATACAGATTCACACAGAGACCAACATCAGCAGACAGAGATCCTCAGCGACCGACATCGGCCGACCTATCACCGGTGTCGGTAGGTTAGTGACCCCAGTCGATCGATGACAACAGTATAACCGACGTTGGCGACTGTGTTTTTTGACACAGCAGGCTGAGACACACAGATTTAGGGTATTTTTCAGATTGTTGGAAGATAATCAGGGTTTTAAGATCATATCTAAATATTCCTTTTTATGCATGACTAAAGACATCTATTGTAACCATATGCACAATAATAAGATTAGTGATTTGCCAGTTAAGAGATTTACTGTGATTTATTTATTTATTTGAAATTATCTTGCAAAAATTGTATCTTGTTCAGAGCTTTTATGTTTCTATATTCCCTATTTGAAGGGGATATTACAGTGGTATTAGAGCTTTGATGGGAAAAAAGAGCCCCTAAGAAAGGGACATCACAGTGGTATCAGAGCTAAATCCTGCCATCCTAAGGGTGTGACAATCTTATGCAGCCACAAGAGTTGGGACCACACAGGTATAACACACGCAGTAGAGCCTTGCTTGAAGGTACCCAACTATTAGAATAGTAGTGGATTATCATGAGTGATAGATGTGAGGCTAGCCCACCCAGGGGCCATAGGTATGATGCTAATCAAGACACTAGAGAATTTCACTGTGCTATGATGACAAGCCAACAGCAGATGAATCAGACACTACAAGCACTCATGACTATGATAAGGGGGATGAACACACCTGATAGACAAAATGGGGAACAAAGAGATAATAGGAGTGCTACTATTAATCAGAGATCCCAATAGACCCATTCCAGGACCGCTGATAGACCTACACGACCGATGTTTATGCAGGAAGAACTAGAGGCTCCAGCAGAAGAAGCGGCAGGGGATTTCCTATTTACAAATACCCTCATGTCTACAACTGATGAGTGGAACTTATTAGATCCTCATGTTTAGGAGAAGATGTCCTTTGATCATTTTGTTACTTTGAGGAGAGAGCACTACAAATTAGTTAGACAGGACAGGAGGCCTAGAGTTCAATTTAGTGAGCTGAAGAAGGCTACTGGTAAGCTTTCTTTGACTACTTTTGACAGCAGTGGCAAGATGACAGATAAAGCTTGGGTTCATAAGCTTGACACCTTTTTGTCATTGAGACCAATGTCAGAGATAGAGGCCATCAAATATGCCACTTTGCACTTGGATGGAGTAGCACATGATTGGTGGTACCATGGTATGGTAACACTTCAGCATAACCAGGTGACAGAGTACCAGGACTTTGTGGATAGATTGGTTGAGCGGTTTGACAAGAAGGATCCTGAGGTTCACTTTGAAGATTTGGCATAGTTGAGACAAATAGGTAACTTGGAGTCCTTCATTAGTGAGTTTTAGAGATTGGCAGTCATGGTGCCCAATATTTCCGAGCGTAGATTGGTAGTTCTCTTCATGGAGGGATTGACAGAGCCTTTGAGAGGTTGGATCAAAGCCTTTGATCCTCCTTCATTATAGGTAGCTATGAAGAAGGTGCATAGTATGGAGATGGCAGCCCCATACCATAAATTTAACTTCAAAGGTATTTCTTCATCTAGAGACCATAAGTGCTCCAACGCAGATACAAAGAGACCGGATTTTAACATAGATAAATCAGGTGTAAAGAATGATTCAAAGGCCAATCCAGCAGCACCACCTTTGGATCATGAGGCACTTAATGATATACGTAGGAAGAAGCTTTGCTTCTAATGCAAAGGTCCATATGATATCCATCACGATTGCCCTTTGAGGCCTAAGGGCAAGGCAAATCGTGTGATGTGGGCATATTATGAGGATTCAGATTCAGAGGATTTTGAATAATAAAATAGTTCTGAGGGGGTAGAGGCAGAGGCTTTAGGGCCTAAGGTAGAGGTAGAGTTAGAGCTTCACATACAGGAGGCACACCTATCCAGCATTCAATTGGATGAGTCATTTAGACTCCGTGGAGTTTTGGTAGGGCAGAAGGTTATCACCCTTCTTGATACAGGAGCCACACATAATTTCATAGATGCTAGATTTGTGGAGAAGTGTGGACTCACTAACAAATATTTTGAGGGCATCAGAGTTAAGGTAGATGATGGTCACACTCTTAGGTGTGAGCGTATGATTAGAGACCTCCCATTGCGCTTGAATAACTATGAGTTCAAGGCTGATTATTATGTGGTAGATATGGGGGACATAGACTTAGTCTTGGGTATGAAGTGGCTTCATTCATTTGAGGAAGTTACTCTTCATCTCAAGGACATGGAGGTTCTCTTTGATGTTGATGGGAAGACACATATTCTTAAGGCAATATGGGGCAGCAGCTTCAGATATATGTATTTTCATCGGATGGAAATGCCTATGCCACCTGACATGATAGAGTGTGATGCCGAGTGCACATTGGCACCAACACAAGAGAGATATGAGGATGAGCTTGGTCTTGAGGTGAGTGTAGTTTAGGAGTTATCACATGTGGTAGGGACTTAGCTTTTTGTTACAGTTGGGTCACAGGTTGATGATGATATGACTCTTTCTAGCCCTCACAATCTGGATTTAGATATTATTCAGGTACGGAGTTTGCTTGAGTTGCTTGCTGATTTTCATTTATGGATTGGATGTTGGGGTGCTTATCTTAGTAATAGGGATGGACATGGCATAGAGTTTGCATTAATTGACAATAGGGCAGATCATGACTACATTTGGGATCCAGGTGGACTGATGGGTGTATCATTCAGCGATTGCTTGAGGGCAAGCAATTTCAAGAGGGGCGGATTGTCATGTCCCCTTTTCAGTTGACATGTTCTAAGTTCATGGTTAGCCTATTATGCGACCCTCATAGGCTGAGAGGATGGTTAGAGGGTCTTGATGGAGATTGGCATTGCTTCATTTAGCAGATTTTTTCTAGTTGGCTTTCGTTTGGGCTCAATTGGACATGTATTGAGGGAGATATTAATATTTGATTGATTTAATCAAATATTAATTATTTCATCTAATTTTAAATTAGAAACCCTAATTTTAATTTAAGAAACCCCTAATTAGGGAAAGCATATCTTTTGAGGGTATAAGGGTTTCTCATGGAGGCCATTATTGATTATGCATTGATTATTGATTTTTGATATTGAAGAATTCTTCTGTGAAGATTGAGCCAAGGGTTCCAGGATTCAATCTGCAGTGGAGAATGTCAACTCTTCATTGTGTGTGACTCAGAGGCTATGAGATATCAACTGATTTATTGCCAAATTGAGAGATAGCTTCATACAAAAGTTATCACAGAGGTTTATAGATTTGAGAGATAACTTCACACAAAAGTTATCACAGTATTTCAGGTATTTCTTTATTTAGTTTTTGATTCAATAAATTATACAGATAGAGATCTTTTGTATTAGAACCAGATATCTTGGGATCAGGTGTTTAGCAATTAGGGTGTGCTATATTTTATTGGTAGCCATATGAAGTCCATACAGATTCGTACAAATTCACATAGAGACCGACATCAGTAGACAGAGATCCTCAATGACCGACATCGGCTGACCTATCACCGGCGTTGGCAAGTTAGTGACCCCAGTCGACCGATGACGGCAGTATAACCGACGTCGGCAACTGTGTTTTTTGACACAACAGGTCGAGACGCACAGATTCAGGGTATTTTTTAGATTGTTGGAAGATAATCAGGGTTTTAAGACCATATCTGAATATTCCTTTTTATGCATGACTGAAGACATCTATTGTAACCATCTGGACAATAATAAGATTAGTGATTTGCCAGTTAAGATATTTATTGTGATTTATTTATTTATTTGAAATTATCTTGCAAAAATTGTATCTTGTTCAGAGCTTTTGTGTTTCTATATTCCCTGTTTGAAAGGGATATTACAGTGGTATTAGAGCTTTGACAGGAAAAAAGAGCCCCTAAGAAAGGGACATCACAGTTTTAAATTGATCTAATTCCTGTACGAAGATTTGGTCATAACCCAAATAACTATTTAGAATAAGGAATTGTTTAGATCTTGATACTATTTGTAGAATTTGTTCCATAGGGAGAAGAGGATAGTGATCTTTCAATGATGCTTTGTTCAGGTTTCTAAAATCCATACACAGTTAGATTTCACCATTTTTCTTTCTGACAGGGACCAAATTTGCTACCCAAGATGAGTGTTTGATCAAAAATATTATATTAGCCTCTATCAACTCAGAGATCTCATTTTTCATCAAGGGTTCAATCTTAGGATTGAGGGATCTCTATTTCTACCTAATAGGTTTTGTATTTAGATCCAAATCTATAGTGTGCTATGTTAAAATTGGATCAAATAATCTTAAATCATGATAAATCCAAGTGAAGTTATCATCAAAATCTTCCATAATTGAACAAAACTATGTTTTTTTAAAAATATTACACACCTTGCCTATCTTGAGAGACTTGCCTTTTGAGATGGTAATGGGTTCACAATCTTCTTCATTGATAGCAATGTTTTTCTTCTCACCTTTTAGCTAGTTATTCAAATTGAATATATTTTCTAGTGTAATGAGACCCATAGGTAGTTTGTTCATTTTTAGCTAAATAATCTGATCACCATATTGGTTTTGTAACCTTGGCTAGTTCTTTTTTGAAAACTCAATCTCTTCTCTTAGAAGATTTACAATATGCTTGTCGCTATCAAAAACTTGACAATTAGATGCATTATCAGGGACAAAAGGCCTTACGATTAGCCTCACATGATAACTAATATTTTTTTATATTTAAAATGGTAGGTTATACTAAGACCCCACCAAGGCTATGTGGTCAACATCTTTACTCTGTACCCTTAGTATTGCTTGAATATTTAAAGTGGTGAAATCTTTCAATAGATCCCAAAACTTATGTTTGTAATATCTTAACAAATTGTTTTTGGTTACACTTTTTGATCTAACTTAGTGAAAGATGAGCTCACTATCACCAAACATCTACAAAATATTGATTCCTCTATCTTTAGCTAATTAGAGGCCTCAAATCAAGGATTCATACTTAGCTACATTATTAGTATAGCTAAATTGAAGTCTAAATGAGTATAAGTAGCTATCTTTTTGTGGGGAGATCAATACAATTATTGCACCTACACCATTTTTGGTTCTCGAGTCATCAAAATATAAATACCACATCCCTTGAATATCTATGTTTGGTTTGACTAAATTTGGGATAATTATGTCTTTCTCATGAATGCAATAGGTCCCTAACCCTGTCTCTTATACACAGCCATAAGGATCAAATTGAAGGGTTGATCCTCATTAATCCAAATGAGTGTTTGGAATATCCTCTATGGGTGTTTTATCCTCTTTTTGATATTGTAATGTATAATTCATTGCTATGAGAGGAATGAAATTGTATGGTTTGATATGATCTTTTTTAATTGGCTCAACTCTTATTGTTACTCTTGTCCCATATCTCATTCTGAATAACATGTGAGACCAATCTACATATAGATATCCTCCCATATTTGTAGTGAAGTCTCTTGAAAGATAAATGACAAAGTAAAGGGGAAGATCTATGACTAAAATATTTTGAGTAATTGATCAACTTGGGCAAGCATGAATAGTGAGGTTTAGTCCTTTTATGGTCCCTACTATTTAAATAATGGTGCCATATAGTTGCACTACTCCCTTATTAATAGGAGTGTATTTTATTCCCAAAGCATTAACTATTTTCTTGGGCATTACTGAACTACTAGCCCCCGAATCTATTATGCAATTATGTACCAGATGATTCTCTATTATAAGTGAAAGATAGAAGGGAGGAGGTCTACCATTTTTTCCAACTTTACTATTAGTTTGAGGCTAGCATAAATTTATTGTAGGTGTAGGCCCCTTGGCTATAATTTTTTTAGATATATATAAATTCTTTAGAGCCTCTTGTAGCAAGTCCCTTTGAGCTGGTATAGAAAGTGATTCCCATATGGTGACATTCAAATTAGTCTTCTTTATTTGATCAACTATGCTAAAAGGGATATTACCAACCTTTATCGATGATTTTTTATGGGTTGCATCCTCTTTTAAAATATTTGGAGTAGGCACCTTTTCTTTGAATTGATTTGTAGGTATGAAGGTTGGCCTTTGCACTATGTTGCTCTTTATTGGTTCTAATGCTAGTTTAGAAGTTGAAGCTTGGTATACCTTGGGGGCTGATCAAATTCTATTTCTTTCTTCTTGGAACATGTATTGGATATTATGGGGCCTATATCATTAAAAAATGCTTCATCTTGGCCTATCCCACTAAAATAATCCTCTTCCCAGTTTAGAAGAATTGCTTCACCTTGATCATGTTATTATGTGTCTACTTGTTGAGAAGTGGATTCTTCTTGGTATCCTTGCATATTTTATATACCTTACACTATCAAGGCTTGATTGATTACACCATTAGGGCAAGTATTCTAATTATGGAGTTGATTACAAGGATAACACCACTCATACTCTTGAGCCAAATTATTTTAAACATGGAAAATGTCTTTAGAAGCCCCTGACACTGATAAAGCATGGGTGTTTAGAGGTTTTAGATGTGCACGTTGTCCTTTTTGTTGGTTGTTACTTGATATGGATACCTATTCCCTTGGTATGTAGCATTAGACGGCTAAAAGGGTTTATAGTTTTGGGCTTGTGACTTTTTCATCACCACTAACTCATTTTTAAAACTCTTGAATAATGATTTGACCTCATACAAATCTCTATAGGTGTGGGAGTAAAGAAAGGTGACTTGATCATAGTGGGGATTGGAACAATTTTAGGTGGGGGAATAGGGTATTTTTATGGAAATAGAGGCATTGGTAGCCTTGGTGAAATTTTCCTAGATTGGATTAAATATTTTTCTACCCTTATCACAATATCTTAAGCTAAAAGAAGTGTGGTATCACCCATTAACTGAATCATCATAGCTATACCATTATTGAGGGCCTTTTTATAATACAATAAGGCATTATTTACAGTGAGTTTAACCAAGTTTAGGATTCAATTATAGGTCTTCTATAAATGGTAATTAAAGTTGGTCATTTTTTCATGAAGAGCTCATTGAATATTATTTAACTATTCAACCAAAGAAAGGTGGTCACTCTTGTCCTCAAAATGGGTACACATTGCAATGACTAACTCATCCCAAACTTGGATTGAGGTGATAACAAGGCCTCTATACCATTTTAAAGCTTTACCTTTAAAATAGGATATTAGGAGTCTAATTGCAACACTATATTGGACCATATCATGGATCAAATAAATGTTATCAATATCTTTTGTGTTCTGAAGTAGTGGTGGAGGTTTTGCCAGTAAAATATGGTAGGTTTTTTAAGGTTGAGACTAGTATATCATCATGCTGGGCCAAAATGAGTGGGTTGCTTGTATTGAAAGCTATGAAATTATTATTTCTAGCCATTGTGGGGGGGGTATAACACTGATAGAGGTGACCAAAGGGGATGGGAATAAAATTGTAGGATATACCTTAGGCTGAGGGGTGACTAATTTTGTTTTCTTTTTAGATGGAAATGAAAATTATAAAAAATTAGCCCTCTTACCTTTGGTAGATGATCTTGTTTGTTTGCTTGGCATATGTCACCTTAAAATTATGAGTCTGTAAGTTAGTGGTGTCACCAGGTGCTTTGATATTTTCATGAAACTCATACAATGCTTGCTAAAATAACACTAATCTATGTGTAATTTTTGGGTCCCACCAGGCATGTCAAAAACTATTATCACATAGGATTTCACCTATCTTAGTCTTGTATCTTATTGTGCAAGTGCCCAATGAAATAATGGAAAAACCTCCAAAGTTATGGGACATAGGTAATTTGAGGTTAATATTTAGAGAAGGCTAGAGTCCTTTCACTAAATCTGAGGCAAACTGATAAAATTCTAGTTTTGTGGAAATCTCTTTCTTTAGTGCCTTTGGATCCTAAACTAGGGATTTGATGGGAAAAGGGTAAAAGAAATTAGAATTTTCAAAGAACTGAAAGTATAGTGATTTCACCAAATATAGTATAGTAGATCTAGATGCTTTCTTGGGAAATGCAATAAAGCAACAAATAGATTGAATTTATTCTAAGCATAGACTTATGCAAATTTGAAAATCAAAGGTAGTATTTTAGCTATTCTTAACAAAAGAGAAAAGGATATTTATTCCAAACAATATTATCAAGAGAGTAAAATACCACAGATGAATTTTTTTGAGTCTAAAACAAATGACAAAGATTCCACAAAGGATCATATAACTTACATAACACAAAGATCCTAAAAATAAGAAAAGCAAAAACTTTAACTTTATTTCTCTCCAAAGGTTACATCTTGTAGTAAATACATTCAAAATACATAAAAATATCACTAAAAATAAAAGATAGATTGGGCTATAGGGTTTTCCCATATTTAGACAAAATATGTCATAAAAGACATGTAGTTGTTAGAAATTGAACTCTTAATAAAAAAAATCATGCAGATCTAAAAATACTTATGTAAAAAGAGGAAAGCTCTTCTATTTATTACATCTTGGACTTGTGGAATAGCTGGAACATAGCATGCATGAGCTAGGCATGATCTTAGGCATAACATGGCTTGGTTAGGACTGAAGATCTTGATTCAAGGCTCCTTATCTGATGTTGTCTAAAAATAGATCCCCATGAAAGAGATGATGCCCAAAATAGAACTTGGCTTTAAAAGATAACATTGAAAATAAATTTCAAGTTTATTTTCATGCAAACCCTAGCATGCAAAATCTAAAGTGAGACTTTTAGAACATCTAAGTATTTATCACTTTTTACCAAAAGGAACCATATAATTTATACTTTATGACTTTGCACCTTTTAAATATTTCACATTTATCAAAATAGAAAGTGAAATTTTCACTTATGCTTTTTGCAACTTCCACATTCAAAAAATATACAGTGTAGAAATATGTCTTTCTCCTTCTCAAAAAGAGTTATGTAAAAAATATACAACTGTATCTTGCAATTATAAATTACAAATTATAATGTCTTTGAAATGAATTTATGAATGAAAATTTAAAATATTCAAAGGAGGTAAAATTAATCAATCTTTAGGACTTATTCATATTTATTATCATTTTATGCCTACAACTTCTTTGTATATGAATCAAAGGCTTAAAATATTTCCTAAATTCTCTTTGCATCTAGCCCATAGGATTATATGTTTGAAGATGCATAGTCTTCCTAGATATCAATAAATCTCTTCTAAAGGTTCTGATCCCTTACATTTATATTCTCATCTTATCAATTACCTTTTCATATTTGATGAAATAGTGGATGGAACTTAGGGCAAAGATCGTGTCCTTTATAAACTCCTCAAAAATTATCTTGAAATTGATCTATACCTTCTCTGACTGAAGGAGATTATTGGCATCATCTATTGGTTGACATGACATTAAATTCATCATGCCTTTAATCTCATAGAACTCATCAGTAGCCTTATCATGAGCCTCTTTAGCTCTCTCCACATATTTTGTAAGTACTCTTATCCAAAATTGAGCATCTGTATGTAGTTCCTCGTGTTCAACATCATATTTTAATATTTTCTATGCAACGAGGGCATTCATATCAATTGATTTTATGGTTGTCAACTTGGGTTAATATATATTTAAGAGCTGAATTTCTCCTTCATAGCTATTAATCTTTTCCTTTAAAATTTCTTTTCTCTCCATAATGACTCCATAATGTTTCATCATGGCTTTAAGAATTTTATAACCTTTAGTGACCAACTCCTTAGAACATTCTTTATCATCCCTTCCCATATGAGCAATCTCTCATACAAAATCAATTTTGGATTGATCTGGACCAATTGGATACACTACCTATGGTTATTGTGGTGTTTCAACGAGCATGATGAACTAATTGAGTGCTTCTATCAACTGATCAGATTTCCTATTAAGCTCATCCTTGGTGGCTTTGTTGTGATCAATTATCTAGAAGAGAGAGTTTATGCCCAATTGGACATCATGTTTAAGACCTTATCTCATTTACTAACCAAGGTGTATTTGATAAATTTGGTAATCTACCACCATAAGATCTTCCTTTGATTTATCTAGTCAGGACACCATAATATCAACATACCTCTCCCCCTTATTATCAGTGAATGTCCTTGAAAGGGTCTTGGGAGTAGGCTTAGATTTATTCTTAACTTCTAACATGCTAAAGTCCAAAGTGCTAGGATCAATCATTAATTTCTTTTTATTTCTTACTGATTGGAATAACCAATTACGGTTAGCCTTCTACTATTTTGTCACTATCACCAAAGATTCTACAATTGATGTAGCTACACTAATAGATACTATAACTAGGGGAGCCTCCTGGGAAGATGATACTGGTGGCTACTCAGGAGGTGTCTATGAGGGTTCACATTCACTAATAATTTACAAACTCATATCTACACCAAGTATGTGGGATATTCTAAAATTAATAGATGGTATGATTGAAATAGTGGAAATGAGAGGGGTAGAGGTGACAAAATTAGGGGTGCTTGATGTGGAAGTGGAGGATGGATTAGACACAAAGGTCATGAATTCAAGAATTTGTGGAAGGGTGGAAGCCAATACATTAATCTATCAATTGGGTTCATAGGACCATTTAGGGTTGGTGAGGTGAAAATAATGGGCTAAAATGAAAGGGAAGTAGTACTCACTCTAGGGATTGAGGAGGTTTGTGGAATAGTAGACAATATGATTGAATTTGATGCAATGTACTATTGGGTGATGTTGGGAGTTAATGGTGATAAAATGGAAGGAATTATAAATGGAATAGAAAGTGGGAGTGGATCAAATGGGGAAGGTGAAGTGTGAATAAGGGAAAGTAAAGTGGAAACTTTAAATTACACTATAGGGGGACTCTAAGTGTCCACTTGAGTTGTTTTTACTATTTGTACTTGGATTATTAAGGTGGGTGGAGTGTTAGATAAAGTGGGGATGAGTATAGGGTTTGACACTAGAGGTAGAGGAGATAAAACTTGTGGTGTAATGGGAACTTGAAATGCTTGAGGAAGAGATCCAATTGATAGAGGTGTTAAAACCTTTTATATAATATGTGTAGGAGAAGGGGGAGTAGTGGAAATGGGAGCTAATGATATAGGATCTAAAATTGTAGATCCTTGTTCTATCATTTCTATTTATTCCATCAAAAGGTTAATAGGTTCATTTTTAGCTCCTTTTTGTCTACTGAATTCTCCATTCCTTGCCTTTGTCTTTGTCTTCTTCTTTTTAGGTTCCTATGAACATTCTATAGGACCCTCCTCTAATAAAGCAAGACCTTTTGCTTTGAGATTTAAAAGTTTTTCCTTAACCCCTATAGTTTCTCTTATGACTTTTACTCCCTTGCTCTTCAACCAATTGATGGTCCTATTGATCATCAGGTTTTTTCTATAAAATAGTGAGAAAGATTTAGGAATTGACCACCTTATTGGTGGTAGATGTCTAAAAATGATCTGTGTGAGGTAAATTAGATCTACCCTGGAGTTGTCATACACTAAGTCATTAGGGATTAGTGCCAGATCATAGTCCTTTATTTATTGTAGGGACTTTTTGGAATTATCCCTCATTATTATCATCTCTTCATCATAGTCATCCTAAAATTCCTTAAAATATGGTACATGTTCATATGTTTCCAGCTCTAGTGACCTTACCATATAGGTCAAAGTAAGGTCTAGATTATAAGGCCCTCAACCTTACTTGGCTCATCTTTGATTCTATAATTTTGGCCTTTAAAAGAGATTGGCATGTATATCAACCAATATAAATAGGGAATCATAACCTTCCCTTGTTTCTATCTAAAAGGAGCTTGTGTGTATTCACTAGCTAAATAACCAACTCTAGTAATACCCATTTATCGCTTACATATTAGGGAAGTTTGTAAGGATAACCAATAAATCTAACTTACTAAATGTAAGAATAGGTGGGAACTATATAAAGAAGGATCCTGATTTGGTAATCTCATCTTTTGCTTCTTGGGATAACCTTGTCTTTCTACGATCTTAATCAAACATAATGATGATGTTGTAAATGAAAACATCATCAACTCTCTTAAATTGTTGTCTAGTAACCTATAATGTGAGATCAGGGTAGAAGTTATAGACTCTAGTTATCTCCTTATGAACTATATTTAAGCCTAGGAACAATCTTCCTTTGGCTAAGATATATACGATGTATGATGTCATGTAAAATTTATTGGTTATCTGTACCTCCACCCACTAGTTATGGAGGGAATCACTTATTAGTGAGCCCATTGTATCTATTGCTTGTTCTCTTTGATGATCTAGATATAATGGTACATCCAATCTTGATAACACTTAGTATCAGGACTACTAGTGTGCTTGGGAGTCTTGAGCCATTGTTTGTTGATAATCTTCTAGCATCCATATTTATTATCCTCATAGAAATATGCATATGTATATATATTTATATCCAAATAACTATCAAACTCAGGGATGGTAAATACCATGTCAATGAAGTCAGGATCAAGATCAAGAACTTTCTTCCCTTCTTTAGTGAATACCTATTTCCTATCAGGGTCATAATGTTGAGCCATTATGAGGATCAACTTAGGGCTTTGCATAGAAAGAGGAAAGGATATAGCTTGTGGTAAACCAAATTCATAGATACTTTAGATTCAATCACTTTTGAAGTCTACACCTATCCTAGCCCAAAAATATACTAGGTCAATGTGACCTAAATCTATATTTGTTATCTCTACCATATTGGATTCTAAGCAAGAATTCACTCTAAGGCCCTTAGATTTAAACTTAAACTCCTTGGGGGGCATGAAAACTAAAGTTATTATTGTTGAGAAACTAACTATGAAATTTGGCAAAACCTATAGGTGTTTGGAGCACTTGTATCTTTTGATAGAATTTGTAAGTGCTCAGAACATGTCTAGTGTCCATGATGCTTAAGGGATTTAGAATCTCTGACATAGGTGGGATGTGCTTAGAGTAGGTCCACTCTCAACATACTTGAAGGATTTTGGGATTTTGGTGAAAGTGGGAGGTGCTTGAGGCATATCCACTCTCTATGGTGCAGTGGGAGTTAGAAGGGGTCAAGGGTGCTTGAGACACATCCAAGGTCTAAGGGGACAGTGGGGGTAATCTTGGAGGGAATATTATTTATTTTTTAATTTATATGTATATGCTTAGAATATTCATTACAACCTTGGAAAACCCTAATTTTAAATGTGAAATCTTGGAGGGAAAATGAAGGGTTTTTTTGGTAGATTTGAAAGCTTTTGTATCATGAAACTCCTAAAAAAACCTAGATTTCCCTAGATGCACTATCTCAACCCTAGATTACAAAATACTAATAAAAAATGATTACACAAAGCCACATGAGTAGTAAACCCTAGAGTAAGACTAAAAATTCTATGAAAAAAAGTAGCAACTTTGCAACAAATAGAAATAAATTTTGGAAAAAATGCTTCAACTTAGTAATCAATGGTAGAACTTTAAGGAAAATACCATATAATGACATGGATTTAGTGCTACAGTAATGGCATAAGAGATAGGTAACGTTTTGACATGGCTCAATTTCAAGGTCATAACATAGGGATGGATCTCAAAAAAATGCAATTAACAAGATAACAAATGATAAAAGATTTGTAAATCAACCTAACTTTATATAAGGAAAACTTGCAATTAATGCGAGTCAGGTGGTTGGTGGTGGAGGTTGGATGTGATAGGATCAAGTCCACTCTCTATGATTGGAATTGTCTTGGTAGGAGTGGAGGTTGATGTGCACTTTATACATTGTGAAAATATGCAATGTGCACTTTAGGCTCTACATCCCATGAAAGAAGGCTTTAGTGAGTTGACAGAAGTTAGACCTGCTTGGAATAGGTCCAATTTTTGTGGGTGGGTTTATTGGTTGTAAAAAATCAAAGACTATGGTGAAATTTTCATGCTTGAAATGTGAAATGCACATTAGAGGTTATATGTTCTATGAAATGGAGGGTATAAAAGATTTGGTAGGACCCAGAGCCCATCGTGCACTTTGCACATTGTGAAAACATGTAAAGTACATGCCAAGTTCTAAATTCTATTGGATAGGGTACATGGTGGGATCTAGGGCTCGTAATGTATTTTGAAAATATAAGAATGTGCAAAGTGTATGATGAGTTTTAGATTCTATGGTTTTATATTTTTTTTGCTTTGCAAGACCTTGAACTTGTAAAGCAATTTGCACAAGTACAAATTGCATCTAGAGTTTTGGATTCTACAAGATAAAGGGAAAGATGGGTTTTGCGAGGTTTATCCTAAAAAAAATGGGGTCACCCTTAGGGTGAAAGATGTAATGATATTTTTTGGAAAAAAATATCATTGTTACATTGATTATTGGAAATTAAGTTGATTGATTCATATTCTTACGTGTGTAGAGGTGTTTTCATTTGATGTAGTTTTTTATGTATGTGATATAATTATCTCAAATACTATTAGGTTGTGGAGCTAAAAGCTTCACTGATGCAGACATGGAGGAGGTTGCAGAGTGTTACTGTCACCGGTGTTGGTCAGGCCAACCAACATCGACAGGGTAGAGACAGGAAGCAACCGATGTCGGTCAGTAGTCGACCGGCATTAGTGACCCCTAGGCAGATAGGGACCAACGTTGGTCACCTATGTGGTTCGAGCTATGAGTATGTTATGGGTAGTTAGTTGACGAACCAAATGTTTGCATGTTTAGAGCTAATTTTAGACTGAGAGCTGCAGATCTAATTATTGTAATTAGGTGTCTAATTATTATTTGGATGAGATCTATATAATAGACTCATGGATTATATTGTAAACTTGTGCTAGAGAGTAAGAGAGCAATATTATAAGCTCCTTCTATGTGTGAGGTGAGCAATGGTGTGTTCCTCCTAGTGCCACAGTACCAAGTGTGGGTGCTGGATTGGAGAATCAGCAGGGTTCTTCAGGAGTGTATGATCTTGGTCATCAGGTGAGCATGGATTCTATAAGAGATCTACATGGTAAGTAAGATCATTGATATGTAGATGTATGTGTGTGCAAGGTCAAGGTTCACAGGTGTGTAGAACCAGGTTGATTTGCAAGTGCACAAGATCAGATAGGACAACAACACAATAGGGAGCAAAATCAGGCAGGATCTACTTGGAGTACAGTGTGTACTCAGATAGAGCAAGAGAGGAAGGCAAGGAAGATCCTTCCATAAGTAAGGTCTATTGAGGTGCAGGTTGTTGCAGGTTCAGGGGAGATCTACTTGGAGTATGTTTGTGTACTTGTGGAGTGTGTGGAGCATAGGTATAAGGTGAACACCAACTCAGTGTTTGAGTTGGGTGTTGGGACCTAAGAGAGAGAGCTTTGAGGAGAGAATTACTGTTCACTTGAGGTGTGGGAATCCTCTGAAGAGGTGGTGGGGAAGAAGTGGCATCTTCTTTATTGTATTCTTTTTTGTATGAGTATTAATACAAGTTGTGTATTGTCTCTCATATCATGTGTTATTTTTGGATTCTAGTTACTTGTTGATTCTGGTTATTTCCACATATTAAGTTGCTTGGTAATCAATTATGTGCTTTCGGTATTCATATCCCAACATGTGGTATCAGAGCTAAGGTTGTAAGAAGTGGTTTTGTGTTTGGTTACAGGTCACTCTCAGGGGTTTCTGATTGAGTGGGAGTAGAGCAATGGCAGATCAAAGTAAGCTAAGAATGGAGGAGTTAAAAAACATAGATGGTCACTTACGGTCCTATGGAAAGAAAGAGCAAGTAAAAGAATATTGTTGGTTGGTAGTAGATCAACATGAAGGAAATGAAGATGCAGATGTAGCAGGTGTTATTGCAAAGGATGCTTTGGGAGGTTTCTTGGATAAAGTTGAATCTTGGATAACATATTTTGTGTCCTCTTTCCATGCAGCCCCAGGGAGAGGAGCTGGTGAGCCTTGCCAAAGAATTGACAAAGGGGAAGTGAAGCTGAAATTGTAGGTGGCCAACACATGGGTGTTGAAGGAGGTCATGCAGGTCCTAGGTTTGGAGATGTGGCTAATTTCTTCAGAAAAATTGGGTGATGAGTGATGCACAAGAACTCTCACAGCGGATACACTTGAATTAGCTGGTGGTAAGAAAATAGGTACTCTTTATCTACTTGTTTATATTACTGATTCTTCTTTTGTTGTAGAGACGTGGCTTCGTAGGCTTGGTCACATGAGCAGGAAGGAGATGCATGTTCTTAAGTGGAAGATAGATATATTTGACAGGCTTAAGAACTGGAAAGCCTTGGTGTTTATGGAAGAGATGGTGGATAGAGACCAGTGGATGGGCTGGATACTTCTGAGCAGGGTAGTTTGGACATGGGACTTGATTCCAAGGAGCTCGTGGGTAAAAATTCATCACTTACAAGAAGACACATGTATCGGCATCAGTAGGAAAACTGACGTCGATAGGAGGTAAGACTAATGTCAGTCACGAGGACTAACATTGGTAGCAGGGACACCGATGTTGACAGGGTTGGTAGTCAGGACAGGTGCAGGAATTGATGTTGGTTGGATGCAGACTGTGTGGTGACCGAGGTTGGTCACTGTAACAAATTTTGGGTGGATAGCAAGCTGTCAAGGAGTCTCAAATGCCCATATGGAGGACTAAAGACGTAAGTAAGCCTCAAATTCATTATTCCTCTTTTTTATACTAGTTGATGATTGCAGAGCAGGAAGGATCTAGGAAACAGTGGGAGCATCGCATGGAGAGATTGCAGAACCAAGCGTAGATTTGGTAGGGTTGCTAACAGGTATGAAAGCACAAAGATGAATGGATACCTTAGTTAAAGAATAGAGAGAATAGACACGTGAGATAAAAGGCCAGGTCATATGGTCTTGAGGGAGCTACAGGATAGTGGTACAGGTTTTGACAGGGGGATGACAAAGCATGACTTCAGTCAATGTCAGGGTAACTACTGTGGTTTGACTTACCAGGTGGATGATGATTGCAACATCATTCTATTGCTGTATGTGGATAGTATGCTAGCTAGCAGGTTTGTACATATAGGGTTTTGCTGAGCTAAGGGTATGATTAGTTCAGTGGTTTGCTATGAAGAATTTGGAGCAGCAAAATTCTTTGGCATGGGAGACATGGGAGATCACAGGGTGATTTTGTTTCCAGTGGGAGCTGATGTGAATCAGGTGTTGGCAAGGTTCATTATGCAGGATGCAGAATCAGAGCACACTAAAGGCTAGACAGTTCAGTGTCTGAAATCACATGAGGTCTAATATAGACCTAAGTTTGCCTAAGCAGTGGGTGTTGTCAGAGAGTTAGGAGCCAATTCAGAGAAGTGAGTTCTTAGGGATGAGAGAGGGACCAGTAGTAGGGATTCATGCTATTCATGGTCAGGACTTCACTACATGTGTTTGTAGATGTGGATGTGGCAAGGTACTCGGATGACAGGAGGTACACCACAGGTTGTGTGGTGGGTTGTCTTTAGGATTCATCTTGAAGAGGGATATAAGCCAGGAAATAGATTAGATGGGGTATAGGTATAGGTACAGTGTAGTTGTTTATCTCCAAGTGGGAGATTGTTAGGTTGTGGAGCTAAAAGCTTCATTCATGCAGACATGGAGGAGGTTGCAGAAGGGTTGCAGAGTGTTACTGTCACCGGCGTCGGTCAGGCCAACTGACATCGGCAGGGTAGAGACAGGAAGCAACTGATGTTGGTCAGTAGTCAGCCAGCGTCGGTGACCCCTAGACAGACAGGGACTGACATCAGTCACCTGTGTGGTTTGAGCTATGAGTATGCTATGGGTAGTTAGTTGATGAACCAAGTGTTTGCATGTTTATAGCTAATTTTAGACTGAGAGCTGCAGATCTAATTATTGTAATTAGGTGTCTAATTATTGTTTGGATGAGATATATATAATAGTCTCATGGATTGTATTGTAAACTTGTGCTAGAGAGTAAGAGATCAATATTATAAGCTCCTTTTGTGTGTGAGGTGAGCAATGGTGTGTTCCTCCTAGTGCCACAGTATCAAGTGTGGGTGCTGGATTAGAGAATCAGCAGGGTTCTTCAGGAGTGTATGATCTTGGTCATCAGGTGAGCATGGCTTCTATAAGAGATATACATGGTAATTAAGATCATTGATATGCAGATGTATGTGTGTGTAAGGTCAAGGTTCAAAGGTGTGTAGAACTAGGTTGATTTGCAGGTGCGCAAGATCAGATAGGACAGCAATGCAATAGGGAGCAGAATCAGGCAGGATCTACTTGGAGTACAATGTGTACTTAGATAGAGCAAGAGAGGAAGGCAAGGAAGATCCTTCCATAAGTAAGGTCTATTGAGGTGTAGGTTGTTATAGGTTCAGGGGAGATCTACTTGGAGTATGTTTGTGTACTTGTGGAGTGCGTGGAGCACAGGTATAAGGTGAACACTAACTCAATGTTTGAGTTGGGTGTTGGGACCTAAGAGAGAGAGCTTTGAGGAGAGAATTACTGTTCACTTGAGGTGTGGAAAGCCTCTGAAGAGGTGGTGGAGAAAAAGTGGCATCTTTTTTATTGTATTCTTTTCTGTATGAGTATTAATACAAGTTGTGTATTGTCTCTCATATCATGTGTTATTTCTGGATTCTAGTTACTTATTGATTCTGGTTATTTCTATATATTAAGTTTCTTGGTAATTAATTATGTGCTTCCAGTATTCATATACCAATAGATACCTCACTAAGCTTGAGCTATAATCCCCTGATTAAGAGTGTGTAATAGCTACTATAAAAAGAGTAACCTTTGACTAAGGCTTGTGAGTTTCCTATATCAATATTATCCTAGACTGCTTGACCATGTCTAACTGTGTGTGTGTAATAGCTGATAGAAAAAGACATACGTTTTGAAAACACTTATCCACTTAGAAACCAACCAAAGAGGTGATTCTTGAAGTCACAAGACCTTTTCTTTTCTTCTTTTCCCTTCCCTCCTTTTTGAGTATATTTAAAAACCTTCCCACTCTAGATTAGTAACCATCCACCTACCATCTCATATAGATTTTATTTCCTTTTAGAGACCACCCCTCCATCCAAAATCCTTGTTAATAACTTACACATCCTACAATCTATTCCATCACCTGGTTATTAAGATTACATACCTATAACTTATACCCTAGAGTGGAGTTTACTTCCATTGATATCCTAAAATGTTAGAGGCTACCTTGTTATGAGATAAGTGTGCATAAAAACCACAACAAAATTCTCTTTTTGGCACTAGAAAGAAGGCCTCAACCTTCAATAAAAGAGATTTGTTTCTACATAGAGTTAAAACGGAGTCACCTAGGAGAGTGATTAGATCTAGTTCTCATGCTAGTCTTCTAGTCTTACCCTTATCAAATCATAGGAGACATAGAGTTGTACCAACTACCAATAATAGACCTAGGATACCTTCCCCAATAAGGAGCACTTCCCATATTAATCATCGCATGGATCAACCACCTTGGTTGGTTGAATCTGCTATTGCCATCTTAGGAGATGTGCATGACCTACCTAGGAATCTTGAAAAGTATTTTCCATCTTTATCTCCTTTAGGAGCAAGAACAATAAAATAACACATCAACTATTTTAAATCTACTTAATATTAATGAATGTTATTAATGAGGATGTTGCATGTAGTTTTTCCCTTTTACACTAATGGACACTGCTTATGATTGGAATGCATGTCAAGCATATTTTCTTACAAAATTTGGATAGGTCACTAGCCCTAGTTTGATATACTATAATTTCACCATCATAAAGAGGGAGCCTAATGAGCCAATCTATTCTTTTAATGCAATATTTCAAAATATGTATACATGGTTAAGCCCAAGGTATAAACTACAAGAAGCATTAGCATTGGAGACATACAAGAATGCTTTGGATCTAATTACTGCAGTGATCTTAAGAAGGGAAACTAATACCACCAACTTGGCATTGGCATACAAAAAACCCATCAGCATTAATAGGTAGCTCAATCCCTAGGTGCCCATTACACCTAATGTCAAAAATGGCTTCCCAACATTAAATCCAATATTTCATGTGAAGCAAAATGTTCCTGTATTCAATTAAAACTAGTTATACATGTCACCTCCTCTAACATAGATGATGTATCCAAACTATAGTTTATTTAAAAAGCATGCACTAGGTAATAATCACTAATAAAATCAACAATTGGTTGCATCTTTTACTACTATTATCCAAGGTATTAATTATATAATGTCAGAGTTGGATATTATTCAAAATATGGTTCAAAAGCTAAGTAATGACTTCCTCAACATGCAAATAAATATGGGTAATGCTAATGTCCCAAGTGGTAATCAAATTCTAGATTCCATAGGTATAATAGACCATTAAATAGGCCTACAAAAAACATAGAGTAGCCTAAAAATATCCTAGAGATCAACATGGTAGAGATAACTCTACCTAATTTGTGCATAATTCATAATACTTCTCAACATGATGAGCTTGATTATGTTGAATTTTGTGCAGCATTTGAAATCTTTCAAAGAGAAGTATTAAGGTAGGATCAGATGCCTAATCCACTAGGCTCCCACTAAGATCTTGGACCTTCAAACACTACCATGTTCTTTGAGACTCATGAGTTTCCCTTTCCAAACAATGTACTAGAGGAAAACATCAATGAGATCTATGCTTTCTAATAATTTCAAAAAGGTGCTTATAATCTAAGGAATAAGAAACTATTCACAACTTCTATTCCTCCAAATAGCACAACCATTCCACCCAATCTTAAAGCTGACAATAATCCACCTCCCCCAAAAGGGAATGATCAAACTTAGAACAAGGAAAAACAAAGTAAGGAGGGTTATAACATAATTAAAGACAAGAAGAAAATGAAAACAAATATTACTCTTCATGAATTATCTTAGATCACTAAACAGAAAGAGTTACTATGGAAATCTATCACAGGGAAGACCCCTATATAAAGGACAAAAACATCTATAGATAAAATAAAGGATGTTGACACCAATGTCATATATAAAATAAAGCTACAAATTTCACGCTTTTTGATGATTATCAAGGAATTTGGTAAGAATATTCATAATTGTTTAGTTGATTTTGGAGCCTCAACAACTATTATGCCTACTTCCATATGTCAAAATCTTGGTCTAACTTCAAGACCTTCAAAAAGAACAATTTCAAAATTGGATAATATGGTAGTACCTATGGTTGGGGAATTGATTAATTTACATATTCAAGTAGCCTCTAAACAATGAGTCCAAATAAATACTAACATCCTTGTAATATATATACCTAAAGGCTATGGATTGTTACTAAGTAGGGACTGGTCTAAAACTCTTAGAGGATATATCTCTATAGACTTCTCTCATATCTGACTACCATGGAGAGGCATTACAAATTAAATATGGATCGATAGGGAACCAAGGATGAAATATCCTATCATATATTATAATGTGAATAATGAAGAGGTAAAGTATGAATCTCCTAACCTTGGAATTTATACTTTTACTACACAAAATCAAATACAAGAGCTAGATTCTAAAAGCTCCAATTAGCTATGGACATTACACTTTGATGGTTATAGATTCAAATAAGGATTAGGTGTAATAATTGAAATGATTGATCTCCAGGGAAAGAATTTATTGGCAGCATATAGGTTATAGTTCCCTTGCACTAACAATAGGGCCAAATATAAAGCTTTAATTCTAAGATTGCAATTTTCACTCAAGAATAATGTGAAGTAGTTTCTAATGTTTAGGGATTCAGATATGGTAGTCAATTAGGTAAGAAAAAAATACTAGTACAAGTTGTCTTATTTAAAAAGTTACAAACAGTGAGCATGGGATACGATTGAGAGCTTTAAAGATTTTGACATAGTAGTAGTTCCTAGAGATCAAAATCAATTTGTAGACTCATTAGCTTCTACTACTGATGCTAATTTAGAGCCTCTCAAATAATCTAAGGTAAAAGTATTATCTATTGAGTTGGTACCTTTTCCTTATATTCCTAAAAATGTATAATTTTTTTGCATCTTTGATGATGATTAGTATATCATTCAATTTCTAACTTATTCAGGGAAATTTGAGTCCCAAATCATCGATGATAAGGAAGGTAACCATCTCTACCAAGAATATTTAGATAAGGAAGGTATCCTTGATCTTAAAGAGAATCATCTCCCAACTAGGTTGGTCTCTTTAGAAAGACCATTTGATATATATACTTAAGATTAGTAGCTAAGGCAACCTAAAGTCAATGAGTCTGACTTCAAAAGGGAGATGTTAGGAGATGAACATAGCCCATGCTATGTTAACATTGGCCTCACTTGTACCCCAAAATAAAGATATTGAGTGAAGGATTTAATCAATCAATATAAAGATGTGATTTATTGGATTTATGAAGACTTGAAGGTTTATAACCCTAAGGTCATCACTCATACAATTCACATAAAACTATACCCCAAACCATTGAGATAGAGATAGAGACTAGTGAATCCTATCCTAGAGCCTCTCATTCAAAGAGAAGTGGAAAAGTTGCTAAGTGCAAGAATAGTCTTCCCAATCAAACATTCTACTTGGGTAACCAATTTTATCCCAATCATAAAGAAGATCATCAAGATTAGGTTATGTGTTGATTTCAAAAATTTGGACAAAGCTTCTAAAAAGGACAACTATCCCTTACCTTCCATGGATGAAGTGATATAGATAGTAAGTGGCTCTGAAATGATGTCCTTCTTGGATGGATTTTTTATGCTATAATCAAGTAATGGTATAATTATAGGATATAATGAAGACTACATTTACTATGAACTGGGGTACTTATGCATATAAAAGGATGCCTTTTGGCCTAATAAACATAGGAGCTACCTTTTAGTGAGACATGAATCATGCATTTAAAGGATTAATAGGTAAGTGTATAATCATCTATATGGATGATCTTACATGTTCTCCAAGGATAAGAATGACCACATAGGCCATCTATAGTCAAACTTTGAGAAATGCAAAAGGTTTGGCATCTCACTAAACCTAAATAAGAGCATATTTAAAGTAAATGAAAATAAGCTCTTAGGACACATCATTACCAAAGAAGGTATCATCATTGATCCAAATAGAATTTAGGGAATTTCAAATATTACACCACCAAACAACAAGAAGAAACTCAAGTCATTCTTTGGGAAAATTAATTTTGTAAGGAAATTTATTTCAAGATTTATGGATATTGTTGGACCCATGAATGCAATGCTTAAGTAGGATGCTAAAATAGAATGAACAACTGAGGCCTGAAATTCTTTTCAAGACATTAAAGATGCAATATCTCAGGACCCAATATTAATTAGTCTAGATTTTACAAAAGATTTTTATTTTTACTCATTTGCTTCAGAACATACAATTATTGTTATCATAACACAGAAGAAAAATGAGACTAATCATCCAATTACATTTATGAGTGAAAATCTAAAAGATGTAAACTAAAGTATTCCATGATTGATAAATAGATTTTCACTCTTGTCAAAGTATTGAATTTTTTTTGACACTGCATCTTAAAGAACAAGACTATTACCATCATACCTGATCCTACTACCAAGTTCACCTTATCACAAAATTAATTAGGAGAATGTAGAGGCAAATGGATGGTAAAGCTATAGGAATTTGACATAGAAATTAAGCCTACTAAGATTATTTAGGGTCAAGTCATTATTTAACTCATGAATAAACCTGATCCATGTATTAATATTGAAGAGGTATGTGAAGCCAAGGTATCTAAACGAGAATGGTATATAACATAATACAATATCTAACTTTTAGGTACTTGTTTCCCACAACTCAAAAGAGAATGAAGGAAAGATTTGAGACTCAAAACTAGTCATTACATGATGAATAAAGGAGTTATCTATAGAATAAAATATGAAGGCATATATCTTATGTGTGTGTCTATAGAAAGAAAAATTTCACCAAAAGATAGGCAGTGGTCATCCATCTAGGAATACCATATCCCACAAGATATTAAGAATGGAATACTACTGGCCAATAGTTTTTAAGAATGATCATATTCATGTGAGAACATGCCATGAATGCCAATATTTAGCTAAGAGGGAAGTACATGTATCAATGCCCTTACATCCTATTATTGAAAGAAGGCTATTTGCCCAGTGAGGTTTATACTTAATCAATGTCATTAACCTAAATTCCTCAGTAGGCCATAAGTTTTTACTCACTACCATTGAATATTGTACTAGATGGACTAAGGCCATAGACACAAAGAATTTTAGAGCACAAGATGTGATTCGATTCTTAGAGGAACACATCACAACTAGATTTGGCACCCCCATTTATCTAGTTTATGATAATGGGCTAGCATTCATATCACCTGAATTCATTGAATGGGATAATGACAACCAAATCACTATCAAGTCATCTTCTAACTATTACCCCTATGGAAATTTATTAGTTGAATCAAAAAATAAGAACCTGATAGATGCAATGAAGAAATCAAATGGGGATAAGCCTAGGGAATAAAATAATATATTTAAATATTCCCTTTAGAAAGATCAAACAATATATAAGCAGGCCCTTAAATTTTCACCTTATTTGTTAGTGTATGGATGAAGGCCAATATTCCTAATTATTCTAAAGTTACCAACTTATCAATTCATGTAGGAATACATGGAACCAAATAATAGAGAAAAATTTAGACTATTGGATATAATAGAAATGGAAGATTCAAGGATTGAAGCCTTATAAACCTTTAACAAACACCAAGATGTAGTCATAATGGGGTTTGGTAAAAGAGCAAATATCAAAGCATTTATGATCTCAGATCTTGTGCTAATTTGGGATAAGACCCATGAAAATAAAGGACAATATGAAAAAATTGCCCCACTATGGATTGGAACATATCAGATTCTAGAGATCTTAGTTGATAATGTATTTGGTCTACATGACCTATAGGGAAATGAACTCACATATCCAGTCAATGAATAGTTTCTAAAGAATTAATTCATGGACAAACCATCTAAAGGTACCCATGATTGATGAAGGAACATGGTAGAGGTAGGATTAGGCTAGATTTCCTACTTTCTTAGGATATATTTCCTACTTTCCCAGTATTAGATTTCCTACTTTATAGATTAGTTTATTGCTTTCCTAATATAGTTTCTTGTTTTCTAGGTTTGGTTTTATTTCTTTCTAGATTAGTTATTTTATTTATTTCCTATGGCAATCTAAATTGTTTCATTATGACATCACCAAGTTAAAATAAAACCACCTAAGGTCCCTATTCTATGCTTAGATAAAGACATGTATCTTGAAAGGGAAAACTACAAAGAGATTCACAACTTGGGACCTGTTCACAAATTGATTATATTTATGTTTTTAGAGTCTTTAGGAGTAGGTATGTAATCAAATATCATTTTGGATTGTGTCACAATTGAATATTTTTACTAGGTATGTGAGAGTTACTCTCAAGTACTTCATATAAATTTAGAAAGCCTTCTAACTTCATTAGATAAAGCACACTTATTATATTAATAATTTTTGGAGATGATAAATTATTGATGCAAATGTAGATGGTAGGGACGTTATGGTAAATCATTTGTTTTATATCCATATCAGATCACATGGGTTTTAACTCTCCTCTTTCCATTCAAATAAAAAAGAGAGAGAGAAAGAACCAATGAGTTCAAAAGAGAAATAAATAAAAATAATATCTAAATAAAATCAAAGGTCTCACATGGTGAAATAAGGTCAATGTGCCACACATCATGATTAAGAAAATAAAGGGAGAAGAGAAGAAGAACACAAGGTATTTCTGTCAGGGCTATGGATGCATGGCAAGCAATAGAGCAATGTTGGAGCTTCCTTTAATTTAATGACCTTAAAAGAAACCAGAACAAAACCTACAACTTCATCAAAAATTTGAAAAATCTCATTACAATAAGGTTAAATAAACTTCACTTTTAAGCACACACATATCCATGGATGAGAAGGCAAGTACGTTATGTGAATCTACTTAGAAGTCTCTTTCATATTTATAATTTTAATATTTTTTATGGCATAATTCGTGTTGATTTAAAATTACTAGCCAAAGTTATGGGTTCTTGAATACCTAGAAGTATTCTCCCTATAAGTCACCATTTGTTGTACCCAACATTCCCCTTTTCTTCTTGAAGAAATGAGGACCCAATTTTTTTAAAATTTTGGCCTTACTTATTGAGATTATTCTATTTTATCTATGGAAGTTCCATTAAAATTGTTAATTATTTACACTAAACATGGTATTGTACATTTTTATGGACTAACTCTATTAATGCATTTTTCAAGAGTTTTTTGAACTATGCAAGTTTTTTGAGACTTAGTTTTATATGGAGGAATTGTATTCAAGATTTGGTTTTTAGACATTTTTCTTAGGCCTTCTTCTTAGAAGTTTTTATGTTCATAATTTTTTTTAGGACATTCATTGGGAATTTTTCTCTTCGAGCATTTTTTTTAGACATTTTGTTTGATGGATTTTGCTCTTCAAGTTTTTTGTTTGGGATTTGTGTCTAAAAAATTATTCACAATTTATTTATTAGGTCTTTATTCGGGACTTATTCATTGAGATTTTTGTTAGGAAATTTTATTTAGACATTTTATCTAAATAGATGTTTTGAATGACTTGTATTTTATCAAAAATTTTGTCTTCAAACTTTTTGTTCAGAACTTTTATTTCGAACAGATTTTGTTCTTCAAGTTTTTTGTATTGGGCAATTTGTTTGAACATTTTATCTGATATATTTTTTTCTTTATGGTTTTTTATCTAGATTTGTGTTTGAAATATTTATTCAGATATTTCATAGGTTTTGTCCAAACACAAAACCTGACTCTTGATTCTTGACTATTGAAAGCTTGTTATACTTAGCCAATAAAGCAAAGTACTTCCTAATACTTGCTAAGGATACCTGCCAACTAAATTAACGAGATTTGAACTATGTAAAAAATAAAAAATAGGTGAATTGTGGGAATTTATAATCCATAAACTATAATTTAATGCTAACTCTATATACATGATGTGCAGCCATTAATCTATTCATTGCTCTCAAATGCATTCAAACTCGACCACTATCTTACACATGAAAAAAACCCTAGCTACATGTAATATTATTGTAAGAGAAAAAGTGAATAAATAGAGAGGATAATTTTTCACATAGTACATAACATAAATTGAACACTAAACATTATTATAATGTCATTTTCATCCAAGGCATTCAGGGGAACACTTCCACCATCACCATTTTCTATTAAGGATTCGACTGAATTCATAGACATAGTCTATGATGCCACCATTTTTGACAATAGGTATGGAAACTAATTTGAATTATGGGATGTTGTTGATTATGTTGATGTATTTCCACTAAATGGAAATCTATCTACTATAGAATACTAGTTCATTAGAGACTTGCTCTCACTCAAGAGACATGCATTACATTCGGTTGTGGCCAAGCCTAAGGTGATGCCCTATATCAACCTTTTATGAGACTTATTATTCATGTGGAAATTTACATAATATGAATTATTTAACCACATAGGCAAACAAATAGTTTTGGAATGAATTTTTAGAGCTAACTTTTATAGGTATTTATCATTACCAGTTCTAGATGCATATTTAGACAAACATAAACTGGTTTTGTGGAACCCAAAGAACTCAATGGATAAGGTGTTATGTTCATGGATTATCCCTAGAAAAACTATGAAATATAGAGGTAATAATCCCCCCCTATCATTAAATTCAAGATGGGAGTTTAGATTGGGATGGCACTACTTAATAGGATATACAACATGCCCAACATCCATTTCCTCATTTTGGACTGGGTACCATTATTTCATATGATGATGACTAGTGACGTAACATTTAATTTGGGTGAAATTATAAGATTACATTTAAGAGATTGGGTTTTATAAAAGAGTAAGTGGGCCATCCTAGCAGGCTACTACTATATTATGTTATCTATTTTAGATGTTGTAATGGGCATAATATATAAAGTCCTTGATGAGATTTGGAGCCCTGCCACTGACTGTGTTAAGAACCATATTTATGATTATTTTTAATTTCTACACATTTATGCATATACAAGTAACATGATTAATATTTTTGAAGATGTTTATCCTCAAGTCTGATAATCAATCCATGGGTATCTAATGCCTAGATTTAAAGAAAGTATAGTGAAAACACTATTTGTAAAGGGTGACTATTTTTTGTATCTAGCCTACATGATGATCATGATTACTGAACACAAGGTCTATCCCCTACACCTCCCAAAATATGTACCTAAAAAATTGGTAAGAGTAATAAATTAGTTTCAAGCTCTGGTGGAGCATTGAGGAGGATTTGAGTAAAAATAAGAAAAGTACATTTTATGGGCACCATATGGTCATTGGCCAGATGTGCTACACATAGAAAAAGAACTTTAGATATGTGGGTAGAAAAATAAAGAGTTATCACTTACCCATAATTCCACATAGGGAATGGGATCCTCATGGCCACATACAAAGACACATTTAAGGCCTTGGTATCCCCTACCAACATGTCCATTGTGACTATGACTTTTTATTCATGAATGCAAAGAGTGATGACTATGTCTTAGAAAGGGAAAAAGTTTTTGGCTTAAAGGAAGAACATTTAAGGGTGATTCAATATGAACCTTCAATTATAGTGAAGAAATTTCATAGTAGATTACCACCCTTTTCAGCATGGACATCCCTAGATTTTTGGAATAGTCAGCCTCTAGAGCAGAGTAAAGAACAAGGATAGCCTTAATAGGAACTTATTTTCAAGTTGAGAGCTATCAATAAATAACTAGGGTTGAGTGAGCCTAATCATAGGGGAGCTTTAGGAGATCCCATTAATCTAAATTCCTCTAATGATTAAGAATAAGGATAAGATCACCCAACTAGAAGTGAAATAAAAACACCTATAACTACCCCTAAGTACAAGATTCTACATCATCAGAGGTAGCCATCCAAGAAGCTATTTCCTCAGCTCAACAAGGTTCCTCCTTGAAACCTAGGACTACTATTTACTATAAGAGGAAGCCTAGTAATTCACTCATAGGTAGTCCAATAATTGAGAAATCACAAAGCCTACCTAGAATGCTTTAACAAGTACAAGTGGAGGAGGAAAAAGTAGAATAAATTGATGAATAAGTAGAATTAGAGATAGTCAAGGCATCGAGATTCATGGCTGACAAAGGGAAAGAACCAACCACATATGGAACTATAAGTAAAAATTATTTGACTTTAGAAACCACTTCCTTCTTTCCTCTATTCCTATTTTTGGTTCTATACCAATTTCATCTATGTTGAAAAATCCCAAGGTGGAAGTTGTCACTTCCACCCTGGATGATTCATTGACCTCTTCCTCTCTCTTACATATCCCTCTACTTACTCCAAAATTTGATAATTAATCTTCCACCACCTTTGATCCATGTTCTACCACTATGTCATCTACTTACATAATGGCCATGACCAGTACTCCCTCTGTCACTACCATAGTTAGATCCTTGAATAGGAAAAGGGTAGTAAGGAAAATTGAAACAACCATGGCCACTCCCCAACTCCATGTCTCATCCACCCAGATCACTTTACCCATTCCATCCACCACTTCATCCTAGGAAACCATTGTCACAATCTCTTCCCTAATATGGAGGTTTGGATTGGTCCAAGATCATTTATCCTTTCCTCCTTGATACAATCCTCAAAGCATCAAAGAATCAATAACCAATATAGGATTTTGAAGAGGAGACTATGGTTAAAACAACATAGGTGATAGACCCCAAATTCCTCCATGGGCCATTTATTTAAAATATAAAACTTCTAAAATGCCCAAAGTTAAGGTAATAGAGCTCCCATCTATTACAAGTTTGTTTGACAAACCATCTGTGAGCATTCAGAGGGTAAGAAAGAGGAATTTGGAAGATGAAATTGGTAGGGAAATAATTCTTGAGGAAAGGCAAGAAGTCTTTTCCTTATCTAAGAGACTAAATAGACAGGTGAGCCAATACCCCTATAATGAAGATTTTATGTCTCTAGATGAAGCACATAAAGATGTCATGGTGGTAATGCATGAAGGCACAAATCTAGAAAGACAAGAAATAGAGGTAGAATTAGAGTAAATAAAAGAACAACAAAAGACAGTACATATCCCAATAGGTATTGAAGCTGAGGTGCAATAGGCAACATCAAAATGCTAAAATTATTTAGAGGCATTAGAGTTTATATAGGACGTACTAGCCCCCCATATTGCAACACTCACCAATTATTTAATTATTTGAAGTTAGACAAGAATAAGCTAAAGTTGTTAATTATTTACACAACCAATATGGAATATAGCCATTTGGATCTGATGTCACCATTAGAGGCATACAATGCACTCAATATGGTGGTCATCAAGATAGAAGAGGCCAATAAATGGGGAACATCTACTGGGGCATTGATCCATAAATACTAGGAGCATGTGGCCCTCATACTGTAAATTTTGGCTGACTTGAAATTATCAAAATTTAAGGATGTCATAGGAAATTTGATAAATAAGATGAACTTTTATCAACTTATTCAATAGTTTTTAAACAATTTTAAGAAAATTTTACAAAGATTTCCATTAGAAGACATTGAAGTAGAATTGAGATTTTCTAGGAAAAAGGTGACTGATGTTGAAATCTTCAATATCAACTTCTAGATGATGAATGTAGAGCATGCAAAGCTCTTAGGGCATGTTGGCAGGGTGTATAGACCCAATATTTTGAACTTGGATATAATTTGACAATAACATGAAGTATTGCATAAATGTTGACTGGAGATAAAGGCAAAGAAGAAGCAAACTTAAGCTACCACTTCTAGTTCTATGTCAATATCTATAATTACAACCCTACCTAAAGTCAATACATCCATGAAAACATTGACATAGCCATAAAGGGCTAGGTTTTGTTACATGTACATCTATAGCAATTTATATTCTATATTTATAGTTTTCTTAGGATTTGAACATATTATAAATTTGCCTATTCATTTTGTAAACATGCACACATTGCATGATTTTGTAAAGGCTAACTTGTAACTATTAATACTTATAAGATAACTTTATACATTTTTGAGACCATAGTTAGAAATTAAGTTCTAATTATGCCATGTAATGTATTTTGCATGTACTTGGAGGATGAGGTGACCCCTTACCCAAGTCTATTTAAACACACGTAACCCATAGTCTTAAAGGGTCATAAGATTTCAATTACAAGATTAGAAGAAATTTTGATTGTCAACTCATGTGTTTGTGTATTTTCTTTCCAATATTTATGCAATTAGGATTATCTCCTTTGGTTGTATGATTTAATAACTCTTAGTGTGAAAAAGCTACAAAGGAGTTATATCTTGTTATAATTGATATGCTAGTCTTAGATGTGTAATAACTATTGAATGATTAGTAAGTTACATTTATTATTGGAAATTAAGTTGATTGATTCATATTCTTAAGTGTGTAGAGGTGTTTTCATTTGATGTTATTTTTAGTGTATGTGAAACATCTATCTTAGATATCTCACTAATCTTGAGCCATAATCTCTTTATTAAGAGTGTGTAATAGATTCTATAAAAGGAGAAACCTTTGATTGAGACTTACAAGTTTGCTATATCGAGATTATCCTAGACTGCTTGACCATGTTTGACTGTGTGTGTGTGTAATAACTGCTAGTAACAAACATAGGTTTTGAAAACACTTATCCACTTAAAAAATAGCTAGAGAGGTGATTCTTGAAGTCACATGACCTTTTATTTTATTCTCTCCTTTCCCTCCTTTTAAAGTTTATTTAGAAACCTGCCCACTCTATATTAGTAACCATCCACCCCACCAACTCATATAGATTTTACTTCTTTTTAGAAACCACCCCTCCATCCGCAATCCTTATTAACAACCTGCACACCCTACCTATTGTTCCATCACCTTATTGTTAATATTACATACTTACAACTCATTCCCTAGAATAGAGTTTACCTCCATTGATATCCTAAAATGTTAGAGGCTAACTCATTATGAAATTGGTGTGCATAAAACCTACATCAACAGAACACACTAAATGTGAGATGAAGAAGATAACAAAAAATTGTATTCATTTCAAAAGAAATAAAAAGTATCAATTTTAGCAGTTCTTTACCACACTCATTTATAGGATCCTTTTCAAGATTATAAATATAATAATGGAGAAGAGAGGGATGTTAGACATGTAAGAACTCCATTATGACTATCATCTTTCAAGAATCCAGTTACATTACCAATATAAAGAGGAAAGATTATCCTATCATTCATATTCAACATGTGCTAGCTTAGATTTATGATGGTCTCATGAGATGTGGCATAGAATTGGTTCTTCATCTCCTATGACTCATATTTTCTCTCTTGAAACTACGTTTTCTTGGTTGAGGAGTTACAATTTGCTATCTTGGCACATGGCCTACTTGACCTTCTTTACATCTTTCTACACCATTATTGGCTCTTGAAATTCATCTCTCATCTTGGTGAGAATAAAAATTAAGACCTAAAACTCCTCATATTTTTATCTTTATTATTAAAACCTAAACCTTCATGTCTAAGCTTGTTTGATCTAAAAGAATGTGATGAAGACAAGCCTATCTCTCATACAAGGTCTAGTATTTTCTTGTAGATTATCACAATAATCTTGTAAACTCCATGTAGGTCTTGTATAATATTATATAACCTCTGTACAAGCTTATAAATCATCTTTCAATTGATTAGTTGTCCATTAGGTCTTCACAACCTATTAACAAGGAGTTTGCAGAGGGTTATATGTAATTATTTCCATGTTCTATGACCTCCACACTAGTATTTCAAGTGTAGTATATCTTGTTAGGAGTCTTAAAGATAATTTTTAATCTTGAGACAAGTTTGAATAGTTGATATAGTCCTATTATGCTTCTTTAAGTGTCCTAAAAAACATGACTAGTGAACTGCTTATGAATAGGATCTCAAAACTACCTATAGTCATTAGAATGAGCTTGTATACAACCTATATATACTTCCAAATATGTCATTTTATGCCTACATATATGTCATGAATTATCTTGATTTCATGTATGACCTTAAGAAGGTATGCCACTTCAACCTCTCAATGTAAGCAAGGAAACTCTTCATATTGGCTTCATCTAGAGACTTAAAACTTGTTATATCACCATGGGGATCTATAAAATGTATTGTGGGAGGTTTTAATACCTATGATCAATCTTTAGAGACCTATCCAATTGGTCAAAAACACCTTACTCATTCTAAATTCTACAAATAGGCTTGAAAATGTAGTTTTTAGGCCATTTTTATATACTTATCCTCCACATGTGATAATATTATGGATCTAATAGGTTAGCATGAGGATTAAAAAGTAATAAAGGTGTTTTCAAGGTATTTAATTCACATTGGATTCCATTTAGATACCTACATAGTCATCAAACTCTTTGAGGGCATAAAAGGCAATTTTAAGTCTCTAATCTTCTTAACGATTATTCATAGAGTATAAGCCATTGATTGATTAATTTTTTTAATTAATTTTGAGTATTAAAACATTTAAAACATACCCTAAGTAAATTATATGCCATGCATCTACTCAGCCAACTTCCCACATGAGAAAAATTATCTTCTCGAGCTTTTAGGCCTTTAGATGTGCATTCAAGAGGGATGTCTTGAGCTAAATGTACCTTTTCATGCTATTTTTTAGTTTGAAATGAATATTATAGGATTTATAAATTTGACATGATTTATATTTATGGTTTAAAAAATATTTGACCCCTTAAACCTCCTATCACTTGATTTAGCCCATGCCATAGGTTTTTTTGATAGTTTAATGGTTTTGACCATAATGTTTTATCCTATTAGATTATTATTTTATCATTATTGAAACATTACCCAAGATATATAATAGACAACATGAATCTCAAAACTTAAAATTAAACATCAAAATTCACTTTATCTTTCATCTTTCTATGTGCAAGCCAGTAGGTGCCTATTTTAAGCCTAAAACCCATTTCAAACCTACTGGTTAAATGGACTTCCCTGCCTCTTATGACATTAGATTATCTTGATATAAAATTGTAAATTGTGTGACCTATTTTAATATATTCACAAATTATAATACACATAGGGTTTTCCAATAGGCTTTCCTCTCTACCTATAAACTTGACATAGTCTACTTATGTATGCATGACTAGATTTCTATTTTTCCATCTTTTCCCTTTGTATTATCTTGAAGGAGTTTGAGGGCCTTGGTTAAGGCTTTATCATAAATATGGACACATAAATATTTAAATATGAATCTTATTTCTGGTTTCAATTCTGATACTTTCTTTTTTTACTCTTGAAACCTTGTTTAAGAACATTAGATCAATGAACTTAAGTCTGCCACCTACAAATTCCTATCAAGGATGATTATGGAGGGGTTGAATTTTTTTTTTATGTTTATTTATTTTTACATAAAATTATTCATGAGAATTAAAATTCCATTTTAGATAGGTTACACCTCAAAGCATTAAATGTAATTGTTCATATGACTATATTTCTTGCATTTAAGGCCTGTTTGTTGAACTGACACTTAAAGATCACTTTTGTGATGAATGAAATATTTTTTAATCATGTAATAGATTTATGGAATCATTAAAATTTCATATAATGTTATTTTTATTCTTTCACAATCCTAAAACCTCTTAACAATATCAAATAACCATATAAATTGCACTCTCAAACCTTGCAGACATGTACCTACGCATTTCACTCTTCCTTAGATTGGATCCCTACTTGGATATGGTGTGGGAGAGATAATTTATATTTTTTATGTATTTTATGTCATGTTAAATTTATTTAAATCCCATTAATTCTTGGAAACACCTCACAACTCTATATAACCCTGCCTATCATGTCTAAAATAATAACATAATGAAATTTCTTACAATCACAAACATGACCATTAGTTTTATTTTATAAGTTTTATGTTTTATGGAATATTTAAAATTAAATATAAATTTTAAAACCATTTAAATTCATTCATAAAACACAAACATGTCATTTCAAGAGGAAAATTAAGCCTTTGGGGTTTAGTAGGGTTTAATAGGCACCTAACTTGTTAACAATGGTTCATAAAGCTATGACACCTAATACTAAAAATATTGACATGGATTTGAAGGGAATATTGGTGGTAAACATACCCTAATGTAATTTGGTATAAAAAATTTACTCCTTTATGAGCCAATGTTATGAAAATAAGCTTGCTTATCTTACAAGTGACCTAATGAAGACCCTGAATAATTTTTTCCTTTCTTGGACCTGTAACTTTTATATCTACATGATTGTGAGTTTTATTTTTTTTTTAGAGTTTTTGGATAGATTATAATACCATAATAAATTTTAAAACCCTTTTATTGAGACATCCTAATCAAGTTTGATGTTATATATTTACTTCTAGACTTATCTTCATTAAGAAAACTTGCTTGTTCTACCAAAATACTCCACTGAAGATATGAACCAAATGATAATGGAGTTAATATTGGATTTATTTTGGTGGTGTAATGTATCAATCAGATCTTCATATTATTTTCCTACCATTTCTTACATCATACTATGTTTGGACATTAGAACAATGAGCAAGTCAGTTTTTCAAATGTGAGTGTACATTGAAAAATAAGTATTTTGACACCTTGACCAAGTGTATGGGAAAAAATAGGTATAATATTATCTTAAAAAAGTGTCAAATGACCCCAAAAAGACATCTGTGATGCTTATGCATGATACTTTACCTTCAAATTTTATGTCTCCTCAAGGGGTTACACTACAACATTGCAACAAGCAATATAACAAGATAAATGAAACCTTAATATCTCTAAAATTACCTTAAACTCATAAAAATGATTGTGAAGACAAAATTTCTTATCTCACTAGCTTATATCCTAATCCACTATCCACTATGATACACCATGCTTTGTTGGATGATAAAAAATTCATCATTTTCACCATGCATCACTTGTACCTTGACTTTCAAAAATTAACCTCAATTGTTCCAAAGTTACCTTAAATTTTGTTAAACTGAATTGAAAAATACCTCATGAGTGATAATGACACAAGATTGATTGGACAAGTCAAACATCATATACCCTATCATCCTAATAAGACCTTTATTAGACCTTGAAATAACCTAACAAGACCAAATCATGACACCAAGACCTAACTTTCAACAAGACCATTTACAAAATTAGATGACTTAGTTACCTAGTTTTGAATAAACCTTGGTCATGGGTGACTGATTATCTAACATTATTTTTGAAGTATAATGGATAATAAATTTGGGTACAATATAAATGAATTTCTAAGAACCATTCAAGCACTTTCATTATGAAGTTAGGACACTTAAATTATAGGCAAAGTCTACCAGATTGGTTTTTTCACATTAGATGATGAAGTTTATTAAAATGAGCTAAAGGATATGTAGCATGATTCTTGATGATCATCCAATATTATTTGGCATAATTCCAAAAATCCTACCACTAAGAAGAGAACATGATCATACCATAAGATTGATTATAGGTAGTACAACATTGAACATTAGACCATACAAATATCCATATGACTAAACAAATGAAATTGAAAATATGGTACATGAGATGTTAGAGACAGGTATTATCTAACATAGCCAAAGTGAATATTCATCCCCAACAGTCATGGTGTAGAAGAAGGATAACACTTTGAGGATGTGACCTGACTACATAAAACTTAATAAATACACCATCAAAGATAAGTAACCTATTATAGTAATTTATGATTTTTTTAGGTGAATTAAATGGTTATGTTTATTTTATCAAGCTATATCTTTATTTTGGGTATCAACAAATTCAAATCAGAGATGATTATATCCATAAAATACCTTTCACAACTGATGAATGCCATCATGTATTTATGGTCCTACCTTTTATCTGATAAATGCACCATCTACATTTTAGAGTTTTATGAATACTATTTTAGGAATTTATTTAAAGAATTTTGTGTTGGTGTTTTTTATGACATTCTAATCTACAGTTTTTATTGGATAAAACATTTGAAGCATGTGAAACATATACTATTAACACTAGAAAAACATTGTTGTAGAAAAGTAGGAGTCTTAAGTCATTGACCTTGTCAGGTGCTTATCTTGATATCCAAGTTATATGTAGACTTATTACAACCTAGCATAGGCATTGAATAGTCCTATGGTGCTCAACATTTATCACATGACTGTACCAACATCACTCTACATAAAGTACAAGCTTTATGCACTCATTTGAAGCATAGTAGAGAAAGGATCGAGGCTCATGTTGGGCTAGTTGTTCCATGGCACAACTCTATCATCTTGAGACTTAGTTATTATAATGATGGTGGTAAATTCATTGGTGTAAGCCACTTTAGGGGGAATGATTTTCTGCTAGGCATAAGCTTCTATGATGTATTCTTATCACTTCATGGGTGAAATCCTTTGATTTCCTTAGCTTAGCATAATCCAAGTGTAAGAGGGTCAAGGGAATACTTAGATGGAAGGCTTAGGATTAAGATTTAACTTTGGAACAAGTGTCATCATGAGGTATGGGGTATTTCCTATACTTGGAGAATTTTCAATATAGAGTGCCAACATCATCATAAGTTAAAAAACACCATTAATGGGCAAGATTGAAGGTTTGAAGGAACTAAATATTCATATTACAAATCTAAGAATTTAATCTATTAAAATATTATGCAAATCATTATTAGTCTAGTCCTATAATCACAACCATGTAAAATCAACTAGCAATCATTAGGTGTAATGCCATTCATTATTACGAGAGTCCAAATACATAGTATTCATCTATAGAAACTAAGTAACTACTTATATTAAAGCCTCTAAAGGCCTAAGGGATCATAAGTGAGCTTGGGCACTATAATGAGGAGCCTCAAGGGCATCCATGATAAACTATAGCTAAGTGGTGACTATAACCTTTAGAAAAAATCTTGTAGAGCTTCACCTCTCCTCACTGACTAGATTTAGCTTTGTTTTATAGTTTTTTAGAGCATCATAGTGCCATAATGAATGGAGCATGCCATTTGCTGAGCTAGTGCTAGATGTAATTATTCCATCAACTCCACTACCCTGATTCTATCATGCCATGGTTATCTCATGTGCTTACTTCTCAATGATGATTGAGTTATAAGGGATTTGGTTAGTCACCTACCAACTGGTGCCATAAGATGACAAAATAGTAATCATAACAAGTGATTGCCTCATGCTTAAGTATCTATTATGTGGTATAGATACTATTATTAGATGGATTTAGGGATAAATATTACCACATAAAAAATTATTAATCCAACCTAAAACTAGTCTTCCAACATTTTTATCATGAAAATCTCGAGCGTGCACTTCTTTAATTCTACTTTGAAGTCCTCAAAGCCCTAGATTATGAGCTTGATTTCTTCTACAACATTGCCTATATTTTTGGAGGTGATGCTGAGGGTGAGTACATTAGTTTTCTCCAATTATTTAATAAATTCCTCTATCTATTCCTTTACCTTTGTTACACCTTCATCTAGGATCTCTCCTTGTTCATAAGCTTTCATTTGTAAGGCATGAAAGAGTTATTCTAGGTCTTGATCCTAGCTCTTTATTTGGACATTAAAATTATTGACCTATGACATGATCTACATGCTTTGGGCCCTCCTAACAATGTATTCCCCTTCCATCAATACATCTTTATCCCCTTTTTCCTTTTTGAGGCACACATTGATGGTTGATGCTTGGGTGGAGAAGTTTCAAAAGATTGCATCAATTGCTTCTGTGCCCTTTTTAAGCTTCACAAAGAGGTCTTCTACCTATTTGAAATTTGTTGTAGGTTATTAATTTATGGTGGTGCAAGGGTCCTCCTCTTCTTCTAGAATTGATTCCTCCTTCAATATTGGGAACATCTAATCCATTATCATATACACCTTATCGACCTATAAAAAATTTGAAGTGTCAACACCATCCAGGAAGGATGTCTCAGCTTCTTCTACGCTCTCAGCCAGTTGTTGCAACTTAAATTTCATGGCCTTGATATCCTCCTCTACCTCTTACATTATATTCTTACAACTTGAGGCTCTAACATCATTAATGATGTTATTCTATGCTACCTTGAAGGCCATTTAGACAAGGTCATTAGTTGACCTTACTAGATTAATTATATGGTGGTTGATAAGAAGGGAGTCATGCCCTTATTTTGGTTCATTTGTGCTTAAAATTTCCTTATTTGGTACCTCAAAATGAGGCTTGTCTATATAACTATCTAAGTCAAATGATATTTGTTGGCACATCCTTATTGTGGCAGCTCTAAAGGGCATGTACTCCATTATATAATAGTACTCATCAGTGAATCCCTTCTGTACCTTCCCTCATAGGCTTGGCTCAAATTCCTCTTCCTTAATGGCCAAATCCATCTACTCTAGATCTTATTCATAAGGTATAGTTCTTTCTTTAGCACTTACCTATGAGGTTTCCTCTTTCTCTAGTAGGGATTCTTCCTTGAACTCATCCCCTTCATCTGATTTTTTTAATTTTTTCTTGGCTTGGGCAAGGTAATCCCTAAGGTGAAGGCCATGCATTTATTATTTGGTGTAGAGGGGGTGGTTTCATCACTAGAGGTGATCTTTAGTCTAATGTGATCTTTCATCTCCTTAAGTATCTCCCCCTTCTTCCTTTGGGGAGATTTATTCACTGCTATTGGTGCCAAATTTCCTTCATTATTGATATAGAGGGGGAGGTCATCATATTTTTTGGGGTATGATCCCTTCTTCCTTAGCTTCATCTCATAGTATAACATGTGGAAGTGATCAAGTATGACCTCCTTCTGGAGGGGATGAATATCAATGTGATTCGAGCCATCCTCCTCATCTTTGGTTTGTTTCTTCCTTGGTCACATGTATTGGTGCTATAATTGGCTTCATTCCAAATCCATAGTATTTACCAAGATATATAACTATTATGCATTTGTAATTCTTTAAATCATGTCCATAAATGATTTAGCTAAGAAGGCATAGAGGAGCTTCATCTAGTTAGATTTATTGACATCTATGAGTGCCAAGTGTACTACATAGAAGTGTTTCATTAGGGAAAAGGTTGTTATGCCAAATAGATTATGAGGGAGCTCCTCAAGAATGTGCCATTTTTTAATGTACTAGGTGCACCACCACATTATACAAGTGTTGTATTTATGGGATAAGGTTGTGGGGTAAGCGAAGTCTTGATATTTTAATGTGGGGAGTATTTATGCACCTAGAAGACCCAAAGGTTGTCTTGATTTCCATTTGGTACTCTAATATCCTCTATGACAATTAGGATTAGAATTGATCACCACTAGAAGGTCTCTCATGCGATAGGGCATTTGAATGCATTCTTCACTATTCCTTTGCTATGAACTTGGCAATGTTAAACTTAACCCCCTACACCATTTGCTAGGTGATGCATAGGTATGCCTTCGTAATGTTTTCCCATCAACTGTCATGACATAATTTTGAACTCATGAGGCATGTAGTTTCCCTCATTCTTAGGTCCTTGATTTATTTG
The DNA here is from genome assembly GCA_037957365.1 of Torreya grandis. Lineage (NCBI taxonomy): Eukaryota > Viridiplantae > Streptophyta > Pinopsida > Cupressales > Taxaceae > Torreya > Torreya grandis. The sequence goes on along the minus strand of JARHVA010000402.1, from coordinate 455,790 downwards.
ATTGGGAACATGAGACCTCCTTTATAGTACCCTAGGAGCTTTGTGACCCTTTCAACTTTTGCATCATCCACCATTATCTAGTGGATGTCTACGCTAGATTCTGGGAGTCTAATGATTTGCCTAATAAGTCTAGCTAAAAACCTCATGTGCCTCCCCATAAAGTAGAATTGGTCTTCGTAGACATGTAAGAGGAGGAACTATGCTAGTTATTCTGGGTTTCCAAAACCTAGAAAATCATAGAGTTTGAGTTACATCAATGGTTGCCAATTTGTCCCAAATGGAGATATCAAATAGTGTCATGCCTGCTTCATTATTTTCCCCTATATCTAATACCCAATATTACACTAGGTCTTGCATATTACTCATAGTGTGGTGGTTATATTCCTTGAGTTGGTAGGTTTGCACTAAGGATGCCCAATTCTCTCCTACCAAAACCTCTTTTGGGAATTATATTTCTCAATAGGACATCTTTATAAGTACCTCTAGATTAACCTTGGTGACACTTACTCCTACTGATTTCACCTTATTTTTTGTCATGGATACTTCTTCTATACATGCCCTTTAGGTGTCCTTATGTGACTATTATCATCCAAAAATCATGCATTTATTTCCCATTTTGAACTGGCTAGTGGTAAAGCATGGTCTATTTATCTTGCTAAAACCTTCAATTTTTGTTGGCACTTATCATAGTTATGAGGTCTGTGAATGTTCTTTGGATCTCGATCTTTATGTGTTGTTAATGGTGGCCTTGGCATCACTTTACTTTTTTAATACCTAGATCCTACCCAATTCATGCCACTTACTTTTTTCCATATGAATCTCACATGGAATGCAATTCATTTCTTTACATAATCATTCACTTTTGCTATCTAGGGGTAATCCAAGTCTCAATATAGTAACATTTTGTTACTTTGGCTCTAGTTTACTCTAGTTCACTATGCATTATATATATAAATTATCTTAAAGTTTGTAACTTAAACCAGTTGGCATCTTGTTACATTATACGCTAATTTTAGTTACCATCTTAATTGTATGTGATTAATGACATGGTGACATCTAGAGTTCTTAGAATGTGAAAAATCTCATGAAATCCATGAAAGTTCATTACCACCCATATATTTAATATGGATATTTATGCCTCCACTATCACCTCAATAAATTCTTCTAATGATATTTTGGTGAAGTGACATGTAGTTTAAAAGGTCACTTCCTACCTCACTTTGGGTGGATACCAACTTGTCTTGATGATATTTTCCTGTGCTTTGTTCACTTGGCACCACCTTCACCTTCCTTGTGGAAACCTAGGAAAAATGCCTAACATGCACATGATTTAGCCTCCATGGTCCCATTTCCTCTTCCTGATATACTACCATTCCAAGCACACTTTCCTATCTTGGTTCATTTCTCTCCACTTTCTTATTTTACCTTGGCATATCCTACCCCATACAAATTTATTGCATTGGCCCTTTAGTAATTCAATCTCTAGGTGTATTACACTCTTATCATCCTATGCACAATTATTTCATCATATGCATGAGTATTTTGTGTATCTTTCTTCATCACAGAGTATTCCTCTTTTCCAAGTCTGGTAAGTTTCATGTACCCAAAGACTTTAGTGTTTGGTCATAGGTTCTTATGAAATAACCTCACTCAATTCACTTGATTGGTATTATGTGTGGAATCACCAAAATAATCCCAATGCAGGCCTCAAGGTACCTCACTATTAAAATATTATGCATAAAGATCTGATACACCTTATATCTAAGTCTATAAAACTTCAAGTACCTATAACTTAGGTATATGGCCTTAGGTGCTTATAAATAATCCATGTTTGACTCACCCAATTGGAATTATGTGTGAGGGAATTTTTATTGGTGGGCCTCAAAGCACTACTTATTTGTTTATCTCTTAGAACAATCATAAAATAACTCAATTCATTAGGGACTTTTTGTCTTGTACCAAACCTTATTTTGGACACATAATACCACTAACTCATGATCAAGGATCCATTGTTTGATGGCAAAAGTTCCATCTTATTGCCTATAAGGATTTAATCGATTGCCATTGAAATGCCCTAAGAGCATCTCACCTAACAATGTACACATCTTGCATGCACTAGTTTATAATAAATTATGGATGGCATATGGACCCATCCACCTTATAAATATCTTGCCCATGTGATCTAGGTACTTGGATTCATAGATAAAGACTAATGATCCTTTAATTAGTACTTTGTGCTTAATATGCCTATCATGTTAGAGCTTCTGGTGCACCTTCTCTATCTGCTGGCTCCACCTTTCCTAGGAATGTACCTCAGCTAAGCACTCCAATTCCTAAAACATTACATTCAATGATTATTTATCATCTAATAAAACAATTCACATGATGTGTAATAAGGGAACCAAGAACTCCATCGATAGAATCACCTCGATGCCAAACATAAGTTGAAATGGTATAGCCTTATTCAAGAACTTGTAGTTTGTGTGATATGAACATAACACTAATGACACTCAATAATCTAAATCTTTGTGACTAACATCACATATATTCATGAAGCACATCCCTAAGATCTTGTTGAATACCTCAATGGTGCCATTCACTTTGATATGATAAGGCATCATCTTATGGTGTGCCCACCACATATTCTATCAATAGGATTTGCATATTTATATTAATGAAGTGTGTGCCCCTATCAATATTAAAGTTGAGAGGGAACCCATAGAAAATTATGATGTTTCCACATATGAACCTTACGGTTATGGAAGCTGTGCAATTTTTGGTTGGTACAGCCTCGACCCACTTGGTGAAATAGTCAGTGGCTACTAGAATTTTTCTCATGCCTATAAACCATGTTGTAAGATTAATTGGTCTAATAAAATCAATGGACCATTTCTCAAATGGTTCTTGGGAAATAATGGGAATGAGAGACACCTCATCTCAATGGTTGGGCTTCCCTATACACTGGCGTATGTTGTATGCCTTGGCACAATATTTTGCATCTTGAAATAAACTTGGCCACCACAAGCCTAATTACAAAACCTTACACATCATTATGTATCTCATGTAATGGCCTCCTACTATCCCCTCATGTGCCTCATGTAAAATGGAGTCCCTTTCATGCTCTAAGACACATCAATGTAGAACTTCATCTTACCAAGTATTTCTAGTTCCTCACTAATGAGTTAAAAAGGGTTAGCACAAACTGTGAGCTATTTATTTTCTTTGGTTGTCATTGTTTGGAGTATATATCTAGATGTTAGAAAAGTGTATATCTTCACCAAGTCCTTAGAGGTGTGATGTATTTTATAAATTTGTAAACTTGGCATATCATCCTCAATAGACACTACTATGTCATCAAATTCTATATAGGATAAATGTTCTAGGCTCAAGTTCTATTTTATAGGCTTGATGACAACTGAGAACTAGAATTATTTAAATAGATTTATCCATATACAAATGTACCCATGGATAATGAGATTATTCATGAGGTACTTAAGTGCCTCATGGTCTATGAAGAAGTTGAATGGGGTCACTCATAAGTATTGTCTAAATTTTTTAGGGTGTAGACCATGGCAAGTGCCTCATGCTTGGTTGTGGTATTGTTCTGCTCTACCTTCACCAATTTTGTGCTAGTGAAGGAGATGGGGTGATCCATTTTACCTTCACCAGGATAAGTTAGGATTACACTAATCATAGATCTAGATGCATCAACATAGATTTCGAATGCGGTCATCTAGTCATGAAATTATAAAATAGGCATGCTAGATAACTTGAGCTTAAAGTCTCAAAGGCATCTTCTTGCACTTTGCCCCAATAGAATGGACCATCCTTATTCAATATATATTCTAGCAGTGCCAAAATATTTATATAGATCCTTATGAAATTTATATAATACCCACAATAGACAAGAAATGTTAGAACAACTTTCTATGTGGAAGGAGTTTATATTTGAATGATTATTATAATCTTTAAGGGATCGATGATAAAACCATCCTTATAGATGATGTACCTAAGCAGGGTTCCAAAGGTTGTCATAAAGATGCACTTATTTAAGTTTAGGGATATCTAAAGCTACCTACACCTTTCAAACATTAGGTGTAGGTTATCATAATGGTCCTTCACAAGGCCATACACAATCTAGTCATCTAGGTAAACTTGGAGGAACTTGTGGATGAAGTCTTTAAATGCAGTGATCACCACTCTCGAGAACATGGTTGGCATGTTCCTAAGTCTAAAAGGCATTATATTATAATAAAATCAGCCCCATTCATTTGCAAATGTTGTCTTGGGCTTGTCCTTCTCCTCAATCTAGACTTCATGGTATCTAGAGAACCCATCAATGAAGGTGTAGATCTCACAACCTACAATGTCATCTAAGACTTCATCAATGAATGGAGTTGGGAAGGGATCAATGATGTAAGTATAATTCAACATCCTATAATTTTCAAATGAAAATGTGCCCATCCTTCTTAATGTTAATCACCATCGAGCTTACCCACTTAGATTCCTACATAGGGTAAATGACACCTATAACCAAAATTGCATCAATCTCTATTTTAACCTTGGTATGGAGGTTAGGTTTCATCTTATAGGGGTACTTCTTGACTGGTCTTACATCATCAATTAAATTTATAGTCATCTTCCCAAGGGATGGGTGGGTACCCTTCATATCTTGATAATTCTAAGGGAACAAGTCTTGGAATTCTTTTAGGACATCCATAATGCATTCCAATTTTGTGTTAGACTAATAGGCACCTAGAGTAGCCATCTTTATCTCTCTTTCTATGCTGATGTCCACCTTGATGGTCTTTAGTGGTGTGTAGTATGGTTCATTCTTTGCCTAGTACAAGTCCTCAACTTGATGAGTTCCCTCAATTATTTCTATGCAAAGATGAGTTAGGACTTTTTCATTAGGAAAACTATCATCTATTCGGCATACAAAATTCCTCTTACCTATCAAGGTTGTATAGTAGCACTCCTTCCAAGTTTCATCATCTTATTCACTTGATTCACTATTGAGTGTTTGGTCCTTAAATAAGGTTTGGAGTGTCATCTCTCTCTCTCTCTCTCTTAAAACATGTCTTTTAGGCTCTCCTTGAGGATCATGGTATCCTCAAACACTACCCTCTGAATCACTTGTAGTGGCTTGATCAATTACAAGTTTTATGAGTAAAATAAGGTGTGCAAAAACTTATCCTTAAAGGTATCCTAATCATTGTTTTCATGGTGAATCTTTTTGACTACATACCATGATCATGCCCATGTATTCAAATTTATATAGAAGGCATGTACCCAAAATTTCTTTGGGGTAGTTGCACTATAGTCAATACATGTCTCTTTGCATAAGTATACATGCATTATGGGATAAGAGTCACTAGAGATGATGATATATCAAAGTCCTCATTACTTCTCTTGAATCTAGTGTAAATGGCCACTTTCACATATTTACATATTGGCAAGTTAGACTTTTATGCTACCCACCAATGAGCAATAGTGTTTTTCAATGTATACACTAGCGCACCCATTCTGTCTATCTCCTTAGGGATGCATGATTTAAGGTCATGGATGTATTTTTCCATTGGGTTTATCCCTTAAAATTTTAAGAGTGTTACAATTTTACCTTTGCTTATTTGGAGTACCTCCTTTCCTTTCTTCTTGTTACAAGGGACCTATTATTTTAGAGTGCGATCAATCTAGACCTAGATAGTCCTCATAGGTTTTAGTAAATTTACACAAACTAAGTGGCACCTACAACCAGTGGCCTCATAAGATTCTTTAACCCATAGGTTATAAGAAACATTGGTGGTGTCCAAGGCTGATTGTCCATCTTCCCAAGAGAGCACTCCTTAATTGATGGGGTTGAGCTTCTTGACACCTTACGCCTTGATTTTATATATATGGTTGATATCATCCTCAAGATCAATACCCTCTACATAAAGGGGTCCTTGGTAACTTGAGAGGGGAATCACTACCCTTTCCTTGCCATTTTTAAAGGTCATATATCACTTCTTGAAGAGCATATCAACATTGTTTACATAATACCATGGCCTTCCTAGAAGCACTAGATAGTTATCTTATTCAACAAACTCAATTAACTCAAAGTCAACATGGAATTTTACACCCATAATATCTATAATGGTGTCCTTCAAAATTATGATCAGTTGTGCTTGGGTCTTGTTAGCCATAAAGAGTAGATAGGGAGAATGTCTCAAGGCTGGCCTACCCATCTTCTCTCATGCATTCTTAGTCAAGATATTGACCTCGATGCCTGTGTTGATAAGGACCTCATAGATGGACCATCTATTAATGGTGGAATTTAATAGTAATTCTTGGTCATACTCCACATTCTAGGTATGTTTGACCTCTCATTCCCTTTCCATGTATGATGAAACAACTTCAATTGATTACTACCCTGCATGTTTTAAAAGTAAGTTCTTTAATAAAGGCTATATCCCTTATATTTGTAGGAGGTGTAAGATGTTTGTTAGTTATTTTACTTCAGCCTCATGACCATCATATATATTATGAGAGGAAGAAACCTTTTCCTATAGGTCTCATGCCATTTAGAGCTCTCCTTATAGGTTTTAGATCATGATTACAGCCTACTGTAATACATATTTTTGGTGCATAAGGTTTAAATAAGGTGAAATTTTGGGTTTAGGCTACATTATGCACTATCCATATTCTAGATGCAACTCTAGTACTAATAAAACTAGTGGTTGAGTGGTGAGTCTATTCTAAGTATTTACTTGCACTTTGATTGGCTCTATGCAGACTAGTTGCACTTTTGGAGTCTATCTTTCTAACTTAGGCTCACACCTGATCATCCCTACACCCTTGTCTACATTAGGCCTACCTTGATTTAATTTTTTGTACACATTAGTGCATTACTCAACCTTGTGTGTTCCTTGATAGTACCCACACATTATATGCATAAGATAATTGTGTTGATAGTGCTTGGTCAAACTACACTTGTAACATGATCATGTGGGAACCTTCCTCCACCAAATCCATAACCTCACCCTTGGGCACCTCTTTGCATCCCATAACCTACATTATATTGGCCATAGACCTCATTTCCTTATGCTCCCTACCCTCCTGATGCTACCATTTCTTGTTGTGTGCTTTTCCCCATGTTCTTATGCATCTCATCAATTATGAAATAATAAACCATGGTATGAGTATAGGCATCACATAATTAGTAATAAGTGGTTGTGATAACTTGAATGGAACATTTAAATAAAGGTAAGTTGTGAAAATCATGCACCTCATGACAAACCTCAGAGTTGAGAAGTAATGTATGCACATTCCTTCAAGGGTAGTTGTTCTTATTGTAGCCTTTCATCTCATAGTCAGTGCACCATACCCTGCTTTAAGCATATTATATAAAACTAACAATAATATTCTATAGTTAAGGGGCCATATATGAAATCTATGCCTCCATAAAAGGGCTAATTCCTATTTTGATGATCTTGACTACCTCAGTTTAGAGTGTGGCTTCAAGTACTTCTTGAGGGTCTATGAATGTTTTCATGGATGCTGCCCTTATGAACAGTACTATCAATCCCCCAATAAATCATTATGTATGATAGGAAGGGTGAATATTATAAGGGATATTAGAAATAAGAGTCATTAATCTAGTATCATATAAGCACATGCTCTTTGATAATACTTGGTTAATCTCCTTGAGCATAATGATGATCTACTATTCAAACTTAGGTCTATCAAGCTCTTTTAAGAAGGCTTCCTTCAAGGTGTCATAATCAACCATAGCCTAATTAGGATCAAACTTATTATACCAAGTATGGGCACAATTAAGCAAAATTGTTACAAATTAGGTTACCTTGTGCTTTGACTAGGTTATACCTTGAGTACACTATTGTAGTTCACACTTAAGCACATGATCTATGACATGATCTATGCCTTAATATTTGATTATATGTATGGACATATCATAATAAATATAGGGTGGGGGAGAAACTAATATCTGAGGTGCTTGTCCCCCTAGTACTTTTAATGGTGATGGTCCTTTAATGCCTCCAACCACTAGACCAAGTACTGGTTTTATCATTACCTATGACATCGTGAAATATGATAGTACTATATTATTGACTAGTGTTGTAGGTACACTTCATCCAAGCTATTTTTTAGGTTACATAGCTAACATTGGTTGGATTGGAATGCTTTCACTCATATTTTGTCTAGTTGGGATAGCACCCCAAGGTTTAGAGGTATCCTCACTTATCTCTTCATAAGGAAAAACTTGTTCAATCACAAAATTATGGTCTAAGTTTTCAAAATGGTCAAAGGCTAGGTTGATATTGAGATCAATTATCAATCTTAAATCTTTCTATGAGGGATCTAGTACATGATCTCACACCATAGGTCTAGATGGGGTAAGTGTATCCAATGCATCTCTAATGGTTAAACTATGTAGGGACCCTGAGCATTCTTCACCTGCCAGCTATGGAGATTTTTTTATGGCTTCAAGGTTTCCCTCCTCTTGGCATTCATTCCATTCAAGAGATCCTTTTTCATGCCTTTACCACTCACTATAGGTATTTTTTATACTTCCAAGTTTCAAATCTTCCATCAACATGTGCCTAATTTTTTATAAGCCTATCTCTTGATCTCTTGGGTATCGAATTACTCATCCCCTTCCATTATGCTTCAACTACGCATCCCCCCTTCCCTATTATGATACTCATACATGAGAGGACTTTATCCTTCCATTCTCATGGTTTCAAATCTATAATCCACCATTAGCTTCTTATGTTTGGCACCAAATCCTCTTATAAATGCATCTTTGGGTTTGCACAAGAATTGATATTCTACTTTTTTAAGGTAGGAGTATGTCGACACTATGAATTTAAGCATGTATTTGTTTAATGACCCTTACCACCATTTGTATATGGATCTAGTCCAAGTGGTATCCAAGTTATCATTCCTTTCTAGGTGTTCTTTCATCCACTCAAGGCACTTTCTATAGCTTCAAATTCTATGTTCTACACAAGGAATTAGCCATCAATACACTTGCTTAAGTAGTTTTCAAAACAAAACCTCATACAAATAATCATACAAATGGATCTAAACCCACTTCCTTAGTTTTTATCCTCCACAAGTTGGATGTGTCAACACAAAGTTGTCTTCCACTTATTCTAGCTAGTGCTCAATGTTTTCAAGGGAGAGTTAGAGCATCATTATGGTACACCATTATAGCAATAAAATTCAATATAGGTCCCAACAATAAAACCAAAATATTGTAGAAATTTAGGGATCTTAATTCATCATCCTTGTCAAGTGCTTATCTAGTTATCTAATTCATATCTAAACTCATTATAACCTTGCACAAGCATTGACTAGTCTTATGGCACTCAACATTTATCGCTTGACTATATTGACATCACTCCACATAAGGTGAAATCCTTATGCACTCAACCAAATCATAATAAAGAAAGGAACATAGTTCGTGTTGGGATAGTTTTGTCATGGTGTAACTCTATATTATTAGGACTTGGTTATTACAATGATGATGGTAAGTTCAGTGGTGTAAGTTGCTCTTGGGGGGAATGATTGTTTGTTAGGCACAAGCCTATATTATGCAGTCTTCTAACTTCATGGGTACAAGCCTTTGGTTTCCTTAGATTAGCATCATCCAGGCATAGGAGGGTCAAGGGAATAATTAGATGGAGGGCTTAGGCTTAGGCTTGCACTTTGGCACAAGTGTCATCATGAGGCGTGTGGTCTTTCCTATACTTAGAGCATTTATAATATAGAATGCCAACATCAACATAAGCTATAGAAATGACATTAATAGGTGGGGCTAATGTCTTGATATAAATCAATACTCATATTATAAATCTAAGAATTTGATTTATTGAAATATTGTGCAAACCATTATCAATCTAATCCTATAATCATAACCATGTAAACCTGACTAACACTCATTAAGGGAAATGCCATTAATTATTATTAGAGTTCAAATACATAGTATTCATATATAAAAATTGAGTAACTGATTGTGTTAAAGCCTCTAAATACCTAGAGATCATAGTTAAGCTTAGGCACTATAATGAGGAGCCTCAAGGGTGTCCATGCTACACTATAACTAAGTGGAAATTATAACCTTATAAAAGAATTCTTTAAAACCTCGCTACTCTCACTCACCTCTCCTCACTAACTAGATTCAACTTAGATTTAAATTTTTTTAGAGCATCTTAGTTCCATGGTGAATGGAGCATGCTAGTTGCTGAGTTGGTGCTAGATGTAATTATTCCACTAGATCCACTACCCTGCTTCTATTATGTCATGATTATCCCATGTGCCTGCTTCTTGATGATGATTGAGTTAGAAGGGTGTTGGTTAGAATCTTGTTAGCTAGTGTCATAAGATTGAAAAATAATAATAAAAATAAGTGATTGCCTCATTCTTAAGTGTCTATTGTGTTGGCATATATCCTATACTTAGAAAAATTTGGGGTCTAATAATAATTAATTTTATGTGAAACCTTCCAAATGTGTTTTTTGAGTCTACAAGATGGAGTGATTGGGTCATGTTTTTACACATGAATGAGTAATATTTAACCCTAATAAGATCAAATCTATAATGGAGTGGCAAGTGATAAAGACCCTCAATAATCTTTATGGATTTTTGGGGATAACAGGGTATTATCATAGTTTTATAGAAAAATGTGGTAGCATAATAGCTCCACTCATAGCCTTGTTGAATAAATATTCCTTCCATTATACTAAATAAACTACCAAACAATTTGAGAATCTAAAAGAAGCATTGTGCACCACTCCAATTTTGGTGACCCCTTTTTTCCAAAAAAATGTTGTTGAATGTGATGCCTCAAGATATGACATGGAAGTAGTACTCATGCAAGAAAGAAGATCCATTACATTTGAGATTCATAAAATAAAGGGAAAAAAAAAGATCAATCCAATCTATGAGAAAGAGATGATGGTTATTTTTCATGTAGCCAAGTAATGGAGATCTTATATGATAGGTAAATAATTTTATATAAACACTAATCATGATTGACAACATAATTTTTGAAATAATGATTATAATTAGAAGGGGGGTTTAAACTAATTTTTTTGGATATTAATTTAAAATAATATATAATAAATGAAAAGAGAATGTGGTAGTAGATTAACTTTATAGGATGGATGAATCCGTTGAGGCATTGTTATGCACAATGACCATTTAACAAGAAGATTGGTTAGAAGAATTAAGATTAGAATGAGAGAATGATAGGGATAGACATGTATTGATTTAGAATATTTACCATGGTTCAGGTGTTTCTAAGAAATTTGAGTAAAAATGGAACACATTATGGTATAAAGATAGATTATAGCCATATAAGGATTCTTTCCTCAAACACAAGATCAATCAAGAGCTTCATGTATCTCCAATAGGGGACACTTAATATTTATTTTTGGAAGGAATTATGGGGGATATACATATTTTTTATTAGAATGCATGGTTTTTCAATAGAATAAAGAAGAAACAATTAAGACATCAAGTCTTCTGTAGTCATTATCCATCCCTAGCCAACAGTGGGAGGAGGTTTCCATGGATTTCATTATAGGTTTAACAAGGTCTAAAGGTAAAAGATTCATCATGGTAGTTTGGATATGTTCAAAAAATATTCTCATTTTTATTCCTTATCACAATTATTTGTATCCAATACAGTATATGTTGCTTTTATCAATACAATTTAAAAATTGCATGATAATCCCATGATCTCATCTTCACCATTAATTTTTAGAATATTTTATTTTAATGTTTAATTACTCATTTGGTTCATATATCATCTTATAATACTTAATATAATGGAAAAAAAGGCTCTCAACAAATTCCTAGAAAGGTATCTTCATTTTTTCACATTAGATAAACATGAATGTTGGGTACATTAGCTACCACTAGTAGAATGGTGGTAAAAACTACTTTCCATACCTATTCTAAAATTTATCCCTCAATAAAACTTTATGGATATCATCCCCCATCCATCATTTCATCTTTGAAGGTGAAACCTAAGGTTTGGGCTATTGAGGACTACATTCAACATAAACAAGAGGTACTTGTTATTTTAGGGAATAATTTATCAATGGCATAAAATTGAATGAATCAATAAGTTTATGAATATTATAGTGAGAGGAAATTTGATATAGATGATAGGGTCATTGTGCACTTTCATCCATTTAATAAAATGTCTTTTAAGTAATATAAAAAGGATTATAACCTTTCTCCTAAGTATTATGGCCCTTATCAAATCATGCATGAAATTGGCAATGTGGCATACAATCTAGAACTACCACAATCCACTCACATACATCATGTATTTCATGTATATTTGCTAAATAAGGTAATTTTAAATAGATTTCATACCCATAATAAGTTAACTAAATTTTATGAATAAGGAAGATTCATTTTGGAACCTGAGGAGATACTTCACACACGCACAAAAATGCTATAAACAAGAGAGCTTAAGGATTATTTGATCAAGTAGAAGAGGCTAAATCATGAAAATGAAACATGAGAGGATGGATGATTGTTGTAGTATCATCTAAGGTTGATTCAAAATTGAGTGAAATGTTTTTTAAAGGGGATGTGCATGTTACACCCTTAACCTAAAGTGCATCGAGGGATATGCATGGTTCACTTATGACTTGCATAGCTTTAATATTATCTTATTTAATTTATTTATATTATTATTATGGTTAGCCTATAGAATAACCATGTATAATTAGAGTATATATAGGAGGTAGTGGTTATTATTTAATCATCAAAATGTAAATTCTAATCTTATTGCATTATTGTGGAGGTTTCCACCTTAAAGTGGCTTAGTCATAATTATCAAATATTTCAATCTTTTGTCAATCATTATTGTGGGCCTAATTATTATAATCATAATTATGTGATATATTATTTCCTTATTATTAAACATCCAAGTAATTAAAATACACTATCCATATGATGGTATCAGTTTGGGGATGTAATAATTGATTGAATGGTAACCCAAGCATCATAAAATCAAATGAAAATAAAATTTCAGAATGAGATCTAGTGTCCACCAAATTTAAATTTTAAAAAAATCCAAATATAATGACAACATTAATTCCAACAATAAGGAAACACATAAAACACAATAAAAAATCACACATACTAACTTAAAAAATTGTATTCCATGTTATATCATTGATTTTTAGGACATTTAGAGGTGAGATGAAATTAGAAATGCACCCCCAAGGGATTTCCCATAGGATATAACATATTTGCCATAATCATACAAAAATTTGAATACACCACTAGCTACATCAGTTAGAAGGCTCACAAAAAACATGGTGGAGATTTGAGGATAATATTGAAGAGGTAGCCATTCTTATATGAGCCCAAAAGCCCTCTTATATTTTCCATAAAACTTCCACATGGGTCCAAAGTCCTAAAAAAATATAATTTATACAATAGTAGCTAAAATACATCACACAAAAGAGAATATCTAAGATAAGGAGTAAAGAGAATCCCAATACTTACTTCAAAAGATCCAACTAAGGAACCAAAACATCCTTTTTTTGTTTTTATTTTTCCTTTATTTTCTCCTTGATTTTATTTTATTATGTATGCCTTTGTAAAATTTTCCAAAATTCCATAATACTCCATGCCTAATTCCATGGCTACCAACAACAATAAATATTCCATAAAAAGGTTCTAAAAATAGACATACCAACCACTATTGTAATGGTTGATAGGTAGATTTGCCTTAAGAACCCTAGGTTCCTTATTATTTTCCATTCATTGTATTTAAATAAGTTAAAATTTTAATTGATGGAAATTTCAATAGTTTTTCTAAAGAATGCAAAACCCTAATAATTATTTCAATGGTTATATAATCCAACATAAAGTCAAATGCTAACTTCAGAGTTGAAGGGTCATGACACCATCAAGAGTCACAAAAAAAAGACATTTTAAAAATCAAGTACTAAAGTTTTTAATAAAAATTAAGGCTATTATAGAGTACCAATAGCATTTTTTCCTCAACATGCTAAGCAACACATACTAAAATCATCAAAAAAATTCTAAAGACTTTTTAAATCAATAAAAAATGTAACTCTTTTTCTAATCAACCAACCCCAAGGTCCTTTAAGTTAATATTTCCATATGACATAGAAAGCACAATTGGCCATCAACCAATGATGAATGCTAATAAAAAAGGAAAAAATGTGCAAAAAATTGGTTTGACATAGTACAAAACATCACAAAGGATATGGTGGAAAAAATAATTGATCTAATTCATTTACCTTCATTCTCATTTACTTGTATGAAGATAGTGTGAAAGTTCAATTGTTATTTCATGCCTAAAATTATCTCAACTCTCATTTTTTACCTAAAATAATAAAGTGACATCAATAGCACTAGTTCCAATAATAATCATAAAAATCATAATTGAAATCAATGCAACTAACTAGCTATAACATAAACTAAAATTAAAACATGAATATCATAAAATAAGTACAACTCCGTACACATGCCAAAACTCATATATAATAAGATGAATTGTTACAAAAGTGCAATGGAAATGTTACTGAAATTTTACCCATGTAGGATATGCCATCCACCCCTCTTAAATTATGCCTTATCCTGAGTCTAAATTAAGAGATGATGATAGTAATAAAAAAAGATCTTTTCATCTTCCCAGGTAACACTTTTCTCACTTAGCTGGTCTCATTGGACTAACACTTGAATATTTATTTTTCATAAGTTAACATTGTAATGGTCCATTATATTTATTAGATCCAACTGAACATTTCATCATCCACCACCTAAATATTACTCCAATCCATAAAGTGAGAATGATTATAAATATACATTCTCAGTAAAGCCATAGGAAACTCATCATGTATTCTAGAAAGAGGAGGTAGAGCTATGCCATAGGTAACAAGATTGATCTTTTCCACTATATTGAATGGACCAATAAAACATGGATCTAGTTTGGATGCCTTGCCAAAATTTATAGAGATACTATAGATCTAACCCTAAAAATGAATTTATCCATCACTTCAAATTCACTTGGATACCTCTTTAGATCATCATATTTATTTTACTTATCAAAGGCAACATTAATCCTTTACTGAATGTGAGACATTTGTCATATTACTCATGTAAAGTCTCCAAACTTGCAAAAAAAAAAATTTCAATACCATCCCAACCAATAGGGGTCCTACACCTTCACCCATACAAGGATTCAAAAGATGTCATTTGTAAAACATAATAGTAAGTGTTGTTATATGAAAATTCAATAAAAATAAGGTAATCCTCCCATTTATACTAGTAATACATTACATAAATTATCAAAATGTATTCCACTATGTGGTTCAACCTTTTAGTTTGGCCATTTGTTTCTAGGTGATATTGTTTAGAAAAACTAAGAAGTAAAAAATTTATCTCTATCTAGATAATAAATTCTATGATACTGTGAGGGTGAGAAATATCCTTCACAAACCTTTTGGCAATTTTAGGGACATCATCAATAACTTTTTTTTGAAATAAAGTGAGAAAACTTAGTATATTTATCAATTACTAGTAAGATTGTGTCATGTTCCCCCTAAAATTAGGTAGAACCAAGATAAAATCCATAGATATTATATCCCCCTTACTTTTTATAATAACATGTGATTACAACAAATAACCTGGATGGAAGTGTTCAACTTTAACACAGTAAAATTATCAGCATATTGTTACAAAAGTAGCTACATCCTTCTTTAGTCCAAGAAAAAATTAGAATGTTTTCAGCTCATGTGTCATTTTAGTGACACTTGGATAGGATAATGTGGTATAGTGTTAACTTCATCCAATAACTACTCCTTTATATTTATAGAGTTAGGAACAAAAATTATGCCTTGATACCTTATAAGTCCATATGGGTCAAAGGAATAGTTAGAAACAACATTAGCCAATGTTTTTTTGGCTAGTTAAACAAAAAAAAATTCTAAATTCAAGGTCTATTAGTTATTGATTCAGAACCTAATTTATAAAATTTGACCTTAAAATAAAAATGTCAATGAAATATGTTCTTTCACTAAGATCATCAACTACTTTATTTTCCTTACCCTTATCATAGGTAATGTTAGTATGAAAACTAATAATAAATTATAGACATATATGTTATCCTACATTCAATTCATCTTGAGAAAATAAATGCACAAGGATACATTTATCAAATTTTACCTCAAATTACTTCCTAAACAAAAAGCTTTTTCATTACTTGAAAGTGTGTACTGTAGACACCGAAATTGTGTCTAACCCCTATTGACCGTTTTCCCACGAGCCTTGAACCTGGCATCATGTAAAAATGAGCAAAAAGCTAAAATTAGCCTCTATCCCCATTCTGCATCTACCAATGTCGGTCACTACTCGGCCGACATCACCGACGTCGGTCATTACTCGGCTGACGTCAGCGGTCCTACTGACGTCGGTTATCCTTAATATTGCATTCTCGACCTGAATGTAGGATCTATTATCCGTTATCCATTATTCGTTATTCAGTTGCCATTCAGTTTCTCGATCAGTTATCAGACCTTCTTTCAAAACATTCTTTCATTTGACCTTGAGAAGGATCAGCCAATTTTTGCATTCAGTCAATTTGCAATCAAATATCTCATATTCTCTCTCTCCAGTACAGGTATTTTGCTTTAGTCATCTCGCTGGAGGTCTGCTACATCAAACTTATGCAACACACTGATAACATCAATTATGTCTCCTACTCTATCTTCAGCATGTAACAGGTAAGTGTTTGTTTTGTGCTTTTATTTTGTTCTCTGGTTATTGTTTTTAATTGATATCACCACCCCGATTTAGATTTAGATTATAGACTCGACTTGACTTCCTCCTGTATCACCTCTATCCACCATTTCCAAAATATACAGTCTGTAACTCTTCCCAAATTTCTACACAAACCCCCAAACAATCCCTCTGAATACCAAACCGGCTCCCTAACCCTCAGACGAAACTTCAGACCATTCTACAATCCTAAAACCCAGTCTAGACTCGACCAGACCCCATCCAAAAACTGTTGCCCCGACCGACGCCGGTCATTACCTCTACCGACGCTGGCACTTTAACCGACGTCGGCTCCCTTCCTTGACTGACACCGGCCTATGCAGAGCAATTTGCTACATATTAGGTATGCATTTTACTTTTTGTCTTTTATTTCTTTCATCCTGTCTTTCACTATTTTTGTTTCTGCCAAATATTTTATTTTTAATCAGTGGGTTGATATCCCTTAAGGAAGTCTTTGTACTTCAGGGATCAAGCTTTTGCTTAACAGCCCACCATCTCCTCATCTAATATTTTTCATGTTTTAGTCTCTTTTTCTTTGCAAGTGTCATTCCTCCATAGCCAAAGAGGAGTACCTTCCAACGTATAATTTTGGTGCACACGACTTCATCCAGGTATCTTCTAACCCTAGACTATCTCTTAGTTTCTAATTTCTCTCTTTGAATGTGAAAGCGAATATCATATAGAAACATTCTGGCACGCCCAGTGGGACCCTAGGGTCTTCCTTGGGTTCTTTCTTTCTTTCTTTCTTTTCATATAGGTGCATTAGGTTTCTCCCTTTTCACCTCTTTCGTCTCTTCTAAATGACACCATCAGCAGGCCTAAAAAGAACTTTTCTTTCTTTTCTTGCACTTCTAGACTAGTCAAAAATCATATTCTTCAACCCTTTCTCAACTTGTTTTCATTCCAACTTCACATTTCGACTTGGGCTTAAAACACATTGCATTCACTTCTACTTGCTTGCATTTCTTAGACCACACCTAGTAATTAACAATCACATCATGAATTAATCTAGTCCATTTTATGTTACACAACCAAACCACTTGCACAAAACAAACATCTTAACTTACCTGAGACAAGGCCCGACTGGGATTTCATCACCCAATGGATACCTTACCTGTCCCGGTGATCTTACTTGGATTTCATCACCAAGGGGAAAGCCCACTCTGTTCTCTGGCAGAGTCTAATCTCTAGGGGAAGTATATTTTGGCTAAGCGAGACCAACTTATCACTGGACTCATGAAGTGAAGGGATCTTGCTCCTTAGCACCAGGCTAAGTACGGAACCTAACACAGACTTTTGAGCACCATAACTAACCTGAAACCATCCATAGACTACTTCTTCTAGGACCTGACTCAAAAGCCAATCTTCCTCTACACATATTCTAAGGCATAAGCCACTATAATCCTAATAATTTACTCCTAGGGTTTTTTTTAGTATCTGCTTGTGTTCTTCATCTTTTCTATTCTTATCTGCTTGTTTGAGCTTGTGAGGACGTTCTTTCTTGCCTTGAATGGTTCTGACTCATAGTCAAGCCAAGGCTCTAGTCGATCAAATGAGGCTTCACTCACTTCCGTCTACCCCATCCATAACCAGTCCTATAATGGAGTTCCACTCAGAGACTGAAAGAACTCCTACTAGACCATCCCCGACCCAGACTCCTATTGTCCCAAAAGGGGACCAAGATTTTGTATGATTCTTGGACCTCAATGTCAAAGCCTTGTAACACTATCTCACGAATAGCCGAATGCGAGACTCCTTGGGCAATCCAATTTACGAAATGTCGACCTCTCTTCTCGAGACTGCGGTCGTATCAACAGCATCCGTAGTTCAACCTTTATACACCTAGGCTATTGCCTCGACCAATGACCAGCCTTTGTCCAAACATCCAAGTGTGGCCTCTCCCTCCATCTTTGGGCCCACTTCCATCGGGGTTTCAGCCCCCTATCAACCTCAGCCCACTCAACCACTCTCTACCCCCTTTCAGAATCTGGTCGTCTCTATTCCACCTACCCTTGCTCCTATCAACACTAGGGTGGCTACCTATCCATTGGCCCATGTTACCACTAACCAACCTCCCATGGCAACATCGAGCCTAGCCATGCCTTCTACCCAACCATCCTTAGTCTCTTCTTCTATCCCTATGACTAGTCATCCATATGTTGTGCCCTTACTGGTACAACCGACTACGTCATATGCCTCTTCTAGCCTCTTTCAAGTGCCTTATAATCTAGGGGGCACTCCACCTACCAAACCGTTAGTAGATATCATCAAAATGCTGATAGACAAGATGTCTGGCCTAGAGACCTCCGTTTTTGGCTCATGCAATACTCTCTCATATGAACAAATTTGCAATGAGCCCATTCATCCTTCTGTCTCGATCAGACCATATCCTAGCCAGTGGGAAATTCCTAAGTTTTCTCATTTTCAAAGCAAGGAAGACCCACAACAGCACTTACGGGCATTCAGACATGCCTGTTACCTTATCGCCCACGATGATGCATTGCTTTTATGCACATTTTCTATGTCTCTCTCAGGTGCTACGCTTGACTGGTACAGCTCCCTTACCAGCCATTCCCTCTTCACGTTCACTCAGCTAGCCCAACTCTTTCTTGATCATTTCTCTATCAACATCACCAAGAAGGTCTCAATCACAGACCTTTATTCTATCTGCCAATTCAAGGACGAATCCATTGCTGATTTTGTTGCTCGATGGAGGGGCCTCATCAATCAAATCTCCTTTTCTTTACCCCAACCTGAACTTATTAAACTTTTCTCCCAAGCCTGTGCCAAACATATTTCTTCCACCTTAAGGGTTCAGACCTTCTGCACTTTTGATGAAGCCTTCACGATGGCCCACAAACTTGAGTTATGTGCCATCAAGGAGAATAAAGTCAAGTTGCAGAGCAAGAATCCTAACTCCAAGACCAATGACCCCTCTTCTAAGCCTTCCTCATCCAATCCTAAATCTAAAGCTTCAACAAATGCTGTGGTCATTAGATCTTCCTCCTCTTCCCCTTCAACTAACCAGCCTGAGCCATCCACGTCCCAGAGTGCCACCCACCAATTCTAGCAGAGATACGTACAATGACAATATACTCCACTCAGAGAATCATACGTGTCTGTGCTGGAAAAACTCATCAAATAGGGGGTCCTGAATCTCCCCCAGACCTGACCACCTCCACAATTTGATCCCTCATGTGCCATCCCTACGTGGTATAGGGAAAATGACTTCTGCAACTACCACCGTGTTAAAGGACATGACACGAGAAACTGCAAAGCCCTTAAAAACATAATCCAAGACATGCTTGAAAAGGGTGACCTCATCCTAGACAATCCAAATGCACCACCTAATTAGGGTATCAACATCTTCAAGCAACCATTCCCCAATCATCCACCAACTCAAAACAATGTTCAGACCTTGATTGACGACACTCATAAACACAACATTCAAACAGTCAATACGGTCTTGCCCTTCATTTTTGACCAACCTCAAAAGGTGAGTCCATCCATCAGTCCATCACATATGGACGAACCTCTTTCTCCAATTAGTTCTCCATCAACCTCTCTCATCTTGGAGGACACCTCGACCTTACCAGCACTACTAGTTTCACCATCCTCCTTCTTGCTGCCTATGGAGGACCCAACCCTTCCTACTCCTTGACCGTAAGTGGAGGGCACAATCATCCCTGCCCTTTACCCACTTGAGGAGCCTCATTCTCCAGTTTCTTCTCCACCCAGGGAAGAACCTGCCTCTCCTTCATCTCCAACCAAGGACGAACCTATCACGACTTCATCATGCCTTGGGACTGAGACTACCACACCTTCGGTCCCACAACTGTCAACATCTTCTCAAGAACCCAAACCCCATTCAACATCTTCACAGCCATTTTCCCGACTAGTGGAGAAAATTGGACTTCTCCCTTCAAGGAAAGTGGAACATCAGGTATTGTGGGAGCATCTCAAAGCTCTTCATCATGCCCGTGCCCTCTCGTCTCATGCAGCCAATCCTCCCATGGTAAAATCTCCCAAGACCATTAACAAAAACCAGACTCCCATTTCTAAACCTCAACTGACCCCATCACAACCAAAACCCACATCTACCCCATCTAAACCTATCAAGTCACTTGGCATTCACCCTGTCTCTACCCTCACTCATCTGCAAGTGAAGGTGGACCTAGACCAGATCTCAACCAATAGTAGTCTTCAACCCAAGTCACAAAAGATTGCTAAACCACAGAGGCGAATGCCTCCTCCTCCATCACCATTGCCCTCCATTTTGGGCCCCCATCCTTCAACCCTGACCAGAGTCCTTCCCACTCTGAGCTTTAATCAAAACCAGTTGCCTCCTTGGCTTCCTTTGCCTACCTCCAGTCTACCCTCTCTCAAAAATGTGGTACCTCCCACGAACAAACTGCCATCTCCACCTGTCACCGCACTGTCAACCCAAAAGGTGGTACGAAAGCCTCCTCTAACTCTGCCCAAGCAAAAGTCACTATTATCACACACATCACCGAGCACGGACCCTTTAGTGGGCTCATACTCTTTGATATTACACCAACTTTTGTAGACTTCCAGCATAACCCTTCCACCCATCAGGCCTTTCCAACCCCTCATGTCTAAGCCCTCCTAGTTCGATGACACAAAGATTTGCTTATACCATAGTACGCTAGGACACGATACCGAGACTTGCTGTGCCCTCAAGGCCATCATTCATCGCTATCTGGAGAAAGACACTCTTCTCTTTGAGGACACTCTCGACCGACCCTTGACTCCTTCTCATAACCCTCCAACCTCTTCAAACCCATCAACATCTCATCAACAGGTTACAACCCCTTTATCTCCTTCACCTCCTATCTTTGAAATCAATGCCATTCACATAACCACTAGGTCACAAAAGGACAAGATAAAAGAAAAATCTGCCATTCCTTGGACCTACCCTTTTGTCAATCCTCCTCTAATGCCAAAGCCTAAAATTTCTATCCTTGGCGCGTCTCAACCCTCTTCTTCTTCTTCTTTCGGACCAATCCATGATTACATGTTGAAACAGCTTCACCAGACGCTTGTGAAGATGTCTCTCTATGACCTCATCCAAACCTCTCCTCAACATCGTCAAGCCCTCATCAGAGCCCTGCAGGCAGCGGAGGTCCAACCCAAGGACCCCCAGCCACTTGTTGCCCTTATCCACTCTTTAGCCCTTGTTGCCTCCATCACATTCAACGATTCTGAGATTCCCACATCCAACACGAAAGATCAGGATGCCACCCTCTTCATCACTACCTATGTTGATCGAACATGCATTAAACATGTTATGATCGATGGAGGTGCCAACATCAACATTATCTCCACCCATGCCTTTGATCAGTTGGCTCTTCCCAAGAATTGTGTCTCCAAAATTGACGCAATCTTGCGCTCCTTTAATGACACCACTACCACAACCATTGGCACAATCATCCTTCACATCCACGTTGGTCCACCCATAGTCTTGGAGCTCTTCTATATCATCGAAGGAGAGTTTCAATACAACATGTTGCTAGGCCGACCTTGGATCCATGCATTGCCTGTGTCCCCTCCACCCTGCACCGTTGTGTGAAATTCAAGCATGATGGGCAAGTCCACACCATTCCCACTGACCCTTCACCCTTCAAAACTTGTCCTCATTCCTATCAAGCCATCAATCCCGGCACTACCTCCATCTATGAAAGCTTCGACCAATTCGCAACAGGCGGTCACCCTCACACCTCCCCTTCAAGCGATGACCATAGACCCCATGGAAGACATCTTCCAAAGACTTTCATTGGGGGAGTATCACTTGCTAGCCTTAGACATGTTCCAAACTCCACAAGAGTATGGACACCTTCATCACAGCCCTAGTTACGACCATTGGATCGAGATGATCGTGCCTTATGGTCCTCCTTAGCTCCAAACCAACCTTGTCTATGGGGGGCTTGATCAAGCTCCTACTGATGGCAATCCTCTTTCTTCACCTCAACCTTTCACATCAGACTTATCATTTCTTGGCAACCTCACCTTTGCACACACTTACCTTTATAGGTGTGCATGGAAGGGTTTTAGTTTTGGATGCTATGAGCAGGGCTCCCATCAGCCTATTAAGTCACTCAATGATGACAATGCCAAGAAACGATATGGCCTGGGATATCACGACCCCACTCAAAACCCTGTAGACCTTTGTCCCAAACCAACCATTGACCAATCTCCTCCACACTCACCCATGCTTCCTCCTTCACCTACGGAGTCGGTGGTTTCCATTCCTCTTAGTTTTTTTACATAAACACCATCCGCTTGGAACCCCTGACTTATCAGCTCAATGGGGTGTCCAGGTTTCTCCCTCTCATTTTTACCAGCATGATAGAAGATGAGTCGACGACCATTCACACTATCCACTGCATTGACGACGACGCTATTCTTTCTTACATGGGCACCGATGACTCTTTCATCCAGCGCTCCCTCCCTTCTGAGACCCAAGTTATGTTAAATGAATCAACCATTAACATCAACCTTCCTTCTTCCAATGTTCCTTGTCTTAAAGATTGGCCAATCTTTAGATGCTCAGGAGTAGCTTGACTATACCCAGTTCCTCTCCGACCATAGCAAGGCCTTTGCCTGGACTTATAGTGACATGCCTGGCATCGACCCCACCATCACTACCCATAACATTATCACCAAACTAGAGGCTAAGCTTGTCAATCAAAAGCTTCAAAAGATGCATCCTCACATTGCCCTCCTTGTCAAAGAGGAGCTTCAGCACCTCCTTTCTATCTCCTTCATCTAGCCCATTGATTATCCGCAGTGGGTCTCTAACATCATCCCAGTCACCAAGGTGACTGGGGGGATCCAGATCTGCACGGACTATCACAACCTTAACTTAGCCTATCCCAAAGATGACTTTCCTCTTCCTAACATTGACCAGCTTGTTGATCTCACGGCTGGCCATGAGATGCTATCTCTCATGGACGAGTTTTTAGGATATACTCAAATCCTGATTGCTCTAGAAGATTAGCACAAGACCACTTTCATTACCCCATGGGGGACTTTCTGCTATCAAGTCATGCCTTTTAGCTTGAAGAATGTAGGCGCCACTTATCAGTGTGCCATGACCTACATTTTCCATGATCTCCTCCACAAAATCATGGAGGACTATGTGGATGACCTACTAGGCAAGTCCAAGCTTTGCCGTGACCATTTGACCATTCTTAAGATCATCTTCTCTTGTCTTCTTCAATACAATGTTCACCTTAACCCCAAGAAATGTGTCTTTAGAGTCCTCTCTGGTAAGCTTCTCAGCTTCATCGTTTCTTTCCATGGCATCGAGATAGACCTCGCCAAGATTTGCGCTATCCTCAAAATGCCGCCCCTGACCAATCTCAAGCAACTTCACAGTTTGCAAGGGAAGCTCTAGTCCATTCACCATTTCATCTCATAGCTTTCTGACCATTGCCAACCTTTTCATCATCTCCTTAAGAAGGACATCTCCTTTACATGGGATAAGGACTGTCAAGAGGCTTTTGAAGCCCTTAAATGCTATCTGGTCTCTCCACCAGTCCTCATTCCACCTAAAGACAACCAACTCTTCTACCTTTATATCTCAACCACTAATCATTCATTAGGTGCCATGATCACACATCGAGACGAGCATCACTATGAACACGCAGTCTATTATATCAGCCGAACACTGGTCAACTATGAACTTGGTACACCCATACCGAAAAACTCTATTTGGCGTTAGTCTTTGCCACTACCAAGCTCCACCATTATCTTCTTAACCACAAGACCTTTGTCATCACCCACACTGACCCTCTCAAGTATATGCACTCTAAGCCATATCAGAATCAATGTATGGCTCGGTAGCTCATGCTGCTTGCTAAGTTTGACCTCAAATTCATCCAGCAAAAATCTATCAAGGGGCAAATTTTCACTGACCAACTGGTAGATGCCCCTCTTCTTGACAATCAACCTCTGTAGTGTGAGTTTCCTAACGAATCTATCGCCACACTTTCCATCGATGCCACTGTCTATCAGATGACCATGTTCTTCGATGGCTCCAAATGTCAACTCGATGGGGGTGTCAGGGTCATTCTCATCCCACTTGAAGGGGAGCCCATGCCTCTATCTTTTAAGCTTGACTTTGATTGTACCAATAATATGGCTGAGTATGAGGCCTTAATTTTGGGACTTCAGACCGCCCTCTCTCTCAGCATCAAGTCTATCAACATCTTCGGTGACTCGCAGCTCGTCATCAATCAGGTCAATGGTTTATACCTCTATAAAAATGAAATTTTGCAAAGGTATAAAAACTGTACTGACATTATCCTTGCATCTTTCAACCATTACCTCTTGCAGACTATTCCTCGATCCACGAATATGTTTGCTGACATCATGGCTTCTCTCGCTTTGCACATCCCATCTTCTTCATCTGCATCCAGACTTTTTGTCATGGTGCATCGTGTGCCATTCCCTTCTTATATCTCTCCTAACATTAATCATGTCAACACTATAGACTCTAGCCCACGAGATGATTGGTATAAGCAACTTGTGGAATTCTTATCTTTTTCTGTCATTCCTCCCAACCTCTCTAGCAATGCGTGGGGAGCTTTTATCAAGCGTACTGCTCACTATACCATGCTAGGGGGTCTTCTCTATAAGCGAGGCTTTGACAGCCTCCTTCTTCGCTGTCTCACCTCCACTGATGCATCTCAGGACATTAAGCAAGTCCATGATGGGATTTGTGGTAGACATTTCAATGGGAATTCAGTTTCCAAGCGCATCCTTCATCTGGGCTATTATTGGCCTACCCTTCATCAAGACTGTAGAGACTATGTCCGGTGTTGCATCAAGTGTCAGCAGCACTCTAACTTGCTTCATCTCCCTAGCCACGCCTTACAAATCGCTCAAGATTTTTGGCCTTTTTCTCAGTAGGGTTTAGATCTCATCGATGAGATTAACCCCCACTCATCTCTTCGTCATCAATCCATCATCACAGCCACTGAATATTTCACCAAGTGGGTGGAAGCCATTCCTCTCATCTCCACAAAAGTTGACAAGATCGTCAACTTCATCAGCACCCACATCATCTATCATTTTAGTGTCCCTCATAAGATCATCACCGACAATGGCAAGTCTTTCAAAAACAAAACTATCCAAAAGCTATGTGACTCATTTGGCATCAAGCTCAGTTTCTCTTCGCCTTACTACCCATAAGCAAATGGGCAGGCCGAGGCTTCCAACAAAATTCTCACTAAAATTCTCATGAAGGTGGTCAATGACAAAGGAAGGGACTGACACATTCACATTCCCTTCACTTTGTGGGCCTACCGCACTAGCATCCAAACTTCTACGGGTGCTACCCCTTTCTCTCTCGTGTACGGAATAGAGGCTGTCCTACCTCTCAAAGTACAGATCTCGTCTCTCCGCATTTCTCTACATGACATCCTTTCCAATGATGACTTTCATCAAGATCGCTTAGCTCAACTTGAGTTACTTGACGAGCACCATCTTTCTTCCCTTAATCATCTCCATGTCTATCAAAATCGCATCAAGCGAGCCTATGACAAAAATTTGTGAGAACGAGATTTCAATATCAGAGACCTCATCCTCAAAGAGAATCAGCATGTGACTAATATGGAGTGAAGTAAATGAGGCAAGTTTTTCCCTAATTGGCTTAGACCTTTCATCATCACACACAAGTATGGATAAGGGACTTATCGTCTGTCCTCTCTTGATGGACGACCAGAACCTGAGCCTCTTAATGCGTTGCATCTGCGATCGTTCTACTGCTAGTTGAGTACTCGTTCACTTGACATTTAACTTGAGCTCGTCCCTTGAGCAATCCCCATCCTCTTAGTCCTAATTCTTTTCATCCCTATTCCTCTTAACAATTCCTCTATAATCCTTTTATACATTACAGATGCTTTGTCCTAATAAAAGGGGGCCTTTACACTTCCATAGTCTTGTCCATGACTCAAATTTTTGTCAAAAATAAATCAAGATGTCAAATATCCACAATCACCATATCAATATCAAATTAAAAAGGTAGACTACTCCCTCGAAGGACAACTGTAATATCATTGTTATAGCTAATAGATTGCTCCCTCAAAGGATAGCTATTTAAAAGCCCTTATATTTAGCAAAAATCTAGACCACTCCCTCAAAGGATGGCTATGACTAATCTGGCAATAAATATCACTATCTTAGAAGATTCCCACATCGATCAATGTCACAACTGACCACCAAGCACAATGACATCTCTATATAGGCTTATTGCATTGATCAGTCTGTGCCAAAAAAAATAAAAGAGTCATGGACTTGACTTATAGTTGTCTCAGGGTCTCTCATAAAAATGGGCAAGGTTATCTCTGCTCTTAAAATGGGTTACCCTATTTCCTCCTATCCTAACATTTGCTCAAACCCTATGGACAAACCCTATCCTCTTCTAACCTGTGACTTGACCTAGACCACAAGCAATCAACCACTTTGACTCTTCCTCCCTCTTTGGGAGAACTACATTGGCCTGAGGCCCTTAGGACAAGGGCTATGTAGGCAGCACCTAGTTGACATGGGGTCTTCTGGGGTTAGCTCGGCCATCCTCTTCATCACTTTCTCTCGTCTCATTTGTCGTCACCTGTCAATCACAGCATAGTCAATCACCAATTCTCATAATCATTAGCATACTCTCATTTTCATCATAACATCATAAGTCATTAGTCATAAATATCATCCATCATAACTCATCAAACATCCACATTTCCTAATCTGCAAGTTAAACATTAAATATCACATCCATCATCATCTAATCTAAAGTCATCTTCATATAATCTATCATCAACAATCAATAAACATCATCATATAACCATTTCATAAACATATTCATAATCACATATGCATCATAAACATACAACATAATATCCATATCCATCAAATCAAAATGCTAATAAATACATCCATACATTTTTTCATTACTCATGTCCATGGTCAAAACTCTCATCATATATATATCAAGAATAGTTTTTATATAATTAGACACAATATGTGTCTATCTCTCTCTCTCATAATACATCTCTCGTCTTCGGCTCACAGGCTGGTATATACATCAAAAATAAATAATAAATCAAAATAATCTCAAAACTGAGCCTCATGGCTGTGGCTGTGGCAGCCTGGACGACGCTGTATCATCTTCACTCTCGAATCTGTGCCATCTGTGGGTGCCCAAAGTCATGGCTTGCGACATAAACCTCTGCTAGCTCTGCTCAGCTCTCATCTTCAAGAATCACTATATCTGAGGGTAGTCTAAGATGACACCCTCATAATATGTGATCTCCTCTAGTGCAGTCTTGTACCTAGAATATAGCACAGTCTGCAGTGGCCCCATCAGACTTGCTGCCATGCCCTGCCCTATCCCCTGTAGCTATGAAAATGTCAGCTATACCAACATTGATAGTCTTGCCCCTTATGAAAATGCTGGCTGCTGCAGTGGGCCCTGCCCCCCAAAAACTTGTCCTATCGTTGCATGTGCCTAGGTTGCAGCCAACTGTCCCTATAGCACTATGACCTGCCCTATCAGTGCTGCCACCCAACCTGTCATCTCTGTGACCTGACCTATCACCCCTGCCAATTGCCCCTACAAAATTGTGACCTAGCCCTATAAAATGGTCACCTGAGTTTGTGCCGCATCCCTCTCCTATCGTGTAGTGTCCCTCTCCTCATAGGCTATATCCCACTCTCTGGTAACAGCCTGTAGATCTGGTTGTACCCCTGCCTATACATTCACCTAAACCCTTGTGTAAATCCCTACCCACCATGCTATGTAGGCCTCTATACAACCTAGGTTGGCCACCCCAGGTCCTACCAGCAACTCCTCAAAATCTGGGCCCTCTGTCTCCTCTACCAGTGGGAGCGGTGCCTTAATATCATCCCGCCTGTACTGTGAGAATGTGGGAGGTACATCCTGTAGCAACCCGTACTGGTGCCACACTCACTCTATTGGTATCCTCTCAAGCTCGCCGGCTCATCTACCTCAGACCCATTTGAAGCTCTGAGCCCTGACCATCTGCTCTACCTGGTCTCGGAATGCTAGATAGACTAGGTATGGTCTCCAGATGATGTCTGCTGGGATAAGGGCCTCTAGTACCCCTCTATAATGGTTAATGTCTCTGATCACCTTGTCTACTCATGTTTATGCCATGACCTCTTACCATCACCTAAATTTGACCCTAAAACTAGCCTGGATAACTACTAAAAGGCCAAGAGGATGCGTGACCACGATGTGCTCATAAATCCAGCAGTGTAGTAGGTGGCCAATGCACAGACTATACTGCCGATGCCGGTTGATCCCCTATAGCTCCTATAAACTTGGGCCAAAAATATAGGTGCCCAGGTGAACACCATCTCCCACTCCAGCATCTCTGTCAAAACTCCAATCATGGTGACCGGGAACCTACCTCCCTCAGCTTTTGGTAGTGCATATACTGTGATCTCAATCATCATCAAGACTGCCAGCCAATGTGCCTCCTCGTCCACTACATATAACAGCTCATATGCAAAACTCACTAAATGGTAGCTCATCTCTACAATGTGCTCCCCAAATAGTGTAACCATGTGAATGTCATGTGCCTCTTGTGAGCACGCATATATGTCTGCTCTGTGCACTAACAACTACAAAATCTAGTACACATCCTCAGCCATCACTATCATCTCTCCTGTTGGCAAGTGGAAGGTGTTGGTGGCATGATCCCATCACTCGATCAGAGCCACCATCAAGCTCACATCCCTCGCCACCTTGTAGTAGCGTCTCAATCTGCCTAGCCCAACTGCGGCCATGTGTCCCCACTCCTCACTGGTCACGCCTCTGTGTATCCACATCAGCAGCGTCAGGAGATGATCCTGCAGCATCAATGTCTACCTTGCCTACAATCACAACCATGTCAATCTCATTTTTTGTCCAACATATTTAACCTGCTACTCCTACCCTGATCCCTAGGAAGCCCTTGGCGTGGCTCTGACCCCTTGACTGGACCCTTTTTCTCACCTCTTTTGACCAGGTAGCCACCGACATCAGTTTTCATGACCGACGTCGGCCTCTGGCTGGCCGACGCTGATTGCTGGTCGGCTGACGTCGGTGACAACCACCGATGTCAGCGACTGGTTCAGCCCGAGGGCCAAATGGGGCATGCCCTAAATTTAGAGCTTCCCCTTTATGGCCTCCCCAACCCCCCATTTTCCTCTCAAAACCCTCCTAACCTCTCCTAGACCTATCCCCCTCCCCCCTAGCTACCCTCCCCCTCTATTTTTTGCCTCCAACAACAAAAATTCAAAAAATAAAACCAAATTCAAAACCAATCCAAATGAGTTCAATGCGTCTCCTACCTCATCTCGTCATCGCCGCCGTGGTGGCACAATAGGTGCCGCTGGTGGTGGACCTCTCACAGGTCCTCTACTGCCCTCTGCCATCTCCTCTATGTCACTTTCTCTCAACACCCCTGCTAGCCCACAACAGCTTCTATAACCTCCAATCTAACTTCAACTCACTCCCTTTCTCATCCAATCTTGCCCTACCACCTCACACTGCTGCACTGGTCAACTTCAAGACTTATTCACCCAATCACTCCAGAGCTCCTTTTTTCACTTTAGCACAATCAAAAATGACTTTTGGTGGGCCACTAATCTAGTTTTGTTAGATTTGGTAGGCCACTGACATCGGCATCGACGTGCCTTAGGGCGCTAATGTCGGCCAATTTTTGCCACCGTCAGTCCATTTTGGACACTGACGTTAGTTTTATAACCGACATTGGTGGCTTTCAAACCTCATTTTTCATCCCATTGCCCCCCAATCATGCCCCCCATCAATCAGTTTTCTCGACCAATTGATCTTCGCCCCTTGGGGCACCCTTGTGTTCACTTTTGCCTTCGTCCATCGATCGCCTGACTTTGGAGATCGTGACTGTCTCCTCTGACCCCTTTCAAGATGACTCTACCTTGGTTGTTTTGATTGCCTTTGCTACCTCACGCCTAGTTGGCCAATTGTCACCTGACCCTCACGAGTATCAGATCGTGAGCACATTGATCCCTCATGCTTGTGCTTTTTTCATGTTTTTTAGGAGCACTTCCTATACCTGGGATACCTAGAACACGATGACCCATTGGACCTACAGCTTGGACCGAATGACCCAATCAGCTACGACTACATGCTGGGGCCTGGTTATTTCAATTCTAGCACTCCTTGACCCATTGACCATGATAATTTAACCTGCCTACTGCATGGTGTGGTATACATGCAATCTTGCCCTTTGTCGCGTTCACACTCATTCTTGACCCTCTCTTCTCTCTGTCAAATTGACACTCGATCTCCAGTTCCCTTCGCTTAACTCCTGCTTTGAGGGGGGAACACCTCATCCCATACCTGGGGCAACCAACTCCTATTTTTGTCTTGCAGTTCATCCAGAACAACCAACAAGACAAAAAGGGGCAAATGTAGACACTGAAATTGTGTCTAACCCTTGTCAACCATTTTCCCATGAGCCTTGACCCTGGCAGCATGTAAAAATGAGTAGAAAGCTAAAATTAGCCTCTGTCCCCATTCTACATCTGCCAACATTGGTCACTACTCGGTCGACATCGCTGACGTCGGTCATTACTTGGCCGATGTCGACAGTCCTACTGACGTTGGTTATCCTTAATACTGCGTTCTCAACCTGAACACAGGATCTATTATCCATTATCCGTTATTCGTTATTCGATTGCCAATCAGTTTATCGATCGGTTATCAGACCTTCTTTCAAAACATTCTTTCATTCGACCTTCAGAAGGATCAGCCAATTTTTGCATTCAATCAATCTGCAATCAAATCTCTCATATTCTCTCTCTCTAGTACAGGTATTCTGCTTTAGTCATCTCGCTGGAGGTCTGCTACATCAAACTTCTACAACACACCGATAACATCAATTATGTCTTCTACTCTATCTTCAGCATATAATAGGTAAGTGTTTGTTCTGTGCTTTTATTTTGTTCTCTAGTTATTATTTTTAATTGATATCACCACCCTGATTTAGATTTAGATTACAGACTCGACTTGACTTCCTTCCGTATCACCTCTATCCACCCTTTCTAGAATATATAGTCTGTAACTCTGCCCATATTTCTACACAAACCCCCAAACAGTCCCTCTGACTCCCAAACCGGCTCCCTAACCCTCACATGAAACTTTAGACCATTCTACAATCCTAAAACCCTGTCCAGACCTCGTCCAAAAATTGTTGCCCCAATCGATGCTGATCATTACCCCTACCGACGTCGGCACTTTAACTAACGTCGGCTCCCTTCCTTGACTGACGCTGGCACAAAGACTGACACCGGTGACTATGCAGAGCAATTTGTTGCATATTAGGTACACATTTTGCTTTTTGTCTTTTATTTCTTTCATCTTGTCTTTCACTATTTTTGTTTCTGCCAAATATTCTATTTTTAATCAGTGGGTTGATATCCCTCAAGGAAGTCTTCATACTTCAGGGATCAAGCTTTTGTTTGACAACCCACCATCTCCTCATCTAACATTTTTCGTGTTTTAGTCTCTTTTTCTTTGCAGGTGTCATTCTTCTACAGCCAAAGAGGAGTACCTTCCAATGTCTGATTTTGATGCGCACGACTTCATCCAGGTATCTTCTAACCCTAGACTATCTCTTAGTTTCTCATTTCTCTCTTTGAATGTGAAAGCGAATATCGTATAGAAACATGTACCATAACTACCAAATCAAGATTATGTGTTGGATAGTTTTGCTCATGAATTTTGAGCTTACAGGACTCAGAAGCAACAACCTTTCCATCTTGAGTCAAAATAACTCATATGCCCACTTTACAAGAATCAACTCAAATTTCAAAGTTTACATTAGGATCCAAAATAATAAGAATAGGAGTAGAAGTTAACAATTCCTTCAATTTTTGAAAAGGTTCCTCATAATGAGGAGTCCATTAAACATTTTCATTTTATTTTAAAAATAAATGACATGGTTAGAAATTATTGATAAGTCTTTGTTGATGATTTAAAATTGTGCCTAATCTTAATCAATCAACAATGGGAAGTTTCAAGCTATGGGACATTGTGGCTTGAAACAACCTCTAGATTTTAGAGAAGATAGTCTCTTCTTTGTATTAGGTGTTGGGGAAAAGGGATAGGAGATTAAACAAAAATGCAAATGTAGGGACTGAAACCTAACTATGGTGATGTGCCTAAGTGTAATCCTAATCCTAACCTGAGCACAATGAGACTATTATAGGATTCAATTACATTTAAGAGCAAGCAAGTGCATGATCAATGTAAAAGATTGAAATAACATAAATAGAGGCTCACAATAGGGAATTCTTTTGCTGAGATACAAAGAATGTCAACAAAGGCATAGTGTTCAATCTTCTTAACAGAATCTTCTAATCACATAAGAGGCACAAAAGTCACGTACAGTTATGTAAACCTTCCAACTCAAGAAAATGAGGCAAAAGCAAATGACATTCCTAATCACAACTCCAAAGAATCTACAATATAGACTACTTTTCCAATGACACAGATAACACCAACCAAGGCATGGAACTTAATCTTCTTAATTCATTTAGCCACATAAAAGGCACATAAACATGTACATTTATATCAACTTTACAACTCAAGAAAATTGAGACAAGAGCGATTGATATTACTGGTCAAAAACTACAGAAAGTTTAAACTATCAAAAAATCCACCCTCCTTTTTCTTTAATTTTACAATTTTTCTTATATAGCCTCGGATGTCTCCTTACATCACTCTCTTTCCCATGTAATTCTACTCCATCCTTCATTCATAGGGGACAAAATAGATGGCACCTTCAATGCCTTAGATGCATCCTAGTCTTATCAAGGACTGCCTTGACTGTGGCATGACAATCCATGTCTAGTACCTCCTCTTTGTGCCTAAATTTCTCATTCCATCACCTGTTTGGCTGCTCAACTATCTACTCTACCTCTGCCTATAGGGGACAAACAAATGGCCCTTTAATGCTTGCAAACCCCAAAAATCTACCTAATGCATTATTCTATCTACCAGGAATAACTCCCGCTGAGTTTCCCTCCATATTTGCTATAACAGATAGACAAACATGAGGACACTTAGTTAATCCATGAACATTATCTTTTTTTTATCTAGAGGGTACCAGAGAATGACACTTGGCCACTTCTGCTTTCTCTATATTTTGCTAAGGAATGCTCCACCTTCGACACCTATCAAAATCTACTTCCTCGATACTATGCCATTTTATCAAAACAAAACTCACTACATTCCTTGCTCTAGCAACTCTTAAGATGGGGATGGATTCACGTGGTAGTCTTTGCATGTTGACACTTGGTGCTTCCATAGACCTTTGAAGTAACACCCGAGGTCCACCACAATCTTTATTCGGCAATGAAGCCCAAAGATGGTTTCTCAAAAGTTGACATGTGGTGACTTCCATTGCTTTTAGGAAGATACGTGGCATCCCCCACTTTTCCTACTAGGGATATGTGGTGCCTTCCACTTTTTCTAGGGATGGAGTAAGAAAGGGACTCAGAGAGTGACACTTGGCAGCTTTCGCTTCCTTATGGAACTTAAGCAAAATAAAATGATGCCTTTTTGTGTTGAACCAAAGCATTGAACCCTGGCATTAAACCAAAGTCTCTCAGATGTTGGCACGTGGTGACTTCTAATGCTTCTTTAAAAGGGTAGTTCAGGGCCTTCTGTGACTGCCATCTGGCGCTTTCTACTTTCTCTACTGCTTGGCTCATTGAAAGTCTTTGCCAAAAAATAGAATGAATGTGGGTTGTCAAAATGAGACATAAATGCTAACACATGGTGTGTTCTACTTAACTGCTACTGGATACGTGGCACATTCCATGATCTTCTTGAAAGTTAAAAAAGGGCTTTGAAGGGTGCCAGCTGGTCGGCTCTGTGTTTCAGAAAGTGACACTTGGAAGCTCCTGCTTGAATTCAATACTTAGGCTAAAAATGAAATGAAAGAAACAAAAAAGGGAAAAAGGACCCGTGCTTAGAGGGTGACACTTGGTAGCTTCCGCTACACTTTGACACTTAGGCAAAAATGAACCTGCCCTCTGCTCCAAAACTTTTCCACTACATCTAAGGTATGTAGGAACCAAAATTGCAGTGCTCAACTAAAAAAATTAAATATGACGTAGAGTAAAAAATTATTCTACAGTTACTGGCGACCCCCAAGACTTTTGAGCCTGCTAAAAAAGAACCTGACTCCTCCTATTCAAAATTGTGGAAATTACAGCTTTAAAAGAGTCATCTGGTAGATAGACCACTCACGGTCAGATAACCCTTGCTTGCTCTACAATTCAATGAAAGCCAGATCAAGGTTAATGATATCCTTGTATGAAAAGGTGTGCAAGATCTGGACCATAGCTTTTAGTTTGAATTCCAACTAGAAAATAGGAACCAAAATAGTCTTCAATAAACCTTCTATAATATCCTACTAAACCCATGAATCTATGTAATTTATTCACATTTTTAGGCATTGGTTACTCTCTAATGGTTCTAATCTTAGTAAAATCCAATGAAATACCTTTCTAAGAGATAATGTTCCCTAAGTAATGAATTTTTCTTTTGTAGAATGAGATGTTATAAAACTTACTAATTTTTTAATGTTTCCTTAGTCTTTTCAAGACTAATCCCAAGTGTTCTTCATGTTCCATTTCATTTTTGGAGTAGATTAGAATTGCATCCATAAAAACCAATATAAATTGATAAATGAAATCCTTGAACACATTATTCATCAAGATCATAAAATTAGTAGGGTAATTAGTTAAACTTAATGGCATAACCATTAACTCATAGTGGTCATAACTTGTTCTAAAATTTATTTTATGTACATCTTTATCTTTGATGCAGAGTTTATGGTACCTTGATTGAAGATCTATCTTGGAAAACATAATTGGCCCCTTCATTTTATAAAAAATATCATCAAGTCTATGAATATGGTATTTATTACTGATAGTGACATTATTAATAAATTTATAGTCAATGAAAAGTATCAAGATACCATCCTTATTCTTGAAAAAGATAACTAGGGCCCCCAAGGTGATACACTTGGCTCAATCATCCCTTCTTCCAATAGTTTTTAAAGTTAAACTTTGAATTCACATAAATTCACCACATTGATCTAATATGGAGCCTTGGATGCATGTGTAGATCTTGGTACTATGTCATTATAAAAATGAAACCCCCTTCAAGAAGGTAAACCAACAAGTTATTTAGGGAACACATCCTCAAATTATCTCAATATAGGATAGTTTTGTAGAGTAGGTTTCTTATCTTTATATATTTTATTTAATTTCATAGTGTATAACTTAAAACCATTCATTACTACTCTCTTCAACTGCAAGGATGAAAGAATATTTCTAGCTATAGGCTTCATGATTCCTTTGATCTCTAGAAAGTTTCCCATATTCTTAAGGAAATGCACCTTATTTATTGAAAAATTAATCTTCACTTGATGTTGGTGTAGCCACTACATAATAAAAAATTAGGTCAAATTATCTTATAGGTTCCAAAAATATATTTATGCGAGTCTTAAGGACTCCCAAATCTAGTTCAACCTAATCCAAACATTCCATAACAACCACTCTCTTATGAGTGATAAACTTACCTCCCATACTTATTTAAACATAAAGATTATTTTTTTGATTTAAAATTAATTTAAGGTGAAATGAAACTATCATTAATACCAAAATCAATTAGAATATCCAAATAAAAAATATAAATTATATCTTTAGTCTACATAGGAATTGATTGTATGTTAGCATTTTTATTATCAACATCAACATATACTCAATGATTTTTAGGTTTATTTCCATTAAAATGGGGAGAATAATTAATGTAATGAGTATTAATGCATTAAAAAATTTTCACAACTATTCTTGGAAGAAACAAAACTAAATTAGCTCTAGTGATTGGGCCCTAGGATTTCCCTTATTGCATATTATAGTTCCCATCATGCTACCTCATAAAATTCTAAGGTTTGGGACCTCTATTTGTATTTTATAATTTCATATAACTATTGATATTCCTTACAATTTTTTTCATTTGATCAGATTTTAAAAAATAATATTCATCCAAGGAATGTAATCATTGGGATTAGATGGAAGCCTATTGATTTGATAATACTGATTTGGATTTATGCAATATTTGTTTTGCATAATATGCATATTCAATCACCATAGTATAAGTGTAAGGATTTATCATGTTGACATCATGCATCAACACCTCACATAATCCTAACTTAAATTTAGTTACCTTGGTTTCTTTTTTAGGCATGTAATTTACATAACACAAGAAATTAAGGAACTTGTTCTCATATTCCACAATAGCCATTATTCTTTGTTTCAATATCTAGAACACAATAATTATCTATTCCATGTAGTTTCATTCAAGGATATTTTATTGAATTGCCTCTCAAATTTTTTTGAGGAGATAATCATTAGGTCATAACCCTTAATACCACACAAGTGGTTCCACCATAATACAACATCATGCACCAAATGGTAGGATCTTATAGAGGCCTTGATATTAGAGCTCATATTATGCAGGGTGAAATATTTTTGTAGGTTCATACCTAAACATATTCTTTAATTTACCCATTGAAATAGGTAGGAGGTTGGAATTTATTAATATATTTGGTGATGGGATCTACCACATCATTCTGATTAAGATTTTCACTCATTTGTTTATCACTATGTACTTCTTCATGTTCATCCTCTTCTTAAAAATTTTACATATTTTCTAATATTTGAACATAATATTCCATTTACACTTGGATGTTATGGAGTACAACCTAATTATCATTTAGTAAAAAATTATACCCAATATGATCATCAACATGATCCATATTGGCATGACCATAAACATTGTTGTTGTTTCCATCGTCAACATTATTTTTAGCATCATTAGTTTTTCGATAACATTGATGTTGTGGTCATTTAATCAACTAAGTTTAGTTGATGTCATTCAAACCAAGGCTGATGTCTTAAGATAGTCAGTAGTAAGGTATGAAAAATAATGATTAACAATTGTTTATTTGGGGGGATTTTAGATCATTTAAGCCTAAGGATATAATAAACTTGTTTGAATTGAAAACTATTTTATTGCTTGTAAAAATAAACAATCTTGCTAAATTGAAATGATTTAAAAGGAAAAACACAATTGATCTAAATTGCATAAATTGAAATTTATTTGAAAGGAAATACTTATGAAATTAAATGATTATAAATCTAAATAATTGAAAGTAAACTAAATTAAAACACGCATGTATTGAACATACAGACCTACAAATTAAACTATGTCACATAACACTTTGCTTAAGATGAAAGTTCAAGTACACAACAATATAAACATAGAAATACCATAAAATATCATTCTTCCTTATTTGAGTGGGCCTTTGGTATTCCTTTGAATATGATTTATATCAACATTATATTTTTGGGAATGTCATGTAATCAATTATTTATTAACTCTCAAAAGTGCTTATAATCTAGAAATACTTGATAACTATTAATAACTTATTATTTAATCCACACTATATCTACTAATAAATTAGTGGGAAGACATTTTTTATATATCACAATGTTTTTATAATAGTATATCAAAATATAGTAACCTCCTAATAATATTATGATTAACTATAATCTTATTAATTTAAATAGAAAAGGTTACAACCTCCCATGTTTCAAGGGTAAAACTGATGGAAGAGTGATAACATAAGTTTGCATGTGGTATTCTTGGTTGTTGATAGTTACAATGTATTATGTAGTTGTAACTATATTCATTCTGGTAGCCAATATTCTCCATAATATTCATAATTATGTTTAGGAAAACTTACTATAAATACTAGTATGTCTAAAAATAGGAATACTATCTTTGATAGATCTATAGATGAACATTGGAAATGTCTTAAAAATAACTTAGAATGATTATAATCAAGAATGAATTTATTATAAAATGATTCAAATATGTCAAAACATCATTTTTAAAGCTCCTATAGGTCACAAAATTTGGTTTGGGAAATTTTAGAGCTAGTCTGGGCATCTCTAGAGATAGACTGATGGACTCTAGAGCCAGACTGATGGACTTTGGAGCTACCCTAGGGGTCACTAAAACTAGTCTAATTGGGTCCATAATGGATTGAACTAATACTCTAAAGTCTTATTACTTATCCAAAACATAGTACTTTCTTATAGTGCAAAGATATGACCTATATATATTATATATATATATATGTATATATATATATATATATGTATATATATATATACATATATATATATATACATATATATATATACATATATATATATATACATATATATATACATATATATATATATATATACATATATATATACATATATATATATATATATATATAAATATATGCATATATATATATATATATATATATATGTATATGTATATATATATGTATATATATATATATATATGGAATTGGTAGAGTTTTATGTGATAGGTTGGAATAAATTAGTGTAAATAAGAATCACAAAAAATAATCAAGGAAAAATTAATCATTTATACTTTAGATTAGTAATAAGTTATAGAATGTACATTTAAATACACATAAAAGGAAGATTATTAGGGGAAAATTAGGGCCATTAATTGGATATAATGAGCCATTTTATGGACTCATAATTTCCACCATACATTACTTCCTTCAAGTCCTCTTACAAGTTATTGTTACCTTTTATATATTGATTACATGGTCCCCCAATTTCTTGCTAATATCATAAGTATCATAGTAGGTATTCTATTTTTTTTATTGGACTAATACGCCCTATGTGTGTCTAGACCATTTCTATCCATATTTCAAATTGATGAAGATTCTGATGTGCTACATTCTATCATGGAGACATAGGGATAAGTATGAGTGGACGTTTTTACCTCATTCCAATCCACTCTTTCCCATATGTTTGATTAAATTATTTAATTAGTGCAACAACAACCCTATCCCGTTGGAGACACCATCTAAGGTTTGTGGGAAAAATCACCTCCTTCTTTTTTTATGGGATATTCAAGATATCCCATATTTTATCATAGATAACTAGTGTTACATTGAAATTATGTTGAGTGTATTCCTCAAATTCTATGATATTTTTATACATAATCATTGGATAGTGTTCCCTATTTTCTATATGGTAAAAAAGAGTTTTAAATAATATGAATTACTTATTTGCATCAGAAACTATGGTTTAATTTAAAGGCTACCAGTCTTAGCTTGCTTAAAATATTAATATATTCTTGTAATCCATGCACTTTGATTTTGTAGGGTGTAAATGAAGGCTCTGATATGAACTTCTCCAAAAAATAATTTAATTAAGAAGGAAGACATGTGACCTAGGAAAAAATTAGATAAATAGAACTCACTCAAAATATTTTCTTCTCAAGGGTATTAATTTGATAAAATTCAATAAATTCCTTATCCTCTTATAAATCATGAGATATCCCACATGATATTCCTTATTTGTGGTATCTAGAAAGCCATGAATGATTTCATATTTGAGTGTCTTCAACCTCATCCTAAGTCTACCTTAAAAAGGATTAAGGTCTTCATGCAAGAAAATTGGTCAATCTTTGCCCAAACCTTTGATCAACCTAGATCCCCACATTCTTCCTCAACTTTGAAACAAATTAATTTGGTCATCCTATGTAAATCCCAAGCTAAAGGGTTGGATAGATATCTCATCAAATGGTCTCCCCCCATTCTTTAGTGGGTCAAATTAAATTTTGATGGGGTTGTAAAGGGAAACCCTGGTCCAACTAGGGTGAGTAGTTTGATCAGGGTTTCTTCAAGAAACATCAAAGAGAATTATGTAAGGCCACTTGAAATTCAAACTAATCACATTTTGGGAGCTTTAGTGGCTTTATGGAGCATTTAAGAGGTGTTCAAATTGGGTTCTCAATTTATTCATATAGAAGGGGACTCAATGAATATCATTAATTTTCTTAAGGGCCTATCCCCATCATCCTAAAACATTTTAGGAATCATTAGTGATGCCAAATACCTTATCAAACATTTCGAAGGAGTTATTATTGAAAACGTATATAGAGAAGGAAATATGGGAACCAATTGCCTTGAAAATATAGGGGTCTTAAGAAGTGATTACATCACCTGGCATGACAATGAATTTCCAGATGACATCATCTAAATAGTCAAGAAGGAAAAGGGACTTACCATTTAAAGTCATGATGATATATTATTTTAAGCTTAAATTGTGGGTTAAGTGTATGGATTTCCACACATGCAAAGCTATATTTTACAAAGAGTGGTATGAGGGCCAATCATCATACCCTTACACCTATCTCATGATTGATCATTGCTATGTATGATTTTATTATCTAATATCACCAAGTTCTTTTTAGAACACCTATAAATAAAAAAACAAAGTTAAAGTGAATATGGGTAGAGATAGAGATCATTTTGAACTAGTTTCCTATTTTGACATTAATAAAAATGATCATGTCTGGTAGAAAATGGTTAAAGGGGGGCTGGCCCCATTTATTGAATGTCTAGTGGGGCATGACACATCGATCTCAAGGGATTTTCCCCATAGTTGGAACAATAATGAGGTGAGAATGCATGGGTTGAAAATTCAAATTACAAAGGATCTAATTAGGGAGATAATAAGAATGGAATGCCTCGAAGTAAAGGCATTCAAAGATAAGCATTGCAAGGAGGAACTCATGTAGATTTTCTTCAGGAAAGAGGAAAAATATAGGCCAAAACCTTTGTCTAACAAAGGTTACATGCATGTTGATATACCAAGGAAATGCCCAAAGGTATGTCTCCAAATATTGTGTTATATCACTTTGGAAGGTAAACACACCATTCTCTACTCGCATCACTTCCTAATTTTGAAACATTTTAAGGGCCATCTTATCGACATCCCTTTCTTTCTACTAAAATATTTGGAGGTTTCTAGTTTAAATTTCAAGAAGAAATATACCATGGATCTTATCCACTAAGGTCTCATTTTTTTGTTGATCAAAAGGGGGAACTGGTCTGGTCTATGAACATTTTAGAGGCAATTGATATTAATAGTGATAAGGAGGAGTTAGAGGTGGAGGGTGCTCAATCCTCAGCTTTTGAAGAGGAGAATCAAGGAAAATAGTTGGGGGATTTTAGCACCCGTGCACATAAAAATAATAAATTTGATTTAGGAAGCCCCTCTTTTTCTTTTAAAGGAAAATCTACTCTAGGGGTTGATGGTTACAAGGGTGTCAAATATTATCTATAGAAACTCCATACCAAAATTGTAATCCAAAATCTCCTTTGTGGAGAAATTTTAGAGTTATTCAAGAGGTTAAGTAATTTCCTTAGTTTTAATAAATTTTTGGTTCATGATGGCAAGACTCTTGAGACCCACAACTCTAGTGAGGACTCTTTCTAGAAGGACATTAGGGAAGAAGATACCTAGGTTATTGAGGAATTCATAAAAGAATCCCCTTACATGGACCTCAAAATAAAGAAGCCAAATAATGAGGAACAATTAATTGGTAGTCGTACTAGATGCAAATTTCATAAAAAAGCTAATATAATGACCAAGAAATTGGTCACTTACTCTGAGTCATAATAACTCTGTTGTCTACCATTTTGGGTTGGGTTCTTTTTAATATTCCAACTGACTATTGGCTAAAGTTTGGTAGATGTTAGGCTGATCATTAGGGTGTTCACCCTTATCTCATTTTGGGCTTTGTTGTTATCTTTCATTTTATCTATTTGTTCTCTTTTGTACTGGGTTTGGGTCCCTTCAACTTGTCTTTACCTATCAAATAATAAAAATTGAGATTTCCCACATGAAATTATCATAAAGTTCCATCTATAAAAATACTCTTAGAGAAAGAGACCATACCCAGAGGTAGGCCTTATATAAGCCAAGATTTTCTCTCCTAGTTTACAAGCTACATGGAGGGAGGATTCTACTTCTTATTCCTACCTTCTCTCTTCCTCAAACTCTTTCCTTAACTTCCTATTTTATTCCTTGATTGCCTCTAAATTCTTACAAGTTTCCTCCCAAGTGGCCATGATATTGTCATATGAATATTATGTTTGGATCCCTTGTTTCATTTGTTCTCTAGGTTATATTAATATTCCTTTCAAAAAATCTATCTCACCATATTTATCAAAATACTAAACCTTATCTTCTTCTAAATATTTTTGAAAAAATAAGATAGTGTCTTCCTTACCTTGTAATTTCATTTCAAGGAAGGCTATCTCTTATTTTTGTTATATTATGTTGGCCTCAACCCTTTATAGGTTCATAGCCTATTGCATTTGTTCTTATTCATCATGACTAGGAGATTGATTGTCTTCTTCTATATCTAGAGCATTTCCCTTGTCCAATGGTATCTTGGATGAAGATCATGGAGGGGGTTTTGCTATAGCTTATTCAAATGAAAATTATTCTACCATAACTACCAATTCCTCTTTTAAGATTTAGGTTTATTATATAAAATCTTCTTCTATAATATTTTATTCATTATTATCTTATGTATATTCTTCTTGGTTGAGAATACTAAGAATTTATGTAGCTTTTATGCTCTATCATATTATTCAAGTAGTATGAGTTTCCTTCTTATTTCTAGTAATATTTTTGATTTAGAATCCTATCTTAGAGTCTTAATTCTTGGAATTATCCTAAGGACCTTGGGTTGTGATATATCTATAGCCTCCTCTCCTTCATTAGAGATATCCAAGATAGGTACTTGGGTGGTAGATGTCTCTGGGTTTTCCTTGAAACTTACAGTAAATGTTGTTTTTTTAATTTTAATGTTATCACTAGCTCTAGAGATGGAGCTTCGATATAATTTTACACTTTTATGACATATTTAAGTATAAGGGAGGAATAAAAAGGCCTTCACTTTATCTTGGGTTTCTTATTCAATTTATTCTTCAAATGTTTCCCATGGTACTTCTCCATTTGATGCCTTTAGCAAGTGATGTTGGAAAATGACTTGGATGTTCCCATGATGTCTAATTTAGGTCATTTTTTGCACATACTTTTCTTAAATAAATTAGATGGATCCATAGATAAATTTTGGTAAATTTATCCTTCTTTCAGGATTATGCATTCCCTATTTTAGGTGGGTAACAATTCTAAGAGCATCATACCCAAGAGAGCCATACTCACAGTCATAGGTAAAGTATTTGATAACTAAAATGTGATATTTCTCCATGGTTATGGTAGACTCTCCCTCTTGATTCCTTGTGTTATACTCTAAAATCTAACAATAAGTTTAGTCATAGGATCTCCCTCTTCATGAAAGTTTTGAATTAAGTCCTTGAAGGTGGACCTCCCTGAGATTTTTATCCCTACATTTGGAATTCCTAAAAGCTAACTAATAATAGTAATACTAATAGGGATTATAATGCCTCTTACCTTAGTATGTTCTCCCTTGAGGTTGATGATAAAATACTTAATTTTTTTTTCATAATAACCCTAAAAATTATTGAGGAA
Source organism: Torreya grandis (assembly GCA_037957365.1). NCBI lineage: Eukaryota > Viridiplantae > Streptophyta > Pinopsida > Cupressales > Taxaceae > Torreya > Torreya grandis. The sequence continues at coordinate 411,405 of JARHVA010000402.1, read as the reverse complement.
TTCCAAACATCTAACCTCTTTAAAAATAATAGCTATTGCTTCATCTTCAAGTAAAAAGTCTATAGTCACAGGTTTAGATTTCTTCCTCTAGACCATTATATTAGCTTACTAGATGTTTAAAAACTATTAAGATTATTTTATAAGGTAATAAAAGAGTGAAAAAGTTTAAACAAGTATAATTTCATGTTATAATGAACATAATATTGTTTATAAAACAAGGCATGATTAAGAAGATTTTATGGTTAAGGATAATCTTTTATTTAATATACTATTTTCATATGGTTTTATTTTACCATTGGATATTTTTGTTTAAGCCTTAGTCTTGATTTAATTCCCATCATAATTCCTCCATTTTCACATTTTCAACATATTAATTAAATTTTAATATCCTAATTTATGTTTTTATTAAACCATTGGATATTTTTTTAAACCAAGTCCCAAAAGTTAACTAGACCCACTCCCACGTGGATGATTTTTGCATAGTTTTTATTTACCATGGGAGACATTTTAATAAATTTTATGCAATACATATTTTAATTATCGCCACTTTATCCTTTTAACCACATGGAATATGGATGGGGAGGTGAATATAGTTATAATGGTCTTTGTTTATTTAATGGAGATGTTTTAATAAACTTAAAATCCCATGGAGATAATTCATTACATGTTTGTTAAAATCTCCTCATGATAATCCCATGTGTAAGTTAGCCAAGATAAGTTAAATTTTAGTTTATTGTGGTTTGTTACAACCACCAAAAATACACTTGCATTGTTACATGGCATGGACTTATGGTGTGGACTTAAACATGGGACATGTATGTTATATGTTTTAGGTTTGGAGCTTTATCATTATCCTTCCCATTTCCCATGTGGATCAGTCATTAAGTGGGACATGGGTGAGTTAATTGGAGAGTGGATAAAGGTTTGTTTTAATTAAACTTCATGTTTCATTTCAAGGCTTTATCTCCTATGTGGGTCTTTCACTTGTCAACGGTTTTGGTGGGAAGTTATGTTATTTATGGGGAGATAATGGTAACATAGACCATATCATTTATGGGCAAGTATTTTGATAAAATAAGCATGGAATTTCAACATCCCATAAATTATGGGATTTTATTCCTTCATATTTTCATGCAGCCTATTATGGGAGTTTAAGCACTTCAGGGTAGAATGGAGGTTATTAGCCAACATTGGCTATGAACGATCTTATTTCATTTTATATTACAAATGATGATTCAGAGATAGGGAACAACATGCAGAGATTATTTTAGAAAGATATATATTTTTGGTACATATGTAAAATTTTGTAATACCCTAATTGGGTCCATTTTTGCCTATTAGAGAGAAGTTATTTGCCCATTTTGGAGACGATAAATCTTGTAGAGCTTCAGATAAAGAGGAAGACATTTGCTGATCAAGTTTAGAGTCTTCAATATTTGGGTTTTAGTTCAATTATAGGTGACAGGGTTCATTATCATTATTTTGAGTTGTATTATTACTTACATTTTTTTTTTAATGGATTAGATTGCTAGTTAGCAATCTCAAGGATGTAGCTAATTGGTGAACCCCATAAACAATATCTAGTCTCTTTTTATTTTAGTTTTTCAATATTCCATTGGTATATCAATTTTAAATTATTTATTGATATTTGGAAATAAATTACTAGAAATTAATTAAGAGATTATGAATAGAGATAAAATATGAAGGGATTGTTTTTAAATGAACAATAGATCTAGATGAGTTTTTAAAAAACTCACAGTCAAAATTTTTGTAAACAATTTACATTATGATGAAAAATTAATTCCTTTTGATTAAAAAATTAGAAAATGACTTATTTTTAAAAATCTATTTTAAATAAACAATATTTATTAGTATGAGGCTGATTATTGTTCACAAATCAGTATGAAAACAAGGAATTGAATACAGAATCATATTTTTAGAGTTATTATACACTCAGGTTTGATTATTGAATATTTAATCCATTTTTTATTTTATTTAATCAAGAAATTGAGAATTTTGCATCTAATTCTATTTCATTTAAGGATTTTTGATTTTCAATATCTAATTTCATAAAAAATATTTGATTTATCTAAGGGAGTAAATCCAGTTTTTGAGTTAGTTTGGTATCAGAGCAGTTAGAATGCAGGGATTAACTTCTAATTGTGAGAAAATTTGAATTCAGTTTTAGTATTGGTTAGATTATTGTAGACTTGTTGTTTACTCCATTTTTAGTGTTAGAAGTACAAGTTATTTTTAAGAATAGAAAACCATGGGCAAGTTGTCCAAGCAAGATAAAATCGATGAGCTTGAGTCATTTAATCAACATATTCAAGAAGAGAACTCTCTCTTGAGATCAAAATTTTATTCCTTGGAAGAGGAAGTTTAAAGGTTGAAAATTGAGTTATAAGCCAAGCATGAGCTCTTGGAAAGCTTATATAATGGTGAACAAGAAAAGGATTTGCCTTCCACATTAGATGTAGGGACAGTGACAAATGAATACACTATAAGTAAGTCCTCATGTAATACAATGAAAAGACTATTGCTTTTGATGTTTTTGAAAAACATGATAAGGGTATTGGGTATAAATTATTAGATAAAATGGGATTTGAAGGAAGAGGCCTTGGTAAAAATGGACAAGACATAACTAGCCCCATTTAGGTAGAGAATAGACCTCATTTTTTAGGTTTAGGATATAATAGTGTGAAAATGGAAGCTAGTAAAAATTATAGAACCATTGAAGGAAGACAATATTTCAACAACAAAGTGTTCTAATCACTAGTTTTGTAGAGTGATAGCATGCAAAGAAAAATAAGTCTATACCCATAAAAAGATGGTGTTGTGTGTAGATATGATTTGAGAAAAGGTAAAATCATTCCACCTTCTCATACTTTCACTAGTCCTAAAAAACCTAGTAAATATTCCAACATATATTTCAATTATGAAAATAAGGACTTATCATCATAGGATTTTTGGTCTAAATATCCATGCAATTTTTGTGGATTAAATAATCACTATGTTGCCTTATGTTGGAAAATAAAAACAACTCTTAGGATGTTTGTGTTTTTCAAGGAGAAATAAATGGGTGATAATCATTGTACTCATTATAATATTATTGGTCATATAAATGATAAATGTTGGGTATTGTATCCATAAATTCATCCTTAGGTATTGCAGGAAGACATTCATGAAGAATGATGCATTCATAAGCAAACAAGAAATTGTTTCAAATCCAACAATTTTAGATATGATCCATGCAGCTACTCAAGTATTCACTAAGGAAATTAAAACACCTAAACATGAAAATGTGATAAAGTGGGTTGGTAAACAATTCCTTAGTTTCATGTTTGTATATATATGATAGTTTATTAGCATGTAAATGTTCAAAGTAGTTTTGGAATTCCATTAAAAGGAATATATTTTAGTTTTGAACATAAATTTTAGAGATGCCAACTATGAGAAAGTCCTAGAGATAGGTTTATCATACTTGGATTATTTTCTCATATTTGTGATTTTTCTAAGCTCTATTTTTTACTCCTTGATAAGTTTTTGAGTTCTCAATGCATTGGTAAAGGAGTTAACTCATGTTTAAACTTGGATATATTCTCAAATGATTCAAGATTTGAATTTGGTTTATTAGAGTAACCTATAGAGAAAAGTGAAGGGATATGTTTATCATACTTGGATTATTTCCTCATGTTTGGGTTTTTGTAAAAACTTCATTTTTAAACCTTGACAATAATATATGTAGATTCTATGGGGCATGATCAGTATGTCTATTTTGGGAAAATTTACATTTTAGTGTATATGTTTTCACTTAAATTGTGAAAATAGAGGCTTATAAGAACCTTTTAGGTAAATATTGGCATCAAATTGTGCACCTTAGGATACTCTATCAAGCTCATAAAATTTGATGCAACATTGAATCATCTCTCAAGTTGTGGGGAGATTGTAAGAGAGATGAATCTCTAGTATTGAATGTGATAGCTTCCTAGATTATTCTTTAAATTATTATCACCCAATATAATTCTTGTTCATGAAAAGAGTTATAAGGAACTAAAATGAATTTAACACTATGGTGATGCACCAAACTAGTTGATCACTCACACACACATTGACTAGTGCACTAAAGACAACAAGACGATATGAACATACACTAATCTCATAAGAGTATATTACATCAATGTTTTATAGAAAGGTAAAGCATATGGATATTGAAGAGGAATACTATTTCACTTTCCAACTCATAAAATGCTATCAATGACACCAACTACAACCTGTAATAGTGAACAAAACTACATGAGGTAAGACAAGAAGGACAACAAGTCAAGGTGATACACTTCTACACTTGAATATATCAACTAATTGAAACTTATCACTACATGAAGCCATGAAATGAGGTATAAATCAGTCATATTATTTATCAAATGAATTGTAAAGTGGTAGGGCTTCACCATACTAGGTGGAGAATGTCATACAATGTCAAAAAGGCCAAATCTTATAGAGTTTGAGAGAGGGAGAGAGAAAAGGAAGTTCAAGAGTAACTTGTACATGTGTCAAATTTAGAAAATCGGTTACAAATGCATGGAAATGAGGTGAAAAAGAGATCATAAAACTTATGTGAACATGTGTCCATCCCAAACAAGCCTCCTCTCCAAATGTGGTGTAACATCTTCTCAATCATTTTCTCTTGGAAATTTCCTTCATCATGGGCCTTATTGAGCATTCCAAAGAAAATTAGGGACAATTGTATCATGTTTTATAAGGAGAGGGAGATACAAAGATTCCTCCACCTACATTGGAAGTTTTCTTAATCATGGATATTCTCTTACACAATCCCAATCATCATCTATAACCATGATCATTCTCTAATAGGCTATTCTTGACAATTGGCACTAGAATCTTCTTATATCCCTTAATTGATCTATAGTAGGGGTCTTATGAAACATGGTAGGACACTTCATACAATTGGATTCATTAGACACATCTTAAAAGGTCTCCAAATTCAGGTTACCACTCTTTTCACTATGTCACTTTGGAGACTGGCTGAAGTGAAAGGCCTAATATGGACACTTTTTGGCATTTATAATCTATAAAAATGGATTATGTAGTTATTTCAAGTCCCAAGATACCCTCCCAAGTGATTGGTATCCCATGTTAATCTTTAGGACCTATAAAAAATAAGAAATTATCAAAGAAACCTATTTTTTGCTTGACCTATATGGATTAAATATAATATATATCCATGGATCTGATCCTCATGAAGTTTTCAACAGCTTATATTTTACCCTTAGGGTCAATTTTATTCATTTGGAAGCACTTTGAGCCTCATTTCTCTCATCAAGTCACAAGACAGGGTTTCAAAGGGTTTTGAGGTGATTTTAGGTCTTAACATTTGTTCATAAAGAAAAAAAAAATTATACCTCTAGTAAAATGAGACTAAATCCTTTTTAGGAACCATCTTAAATGTCTCTAATCATTTCTAGGTCCCATGCAAATGGTCATGAAGTTTTCAAGCATCTAAAGTTTGCTTTCGAACTCCTTCATTGTATTTTGTGAGGGTATTAACACATTATAGGCCAAAAAATGATTTATTTGTGGATATAATATAAAAAAAGGTTTAAAAAATTATTTATATGCCTGAAAAAAATCCCCTAATCATTGGAATAGCTTATCAAGAGCTTAAGATGAAATTTGACCCCTGTTTAGCATCAGGCCTAGACTTTACCAATAGGTCTACATGTAACCTGATGGTTAAAATATTTTTTTTAGACTTATAAAATTATAAGATATCTCATAAATATCATTTAAAGCTTCATTAATATTTTCAAAAACATTCCAATGTTTGGCAAAGGTTGAAATTGTAACTGACCCCTCATTTGGAGTTAGGCCTACATGTTATCTCACTAGGTCTACCTGCAAACCTCCTTATTTGGACCACATTGCATATCCTCCAACATTATATAACATATTTTTAAATTTTATTATGTGTGATAAATCTTATCAAACATTCCTCCAAGATCCATAACATCCCCTACTCACCAAACCATCATTTTCTCACAAAACTGCCTATGTTTTGCTTTGAGGGGAGTACCCCTGTTCTGAGATAGAATAGGGGTATCTACCTTATTTATTTGATTAAAATGAGTATTTTAGGTGTTTTTTAAATTTAACATGACTCTCCATACCAAAATTTATCCTTTTTTTCAATGTATAAGACCATCAGCTTTCTCCATTTTCTGGGTAGACTTTCAAGAAGATAGTTTATGCAAGGAAGTGAACGTGGATTGAGACACCCTTATTTGTGATAATTAAATATGGTTAGATTCAAAATTATATATCACAAAATTTTATTTAGTGTCTTAATAATATATTATAACTTCAATTTCTCCTTTTTGGGCTTCCATTGTTCAAGACTAGCACTCTTTCCCTTTACTACCTGGTACACACTTAACTGTAAGTGTATACAAGGGTTGAAGTAGGCTCTTTTGTCTTCTCTAAGGGTTTATATAACTCATATTTATCTTTGTGTAAATTTTCATTTGATATAACATTATGTTATCGCTACCATAACATCTCATATATATCTACAAATAAAACCAAACCTCACCCTAGGTTACCCTACTATTTTGTTCATTATCTCAGTCACAGTCAATTGACTATAGGTTATTTGGCTCCTACAAGGTTTGATCAAGGTGATTAGATAACCTTTTTATATTTAATAATTCCAAAGAGTACTTGTATTCACATTATATTCTTTTTTAAAGTGTTTAAACACTCTCAAACATAGCTTTATAGCTCATTGTTTGACATTTGACTAAGATAGTTCCATTTGACCCCTATCTGTAGGGTATCATGGCCTTGAGAGATCCTAGTCATGGTGTCTATGAACCCTTTAACATACCTTTTTTAGTATTAAGATACAATTATCATTTTAATATATCCTCCTATGCCTTAAAAAGTCTAAATATTCACATAACTTTCAAAATGATCACTGTTTGCCCCTGTCTAGCTGTAGGTTCCTTTCCTTGCCTGAGTACAGATATAGAGATGAGTAGGTAAGACATAACAAATTTCATTTGTTATTTTAAAGCCACTTTGAGATAAAAATTCTTTTTCACCCATTGGAAAAATTTGAGCATGATGGAAGGGATTTTTTACCACTTGAAAGGAAAAGTTCTTTTTCTTTGCTTCAGCCCGGTAGACAACATTGGGAGAAATCAATGTGTTTCTTGACAACTTTGAGGGTCCTAATGACCATCTCCCTCTTAAAAATTTGACCTTAAAATTAGCATAGGAATTGTATGTGAATGGGGATATGAAAAAAATCAATCAATAACATTATAAACTCGTTTTGTCATGGTATATGTTATTCCAAAAAAGCTCAAGGACCTCTATTTTGGTCATTTTGTGGATAGAGAGACTAATGCAGTCTTATCATCTTTTTGAAGGAAATTTTTTCTTTGTATAGTATTATAAACTTTATTAAATATATGCCATGATAATTTGGTTATATTAGAACCTCAAAATGAATTAAATCATGTGTTTCACCATTCACCACTCCATACAGCTCTGCTAATCTCATCGTAGATGTGCATATGATTGTGTATAGGCAAGAAGGATGAAATTGAGCAAGAAGTATTCAAAACCCCTTAAAATTAAATAATATTTCAAAAGTAAAAATACATAAAAGACACCTTGAAATTAATTTCAAAACACTTCCAATGGCACCTATAGGTGAAGATATCTCTGTGAGGGCTAACAGTCATGGAAGGACTATACATTTGAGCCTTTTTTGACATTATATGAGCTGAAAATTTATTCCAACACCCTAAAATTCATATTCATTACTTAAAAATCTTGAAGAAACATATAATTCCTCTGTCCAACATGGAAAGTCTCCTTCTTGGTGACTGAGACATTTACAAGTATGAAAGGACCAGTTTGGGAGCATCTACAAGCCTAAAAGAGGCTTTCTTAGGCACTTGAGATTTCCAAAATAAGAAAGAGAATAGAGATCCTATGGAGAGGTCATTATAAACATGTAAAAATGTTAAACCCATAAAAATCAAACACAATAAATAGAAATTGGCTCAAAAAGAGACCCCTCATGGTTGCACATGTATAAAAAGTTATCTGAGGTATAAGTGATTGTTCACGAAGGAGGAGCCACCAATATGAGAGTTATTATTATGGATGTGAAGTATACTTAGAGAACTATCTACCCCCAAAAAAATTCCTCCCAACTCTACTTGTACAACCCATACCATGTGCTTGAATTTGACCTTCCTTGGCTTGTCAAGATAAAATGGAAGAAAATAAGTTGTAGATGAAATTTTGAATGAAATAATTGAAAAATAAGTATGAAAAATAATTTGGGGAGGTGAAGAGTCACTCCACCCATGTTTTTAGCTGCAAGTGAACTCAAGAAGTCTGTACAAGTGCCTAAAGGGGCCTATGTAATTTCCACCTACCTGATCTTGACATAATTTTACCCCCTCAACATTTAGATTCAATTTGGTGACAAATATTGTAACTCCACTATCTGTCCAAGTCATTAATTATGTAGAAAAGTTGCCAAATGACCCTTTTTTGCACATGAAACTTGGAAAGTGTCCAATTTATGACTTGAAGACACCTTTAAACATATAAAAGACCCTATTAGGACATTTTAAAAATAATTTGGCACTTTGACTAAGTTTAATTATGGATGACCAATTTTGACTTTGGTTGACTAGGTCAGTACAAGGAGGATGGGCTTCAACAAGGACTAGAGGAAGGATAAGTGAGGCATATAGGAAAATAAAGACCCCATATGACACATGTAACTTATTAAAAATTTCAAAATAGTAGGGTTTGACCCAATTTGACTTGGGTTCAAATTTGGTCAACAAGAAACATTTGTAATTATAATAATTATACAAAATTTTTGTAGCCATGCATGCTATTTGCACATTTTATAAGTCCCTCATTCATTTTGGGCATTTATTTGTAACTATAAAATATGCTTACAATTATTATGTGTATTTATTACACTAAAAAACTAGTTTGTAGTTGTACTTGGTGATCATTTTGTAGTGATTGGTAGATTCACTATTTTAGGTATGTGACATTTGAGTAGGTAGTTTGCTTCTATCTACGATTTGATATCGGGTAGATATTTCTTTCACTGGCATTTCAGGAATTTCATTTGATTTTTGAATCATTCCATGATATTTTGTAGTTATGTTTTGCAGAGTGAACCATTTATAGATTCAAAGAGTGATTTGACCTTTTAATGACCAAAAAGGTTTTATTAAATAGGTTTGATCTTGAACATTTTATGGTTAGGGATAATCTTTTATTTAATATCCTATTTTGATATGGTTTTATTTTACCATTGGATATTTTTGTTTAATCCTTCATCCTGATTTAATTCCCACTGTAATTCCTCCATTTTCCCATTTTCAAAATATTAATTAAATTTTAATATCCTATTTTATGGTTTTATTAAACCATTAGATATTTTTTTAAAACCAAGTCCCAAAATCTAACTATACCCACTCCCACGTGGATGATTTTTACATGGTTTTTATTTACCATCGGAGACATTTTAATTAAATTTATGCCATACATATTTTAATTATCTCCACGTTATCCTTTTAACCACGTGGAACATGGATGGGGGTGAATATGGTTATAATGGTATTTGTTTATTTAAAGGAGATGTTTTAATATACTTAAAATCCATGGAGATAATCCATTGCATGTTTGTTAAAATCTCCTCATGATAATCCCATGTGTATGTTAGCTAAGATAAGTTGAAGTTTATTTTATTTTGGTTTCTTACAATCACCAAAAATCCACTTACATTGTTACATGGTGTGGACTTATGGCATTGACTTAAAAATGGGACATGCATATTACATGTTTTAGGTTTGGTGCTTTATCATTATCCTTCCCCATTCCCACATAGATCAACCATTAAGTGGGATGTGGGTAAGTTAAGTGGAGCATGGATAAGGGCTTATTTTAATTAAACTTCATGTTTTATTTCAAGGCTTTATCTCCTATGTGGGTCTTCCACTTGTCAACAATTTTGGTGGGAAGTTATATTATTTATGGGGAGATAATGGTAACATGGACCATATCATTTATGGGCAAGTGTTTTGATGAATTAAGCATGGCATTTTAGCATTCCATAAATTATGGGATTTTATTCCTTCTTATTTTCATGCAGCCTATTATGGGAGTTTAAGCACTTCGGGGTAGAATGGAGGTTGTTAGACAACATTGGCTATGAATAATATTATTTCATTTTATATTGAGGATGATCATCCAAGACAGGGAACAACATGTAGAGATTATTACAAAAAGCTATATATTTTTGGTACAGGGGCAAAATTTTGTAATAGCCTGATTGAGGCCATTTTGGCTTATTAGAGAGAAGTTGTTTTCCCATTTTGAAGAAGAAAATACTTGCAAAGCTTTGGATAAAGAGGGAGCCATTTGTTGATCAAGCTCAAAGACTTCAATAGCTGGGTTTTAGTTCTATTATAGGTGACAGGGTTCATTTATCATTATTATGAGTTGCATTATTACTTAAAATTGATTTTTAATAGATTGGATTGTTATTTAACAATACCAGGGACATAGCCAATTGGTCAACCCCATAAAAAAACTTTAGTCTCTTTTTATTTTGGTTTTTCAATATTCCATTGGTATACCAGTTTTAAATTATTTGTTGATATCTAGGAATAAATTACTAGAAATTAATTAAGAGATTATAAATAGAGATAAAATATGAAGGGAATGTTTTTAAATGAACAACAAATTTAGATGAGTTTTCAAAATACTCATAGTTAGAATTATTGTAAACAATATACATTCTAATGAAAAGTCAATTCCTTTTGATTAAAAAAATTAGAAAATGACTTATTTTTAAAAATCCATTTAAAATAAATAGTATTTATTAGTATGAGTCTAATTATTGTTCACGAATCAATATGAAAATAGGGAGTTGAATACAAAATCATATTTCTAGTGTTATTATACACTTAGGTTTGGTTCTTGAATATTTAATCCATTTCCTATTTTATTTAATTGAGAAATTAAGAATTTTTCATCCAATTCTATTTTATTTAAATAATTAAGATTTTCAATATCCGATTTCATAAAATATATTTGATTTATCTAAGGGGTTAAATCTAGTTTTCTAATTAGTTTGGTATCAGAGTAGTTAGAATGCAGGGATTAACTTTTGATTATGTGTAAATTTGAATTCAGTTTTAGTATTAGTTGGATTATTGCAGACTTCTTGTTTACTCCATTTTTAGTGTTAGAAGTATAGGTTGTTTATAGGAATAGGAAACCATGGGCAAGTTTTCCAAATAAGAGAAAATTGATGAGCTTGAGTCATATAATCAATAGATTCAAGAAGAGAACTCTCTTTTTAGATAAAAATTTTATTCCTTGGAAGAACAAGTTGAAAGGTTGAAAACTGAGTTGTAATCCAAGAATAAGATCTTGAAAAGACTATAGAATGGTGAACAATTGAATGATTTACCTTCCACATTAGATGCAAGGATAATGAAAAATGAATAAACTATAAGTAAGTCCTCATGTAGTACTTCCTCTCATTTAATTTTAGATATTTATTTTAGTGTTTTTGAAAAACACACTAAGGGTATTGGGTCTAAATTGTCAAATAAAATGATATTTGAAGGAAGAGGCCTTGGTTAAAATAGACAAGGCATAAATAACCCCATTCAAGTAGAGGATAGACCTTGTTTTGTAGGTTTGGGATATAATAGTATGAAAATGGAAGCTGGTGAAAATTCTAGAACCGTTTAAGGAAGACAAGCTTCCAACAACAAAGTGTTCTAGCCACTAGTTCTGTATAGTGATAGCATGTCGAGAAAAAGAAGTCCATACCCACAACAATATGGTGTTGTGTGCAGACATGATTTGAAAAAGGCTAAAATCATTTCAACTTCTCATACTTGCATTATTCCTAAAAAATTTGGTAAATATTCCAACGTATATTTTAATTATGAAAATAAGGACTTATTATCATAGGATTTTTGGTTTAAATATCGATGTAGTTTTTTTGGATTAAATAATCATTGTATTTCCTTATGTTTGAAAAGAAGACTAGATCTTAGGATGTTTATGTTTTCTAAAGAGAAACAGATGGGTAATAATCATTTTACTAATTGTAATATAAGTGGTCACTAAAATGATACATCTATAAGCAAATAGGAAATTATTTCAAATCCAATAGTTTTAGATATGAACCATGTAACTACTCAAGTATTCACTACAGAAATTAAACCACCTATAGAAAAATGTGATAAAATGGGTTGGTAAGTAATTACTTAGTTTCATGTTTGCATAGATGTGATAGTTTATTAGCATGCAAATGTTCAAAGTAGTTTTGGAATTCCATTAAAAGGAATATATTTTAGTTTTGAACATAAATTTTGGAGCTACCAGCTATGAGAAAATCCAATAGACAAGTTTATCATACTTGGATTATTTTCTAATATTTATGGTTTTGCTAAGCTCTATATTTTTCTCCTTGCTAAGTTTGTGAGTTCCTAATGCATTGGTCAAGGAATTAACTCATGTTTGCACTTGGATATATTTTCAAATGATTTAAGATTTGAATTTGGTTTATTAGAGTAACATGTAGAGAAAATCCAAGGGACAAGTTTATCATACTTGGATTATTTTCTCACATCTGGGTTTTTGGAAAAACTTTAATTTTAAACTTTGACAATAGTATATGTAAATTCTATGGGGCATGATTAGTATGTCTATTTTAAGAAAATTTGAATTTTAGTATATATGTTGTCATTTACATTGTGCAAATAGAGGCTTATAAGACCCATTTAGGGAACCATATGTAATTATAATAATTATACAAACTTTTTGTATCCATGCATGATATTTGCACATTTTATAAGTCCCTCATTCAATTTGGGCATTTATTTGTAACTGTCAAATATGGTTAAAATTAGTGCATGTATTTATTACACTAATAAACTAGTTTGCATTTGTACTTGGTGATCATTTTGTAGTGATTGGCAGATTCACTATTTTGGAGATGTGACATTTGAGCAGGCAGTTTGCTTCTATCTACAATTTGATGTTGGGTAGATATTTCTTTCATTGACATTTCAAAGATTTAGTTTGATTTTTGAATCATTACCATGATATTTTATAGTGATGTTTTGTAGAGTGAATTGCATATAGATTCAGAGAGTGATTTGACCTTTTAGGGACCAATAGGGTTTTATTAAATAGGTTTGATCTAGAGGATTTTATGGTTTGGGATAATCTTTTATTTAATATCCTATTTTCATATGGTTTTATTTTACCATTAGATATTTTTGTTTAAGCCTTCATCCTGATTTAATTTCAATCATAATTCCTTCATTTTCCCATTTTTAAAATATTAATTAAATTTTAATATCCTATTATATGGTTTTATTAAACGATTGGATATTTTTTTAAAATCAAGTCCCAAAAGTTAACTATACCCAGTCCCACTTAGATTCATTTTGCATGGTTTTTATTTACCAAGGGAGACATTTTAATAAATTTTATGCCATACATATTTTAATTATCCCCACTTTATCCTTTTAAGCATGTGGAACATGGATGGGGGGTGAATATGGTTATAATGGTCTTTGTTTATTTAATGGAGATGTTTTAATATATTTAAAATCTCATAGAGATAATCCATTGGATGTTTGTTCAAATCTCTTCATGATAATCCCATGTGTATGTTAGCCAAGATAAGTTGATTTATTTTATTGTGGTGTGTTACAACCACCAAAAATCCACTTGTGTTATTACATGGTGTGGACTTAAACATGGGACATGCATGTTATATGTTTTAGGTTTGGCACTTTATCATTATCCTTCCCATTCCCACGTGGATCAACCATTAAGTAAGACATGGGTCAGTTAAGTGGAGCATGTATAAAGTTTTTTTAAATTAAAATTTATGTTTTTTTTCAAGGCTTTATCTCCTACGTGTGTCTTCCACTTGTCAATAGTTTTGGTGGGAAGTTATGTTTTTTATGGGGAGATAATGGTAATGTGGACCATATCATTTATGGGAAAGTGTTTTGATAAATTAAGCATGGTGTTTTAACATCCCATAAATAATGGGATTTTATTTCTTCTTATTTTCATGTAGCTTATTATGGGAGTTTAAGCACTTCAGGGTAGAATGGAGGTTGTTATCCAATATTGGCTATGAACAATCTTATTTCATTTTATATTATAGATGATGATCCAAAGATAGGGAATAACTTGTAAAGATTATTATATAAAGCTATATATTTTTGGTACAGAGGTATAATTTTATAATAGCTTGATTGAGGCCATTTTTACCTATTACATGGAAGTTATTTGCCCATTTTGGAGAAGAAAATACTTGTAGAGCTTCAGATAAAGAGGGAAACGTTTGTTGATTAGGTTTAGAGTCTTCAATATCTAGGTTTTAGTTCTATTGCAGGTGATAGGGTTTATATATCATTATTATGAGTTATATTATTACTTACAATTGATTTTCAATGGATCATATGACTATTTATCAATTCCAAGAACATAGCCAATTTGTGAACCCCGTAAACAATCTCTGGTCTCTTTTTATTTTGGTTTTTAAATATTCCATTGGTATATTAGTTTTAAATTATTGTTAGGAACCCAAGGAAGCACCATTGATTACCAAGTACAAGCAACTTAATATGCAGAAATTAACTAGAATCACAAGTAACTTGAATTCGGAAATAACACAGAATATGAGAGACAATACACAACTTGTATTAATACTCTTCCAGAAAAGAATTACAACAAAGAGACACCACACTCTTCCACCTTACAGGTTCACCACACCAAGTGTTTAGTAATTCACCTTTAAGAGCTCACTCTCTCTCTTATGATCCCAACACACAACTCAATCACAGAGTTGGTGTTCACCTCCAACCAGTCAGTATCTCTACTACCAGTACACAAGTGCTCCACGCACTCCAAGTACACAATCATACTTCAAGTAGATCTCCCATGAACTTGTAATAACCTGAAACTCAAATGATCTTACTTTTTAAGGAACTACCTTGCCTTCCTCTTTGCTCTCCAACTGAGTACACACCGTACTCCAAGTAGATCCTGCCTGATCTTGCTCCCTGTTGTGTTGTTGTCACCTTGATCCTGCTACCACTTGTAAATCAACCTGGTTCTACACACTTGCAAACCTAGACCTTGCACACACATACACCTATAGATCAATGATCTTATTTACCATGTAGATCTCCAAACGTGGCCTTGCACACCTATTGACCAAGATCCTACATACATGAAGAATCCTTCTGATTCTCCAAACTAGCACCCATAGTTGGCACTGTGGCACTAGCAGAAACACACCATGCTCTCTTCACACACAGAAGGAGCTAATATTTTCTCTCTTACTCTCTAGCACAAATTATAATACAACCCATGAGTCTATTATATAGATCTCATGTAAACAATAATTAGACATCTAATTACAATAATTAGATCCGCAGCTTCAAGTCTAAAATTGGCCTTTGACATGCAAACAATCGGTTCATTAACTAACTGTCTGTGAACTGGTAGTTCTAGAACCACACAGGTGACTGACGTCAGTCCCTGTTTGCCTAGAGGTGATCGATGCCGGCCGATCTCTAACCGACGTCGGTTGCTCTTCTCATTGTATATGACCGATGTCAGTTGATCAGACCGACGCTAGTTTCTCTGCAACTCAAAAACCTTTAGTAACCTCCTCCATGTCTGCATCAGTGAAACTTTTAGCTTCGTAGCCTAACAATCTCCCACTTGGAGATAAACAGCTGCATTGTACTTGCACCTGTACCCCATCTAATCTATTTCCTGGCTTGTATCCCTCTTCAAGCTCAACCTTGAAGACCAACCACCACACATCCTGTGGTGCAAACCCTATCATCCAAGTAACCTTCCGCATCCACATCTACAAACACATGTAGAAAAGAACTTAACCCTGCATAGCATGTGCACCTACTGCTAGTCCCTCTCAGATACCTGAGAATCCACTGAACTGCCCTCCAGTGCTTCTTTCCTGGATCAGCTCCAAACTTTTTGACAGATCCCACTACATGGGCAACCCAGGTCCAGTATGCATGTACTTAACCTCATCATGTGAATCAAGACCCTATTTTGTGAACTGTCTAACCATCAGTGTGCAAACTAGTATCACACAATCATCGAGAGACAAAATCAACCTATGTTTTCCATGTCTCTAAAACACACTCATGCCAAAGAATTTTGCTGCTCTAAATTCCTCATGACATGCCACTGAACTAACCTTACCCTTAGCTCAGCAAAACCTTGTATGTCTGAACCTACACCAAGCTCATCCTCCAAATATAGTAATAGGATAATGTCGCAACCATCATCCACTTGGTAAGACAAACACAATGGTTACACTAAAATTGACTAAAGCCCTGCTTTGTCATTCACCTGTCAAACCTTGTACCACTGTCCTGCAGCTTCCTCAAGACCATATGACCTAGCCTTCCATCTCACGTGTCCATTCTCTCTATTCTTTAACTAAGGTATCCATTCATCTCTTAGTGCTTTCTTCCAGTTGGCAACCCTACCAAATCTCTCATTTGGTTATGCATCCTATTTCATGCCATGCTCCCACTGTTTCCTGGATCCTTCTTGCTCAGCAGTGAGCAATGAGTATAAAGAAGATTAATAATGAATTTGAGGCTTACTTACCACTTTTAGTCCTCCATATGGGCATTTGAGACTCCTTGATAGCTTGCTGTCTGCCTAAAATTTGTCTCAATGACCGACCTCAATCACCACATAATCTACATCCGATCGATGTCGATTCCCATGTGACTGTCTTTTCTACCGATGCCAATTTTATGACCGACATCGATCTTACCTGGTCACCGACATCGGTTATCTTACTGACACCGACAACCACCCTGCCTGACACCACCGACTCTAGTCTGCACATGACTGACATTGGCACCTGTCTGTTCGATGCTGGTTCCCCTTGACCAATGTCAATAACTATGTTTGCCTGTGAGTGATGACTTTTTACCTGTGAGCTCTCCATGGATCAAAACCCTATCCAAACTGCCCTGCTCAGAGTTACTCAGTCCCATCCACTGATCTCTATCCATCATCTCCTCCAAAAACACCAAGGCTTTCCAGTTCTTAAGTCTATTAAAGACATCTGACTTCCTCTTAAGAACATGCATCTCCTTCTTGCTCATGTGACCAAGCCTATAAAGCCACGTCTTTGCAACAAAAGAAGAATTAGTAATACAAGTAAGTAGATAAAGAGTACCTACTTTTTTACCACCAGCTAATTCAAGTGCATCCACTGTGAGAGTTCTTGTGCATCTCTCATCACCCAACTTTCCTAAAGAAATTAGCCACATCTTCAAGACCGAGACCTGCATGACCTCCTTCAACACCCATGTGTTGGCCGCCTACAATTTCAGCTCCACTTCCCTTTTGCCAATTCTTTGGTAAGGCACACCAGCCCCTAAACAAATCTTTCCAAAGTCTCCAAAGGCCTTAACATGGAAAAATACTCTATTTTAGACTGCATGGAAAGAGGCAATAGAATCTATAAAACAAGATTCTACTTTATCCAAAAAGCATCCCAAAGCATCCTATGCAACAACACCTGCAACATCTACTTCTTCAGTTCCTTCATGCTGATCTTCTACCAACCAACAATTTCTTTTTACCTGCTCTTTCTTTCCAAACACCGTAATTGACCATTCATGCTTTTCAATTCCTCCATTCTTAGTGTACTTTCTTTTACCATTGCTCTACTCCCACTCAATCAAAAACCCCTGAGAGTGACCTGTAATCAAACATAAACCTACTCCCTGCAACCTTAGCTCTGATACCAACTGCTAAGAACCCAAGGAAGCACCATTGATTACCATGTACAAGAAACTTAATATGCAGAAATTAAATAGAATCACAAGTAACTAGAATTTAGAAATAACACAAAATATGAGAGACAATACAAAACTTATATTAATACTCTTCCAGAAAAGAATTACAACAAAGAGATGCCACACTCTTCCACCTTACAGGTTCACCACACTAAGTGTTTAATAATTTACCTTCAATAGCTCACTCTCTCTCTTACGGTCCCAACACATAACTCAAACATAGAGTTGGTATTCACCTCCAACCAGTCAGTATCTCTACTTCCAGTACACAAGTGCTCCACGCACTCCACAAGTGCTCCATGCACTCCATGTACACAATCATACTTCAAGTAGATCTCCCATGAACTTGCAACAACCTACAACTCAAATGATCTTACTTTGGAAGGAACTACCTTGCCTTCTTCTTTGCTCTCCAACCGAGTACACACCGTACTCCAAGTAGATCCTGCCTAATCTTGCTCCCTGTTGTGTTGCTGTCACCTTGATCCTACTTCCACCTGTAGATCAACCTGGTTCTGCACACCTGCAAACCTAGACCTTGCACACACATACACTTATAGATCAATGATCTTACTTACCATGTAGATCTCCAAATGTGGCCTTGCACACTTACTGACCAAGATCCTACATACATGAAGAATCCTTCTGATTCTCCAAACCATCACCCATACTTGGCACTGTGGCACTAGGAGGAACACACCATGCTCTCTTCACACACAGAAGGAGCTAATATTTTCTCTCTGACTCTCTAGCACAAATTACAATATAGCCCATGAGTCTATTAAATACATCTCATGCAAACAATAATTAGACATCTAATTACAATAGTTAGATCCACAGCTTCAAGTCTAAAATTGGCCTTTGACATGTAAATAATTGGTTCGTTAGCTAACTGTCCATGAACTGGCAGTTCTAAAACCGCACAGGCAACCGACATCGGTCCCTATCTGCCTGGAGGTGATCGACGTTGGCCGATCTCTGATCGACATCAGTTGCTCTTCTCACTATATATGACTGATGTCGGCTGATTAGACTGATGCCAATTTCTCTGCAACTCAGTAACCTTCAACAACCTCCTCCATGTTTGCATTAGTGAAGCTTTTAGCTCCACAACCTAACAATTATTTATTGATATCAGTGAATAAATTACTAGAAATTAATTAAGAGATTATGAATAGAGATAAAATATGAAGGGAATGTTTTTAAATGAACAATAAATTTCGATGAGTTTTCAAAATACTCATAGTTTTAATTCCTTTTGATTAAGAAGTTGAAAAATGACTTATTTTAAAAATACATTTTAAATAAATAGTATTTATTATTATGAGGCTAATTAATGTTTATAGATTAGTATGAAAATAGGGATTTGAATATAGAATAATATTTCTAGAGTTATTATACACTCATGTTTGATTCTTGAATATTTAATCCAGTTTCTATTTTATTTAATCATGAAATTGAACATTCCACATCCAATTCTATTTCATTTAAGGAATTAAGATTTTTAAGATCCAATTTCATAAAAATTATTTGATTTATATAAGGTTTTAAATCTAGTTTTTGGATCAAGGCACCTATTAGATAGGTTCAATTCACCCTAGCTTCAAACATACATTAGAATTTGAAAAAATCATGAGATAAGACTATTTTTAAAGGAGAGAATGGTTTTTGCTACATGTGGAATGGTTGAAAAATGTCCCCAAATATTCCTTGTAGTTTTCCTCATGAAAAACCTTATTGTCAATTCCTTACCTGATTTCATACATACCTTGAGCTACCATCTTCATGATGATTTTATTCAAAATGGTATGTTCCTCTTGATTACTTGGATTATTTCATCATGATGAAATCATATCCCTTTTTGTCATTTGTAAAATCCATCCAAATGATATGACATGCCTTTTTTGGAAAATTCATTTCTTTATATCTTTTTAAAATATGTTTTTAGGAGACCCTTTTTGGTATGCCATAATTTGGGAAAAATCATCTTTTGAAAGCGGATTAGATGACACCTTAATAACTTATAAATAATCCCATACATAGAATAATGAAGTAAAAAATACCTTGAATTAGTTATGATTTTGTATTTAATTTCTGAGTTGCCACTTTTCCTATGATAAAAACACCACATGAGTTACTGTATAGCTTATATAGTTAGTGTTTCATTCAATTTTTGTTATTATTCATAAGAAGGTAGTCAAATTGGAAATATAGGTTATGGTAGAAATACCTAATAAAAGTATACACATTGAATCAAAAGATTGTGGAGAGCTCCTCTTTGGCTTGGGAGGATGACCTAAGATAAGAAAGCACTAAATCAAATTTATGGGTTAAACAAATAGCTGGGTGGATTGCCTAGGGCTAGCTAGATCCCAAAAGTGAGAGATTCTTTAGGGGCTATCAATCCACCATTTTAGAATAATTAAGTTAATAAAATAGAAAGAAAGTAATTGCATCAATGATTTAAAGGTACTTAAATTATTAATAAGAATTGATTGATAAAGAGATATACTAAAATGATCGAATTAGTGATTAAATAATTAGTGCTAGTGCTAATGGGTCAAGGTATGGCTTAGAAGGTCTGAAAGGGGTATATGAATAATCAAAAACTCTAAAAAGTGAATTGGGTCAAGAAAATGAGGTGAAACTAGCTTGCTAGATTTCTCTACCATAGGTGACTGTCGATAGTTGAGTTGATCATTAGTGGTTAGGCCCGACTGTCAGTAGTTGGGTTGTCAGTCAATGGTTGACTATGTCTAAAACTAGGTTTGAACCATAATAGGTTAATGAGATTCATAAATTAATTTCAAGGATTGGGAAAAGGCTAAATTGATTACAAAATGGAAATAAAGCACATGAATAATAACAAACAAAAGCTTATCTTACCAAAAGTGGGTTGGATGAGTAGTTGGCATAGTTGGCCTATAGGTGAGATCTAGCCTAATTTCGATAGAGTAACAGTGCTCAAAATATTGGTTGAGAGGTGACAATAATTCAACTCTAAATGAAATGTCTTGATAACATGGATGATGTTAGTTGACCTATAAAATAAAACTTTGAGTACTTGAGCTCTTGATAATAATTAAAGATGTTTTTTCTCTTACAACTCTCTCCTTTTTATAAGCAAGGGCCCAAGGTTAAAGAGGGAGTGTAACTGGGGCTTCTAAATATAGATTATCTAGTTGTTAGGTGTAAAAATACAAATAGGTAACCTAGCAAGGTCAGTCGATGTGATCAAAATGACCTAAGAAAAGTCATCACAATACATGTGCATAGTTTGGGCAATAGGGTTATCATCAAGGTGAACATGGGAAAATGGGTGTGTTGGGGTATGGCTGAGCTAACTCCACATGCATTAGGAAAGTAGATGCTACCTACATAGTGAAGAGGATTCAACATCCCATAACAACTTCAAGCCAAATGTAGTTCTTGCTCAAAGGGTAGTGTTGAGGTTCATTCTTAGGTGAAGAGGTTATCAAGATTATGCATAATATATGACTAAGTACTAAAAACACTTGAGGATAATGGTTGATATTATCACATATCACATGTATTATTTTGAATATTTGATATATATGATATATGACATTTAATGTTTTATGTGATGCGCATGTTTATGATTTATGGTTATGGATGCTCATGGTTTATGGCTATTTGACTTAGTAGCTTAGGCATGTGATATGTAGAAATTTGAATGATGGTGTTTTAATTCTATGAATGGTTAGATGGGATAAGTTATAGATGAATACATGTTATGGCTGAAGTTTATGGTTATGTGTATTAAATGGTGAATGATATATGCTATGATGTTTTACTTATTGACTTGGTTTATGGTGTAATAACATTTTTAGAAGATTACACAATGTGATGGATAGGTGAATATTTGTGGTTGGCTACTGCATGTTTACATTGTGCTTGGCTCATTGGCGGATAGATGATGCTGCTTGTTGACATAGTTCATGATGTTCATGATTTTTTTATATTGTTTTTTATTCATGTTTATAGGCTTACATAGAATAATAAAAGATATGAAAAAGAACATGATGATTTTTCATTAGTAAATACTGACACAAAACCCAAAATTGAATTAGCTTAGTGAAAAAAAGCCTTTCAAATATTTTGCATTAAAATGCTTAGGTTGATAGATAGGGATCCTGATAACATAATGTCAAGTGAGCTCATAGTCTCGTGCATATGATATGTGGAGGGAAAATGGGTGAAAATAGAATTGTTAATGAGATTAGTCTACCTTTTTTGTAGGTCTCCAAATAGGTGGTATAAATAAGTCTAGGTCCATATATAAAGTGTAGAATGATCAATGCAAAAATTTTACTAAGAAGAGTTGATTGTGGCTTAAAAGAAATGTTATTTTTTCTCTTTTAATTTCTTTTAACTTTTACTTGAGGGTCAAGGAAGTTGATCAATGCAGGAAGCTTCTAAGAAATATCTAGATTTCACTAATGTTTTATCTAGCCATACTTCAAGGGAGTGGTCTAGATTTATATGGTTAGCTCAAATGATTTTGATAGTTCTCCTTTAATGGAGTAGTCCACCTTATGTTTTGTAATTTTGGAATGAGTCTCCAATGACCCATAGTTTATTTTTACTATTGATTTTATTTGAGTTTGATTGACATAGACTTGTCCATACATGCTCAATGGATTACCTTTATGAAGGCAAAACTAAGCTGACATAGGGTGCTAGTAGGTGAAAAGGAGTATAGGTAACAATGACCATAGGAACAAATCTCAAAGACATGGGAAGTACCATGAGAATCATGCCATAGATAGAGCTATGGTATCTATAGTTCAAGATTAGGATATAGTTGTGATAGATAATCACATGATTTAGTTTTAGTGGATTTTCCCTAAAAAAATAGAGGAAAATAAATGTGGTTACAAGGGATGAGCTTAAGTTAGACAAATGATGATGGTGATCCCTATCTAACAATAAAAGGGATGTACATGTGAAGCATTGAGAGGCTCAAGTTCTAGTTTTCCTTTGAGAGAGGACAACTGATAAGTCCTTGATCCATACTTATGGGTTATGATGTAGGGTCCAAGCTAATTGAAAGAAAATTTTCCCCTTTTGCTTTTCTACATATTAGTGACATACTAGTTTTCCTTGAGGACAAGATCTTTAATTTTGAACTCTTAGACCTTCAGGTGTTTTTTATAGGCTCATTTGATTCATTCTTGATAGACATGAAGATGGGAAAGGGTGGCTAAACAATGTTCATCAAATAGCTCAAGTTGGGATAAACATTCTTGATGGTAATCATGTTTTGAAATGAGGTCGTGCAATGATATGTGAAGAGAAGGTATTTATATTTCAAGAGGAAAGATAGCCTCAACTCTAAAGATGAGAAAAAGTGGGTAGTAGTAGTGGGAGTTTAAATGCTAGTGTAATATGCCCATAGGGAGAAAGGGATGTGCAAGTACTATTCTTGCCCTAAGGTATTAACCATTTTGGTAAGCATGTTGTTAAGGTTTTTTTTAGAGGCTTCATCTTGTCCATTTGATTGTGGGAGATAAGGCAATGAAAAGCTAAGTTTAATACCAAATATGTCACACAGGCCCTAAACTTATTTGTTTTTGAAAGATTTGCCATTATCAGTGATGATCTTATGGGGATCACCAAAATGGTAGATGATATGATGGGTGATAAATTCAACAATCTTTTCATCTTTCATCAAGTTAAGGGGAATAGATTCTACCCATTTGGTAAAATATTCAGTTACACTAATGATAGAATGAATTCATTATGAAGAGTGGGGGTTGATTTCACTAATAAGGTCTAGACCCCATTGTGAGAAAGGTAAAACATATATAGACACATGAAGGTTATTTTTAGGTGCATGATGTAAATTAGCATGTTGTTGACCTTTTCACGTAATCACAATAGTCTTGGTTGAGGGTGGGATAGTATTAACCTAGGTGAAGGATGCACTTGGCCATAGTGAAGCCATTAAAGTGACCCCCATAGATACCATCATGTGTCTCTTTGATGGCATGGGAGGATTCTAGACTATGGAGGCAATATAACAGGAGGCCTTCTAAGCCTTGTTTATAAAGGGTTCCTCCCATAATGGTATAATGGGAGGTCCTCTAAATAAATGGTTGATGGGCATTTCTAAAGAGACCAGAGGGAATTATGCCAAGGTGAAGATAGTTGAAGATTTGATGGTACCAAAGGTTGGTTATGATATCCTTCATACTAAAGATGGTTGGAGTGTTTGATTTGGTGTATGAAATCTTAGTGAAGAGATGGATAATGATGTATAGTTTAGAGTCTAAGGGTGTTGATAGGATTTGAGAGGAAAGTGAAGCCATGGTATCAACAAATTTTTTGGTAGATCATGGGGTGGTTTAAATATGGTAACATTTGAATGAGGCTAGGAGTTATATAACCAGTTACCTATACAATTGTAAAACCTCATTCTTACATTGGTAAATATTGGTAACTTGTTTGACCATAAGTTGGGAGTCACCAAATATATTGATTGTTTTGACTCCTAAGGCTAAAGCAATTTAGAGACCTATTACTAGGGCTTCATATTCAGCCATGTTGTTGTTGCATTAAAATTTGAGTTTAAAGGATAAGGGAAGTGGTTCATGGATAAGGGGGATTAGGAAAATACCGACTCTCCCACCATGCTGACCTTTGGAACCATCAAGAAAACATGGTTACCTAATTATTAAAATTTGATTGAGATAAGATTATGATGGACTCATCTAGAAATTCAAGAGGGGGAGGTTGGTTGTTTTCTAGGGGTGCTTTAGCTAATTGGTTGGTGATAACCTACCCCTGATCAATTTTTGTTGGAGAAACTCGAGGTCAAATCTAGCTAAAATCATGAGCCACTTAGATATACATTAGTTTTGGTATGGTTTGGTGTGCATGTATTTGAGGGGGTCAGTATTGGTTATGACAAAATTTTTGTGGTTAAGGAGGTAGTGGCAAAGTTTGGTCACCATGAAGACTAGGGCCAGATATAGTTTCTTAATGTATGTGTATTGAGTCTTGTATTCAACTAGTGTATGACTAATGTAATAGATGACTTGCTCTTTATGTTATTCATCCTGATGGGTAAGTATTTCCCCTAGGGAGTGGTCTCTGGTAGAGATATAGAGGTAGAAAGGTTGGTCATCCTTAGGAGGTGTAATGATAGGTGGAGATAGTAGGTATTCTTTAAGTGCATCAAAGGCCTTTTGACAATTGACATTCCACTTGGAAGAGACATCATTTTTCAATAGGTGGTGGAAGCGCTGACACCAATCAAAGAGCTGAGAGATGAATAGATGAATGGATTAAATTTTCCCCTATAAGTTGTGGATTTGTTTAAGATTAATCAGAGGTAGCATCTTGAGGATGGCTTTAATTTTGGCTAGATTGACTTCATTCCTTAAAGGGAAATGATAAAGTGAAGAAATTTTCTTGACAAGACCCTAAAAATACATTTCTTGAGATTAAGGCAGATGTGATAATGGATAAGCCACTCAAAGATAATCTTAAGAACAACTAAATGGTCTTTGTGAAGCTTGGACTTCCTGAAAAGGTCATCCACATAGGCTTTGACAATTTTATGGATAAGGTCATGAAAAATATATGTCATGGCCTATTGCTAAGTTGCACTAGCATTCTTAAGACCAAAGGGCATGACTCTATAATAGAAAGTTCCCCATGGGGTGATAAAGGTAGTTTTGTGTTGATCTTTAGGGGCAATCAAGATCTAATTATAACTCAAGAATCCATCCATTAATGACAACATCTCATGGCCTATTTTAAGATCAACAAGTCAGTTAATGTTAGGTAGAGGAAAGTCATCTTTTAGGTAGGCAAGGTTGAGGTCACAAAACTCCACATAAATACGTAGTCCTCATATGGTTTTAGTGATCAATACGATGTCCAAAACCCATTGGGGATAGTCTATGGGTTAAATAAAGTTAATCAAAAGGAGTCATTAGAGATCTTCTTTGATAAAGAGGGCTATGTAAGGATGCATTCATCAAAGTTTCTATCTGACAAGTTTGGCATCATGAGTGGTGAGGATGTTATGGGTGGAAATTCTTAGGCTAATACTAGGAATATCAGCATATGATGAATCAAATGTGATGCTATGCTCATGAAATAAGGTTGAGTAGTCCTATAATTCCTTAGGGGTGAGATTTTGTCCAAGTTTGATGAGGTGGGGGTTGTCCAAAGTGCCTATGTCAATATCCATGGTAGGTTCATTCAACATGGTTGAGGTTTATAGAGGTAAAGATTTATGGATATAAGAATCTAGTGAACCAAGGCAGGTGAGAATAACATCATCATCTTGACACTGAATGGTGTTAATGGTAGGATAGTCTTCTCCCATGAGTTCATGATGGCTCAAAGGGATGGATATGGGTGCCCCTTCCTTTTGGTAAGTCAGGGGGTTAAGGGTAATAATGTTGACAAAAAAAGTTGGGTGGGATGATTTTCTTATCCTCATTCTCAAGTTGAGGAGGTGTTGGTAGGGAAGGGCTCTCTTTTATAATAATGATGGTGATAGGTTTGTTGGATTTCATCTTATTGAGTAGAATGAAGTTAAGGCCATGTTTATCATGAGGCTTATGGGTCTTGATTGAGGTCAACATGTGTGGGCCATGCTCATATCATCCTAAACCAAATCCCTTCCAAGCACACTTGTGAAGGTATAGTTTGGCAAAGTCAAGTTTGTCCAAGTAAGATAAGTTAGAGGTAAATGGTTAAGGCAAAGGGTGGGTAATGGCAACATTAAGTGGCTTGTCAATTCCCTCATAGATGAAGTGAGTTTGAAAATTGGGAGGTCCTAATGGGAGAATGGCTCTAATGTTAGGGTTGTAACCCAAGTGGTGGTTGAGTTTCCCATATTCTTGGGGAGTAAGGAGGGTACCCAGGATGAGGAGACACTATTATCCAAGGGTAAGGCATTAGAAGGTAGACTCCAAAGGATCATTATTGGTTATTTGGTATGCAAGAGTAGATGAACTAGTAGATTCTTCCATAGGAGGGGAAACAATAGCTTCAGCTTCCATGCATGAGGGCTTGATGGTGGATGTTTGTAGTACTTTGGGTGGAGGTAGAAGAACATCATTGGGTTGGTAAGTCATGTTGCATGCTGAAAAAGGGCTAGGGTTGGCTTGTATGATAACCACTTGACCTTTGTGTTCAAAATTGACATAATGATAGAGGGTGTAGGGCACACAATCCATGGTATGGATCTAAGGTCTTCATAATAAAACATTATACTGGAATTCACCTTTGACCACATAAAAAAGTTTAGGGAATGTGTGAGGTCCTAGATGAATGTGAAGGATAATGGTGTCCAAGGTAGTGATCATAGTGTCATTAAAGGATCTAAGGATGGCTAAATTTTTAGACATGACATTTTTTGGTAGCTTAAGTTGATTGTAGGCATAGGAAGAGATGATGCTACTACAAGCTCCCCCATCGATCATAACCCATTTGATGTGGGTTTGGTTGATATGCGTAGTGATAAAGAAAGGTGGATCTAGGTCTTTAGAGTAGATGGAAGATATCTCTGAGGCCTTGAAGGCAACAAGGGTTGAGAGTCAAAGAGCACCCATAAAGGCCTCTATAGGTTGGAAGTCTCTTGGTTACACCTTAATGGCCTACATAGCCTCTATCATGGCCTAGAAATGGTGAGGTGAGGTGGAAATGAGATCATAGAGGCTCATCTTAACTAGAGTTTGGTGAAGTTGCTTAATAATGACCCTCCTAATTGATTCAAAAGGATTACCTTAATAAGTGCCTAAGATGATTACTTTAGGCAGAGTTGGGATGTAGAGGGTTGGATCAAGTTTAGTTTAGGAAGAGTAGGTGGGTATGTCCATGGAATGGACACCTTGGCTTTCCCTTTATCCCTTTATTGTGATCATGTGACCAAATTTATGGTTTGGATAGAGGGAACAATGTGATAGGAATTTAGGTAGGTTCTATGTCATTTTGAGGTGAGAGTGGAGGATCGAGTATGCATTACCAAATGGATAGTGGGTGCCTTGGTAGGGGGTCAAGGGAAGCTCTTCTAGTAAGAGATCATCCTCATCATGGAGTTGATGGATAATTGTCTATAGAGATTTGTAATTATCAATGTTGTGTCTAGTTGTCCTATGATAAGAACAGATTTGATGGTCATTATACCAAGCTATTTTCAAAATAAGAGGGTTAAAGGGTATGATAGGAAGTAAGGTGAGGTGCAAAGATTGTAACAACCTTTGAAAAATGGCTGAATAAGATTAAATGAGAGGTGAGAAAGGCCTAGGGGTTATCATTTTGGTTAGTAAGTGAGGTGTTTTTATGAGAGCAAGTTTGGTAAGAGAAAGCTTAGGTAAGGTGATGTTTCTAGGTAATGGTTTTGGTTCAGGCATGTTAGTAGTTGGATGGTTTGAGGTTGATAGTTTGGCCATCGATAGTTTGGAAAAGATTGGTGTATTAGATAATAATTGGGTTGGTGTAACCAGTAGTGGTGGATGAAATATGTTAAAAAGAATTTGATTTTTAGGTAGAGTTGATGGATGAGGACCTAAGATAGAGGGTAGGGCAAAATAAGGAAAAAATCTAAGTATGTGGCTATTCGATGGTTTTGTTGGTTTGGGTCAAGGCTTGGGTGGAGGTTTAGATGGGGTTAATTCCATGTTAAGAGATGGGTAGACCAAACTCCATACGGGGAATGTAATGAGGTTTTTAATGGGTTCTTTTGGTGGTTTTTTTGATTGAGGTATGATTACCTCGATTGGTGGGGAACGTGAGGGATTGGTAGAAGTTATGATTGGTTTGAGAGGTGGTGGAAAGATGATAGATTGGTTAGTTAAAGGTGTGATAGAATTTTTAGGTTTATTGATGTAATGGAGGCCTAAATGTTTCCAAAAGGTAGCTTGATTCATATCTAGTTTTAGGGCAAATTCTAATTTCTACACTAATGTGGAAAAAGGTTTGTGTATTGGTTTTGCATTATGGGTAGTGGATGCAAGAGATAGACTTGTAGGCTGGTGAAGTTGGTTGACTTTTTGAGGTGAGGGAATTAATGTTGAGATAAATGGATCATCCATGGGAGGTATCAATAAAAGTTCTTCTCCTTTAGGAACAATATCCATAGGAGTAGTGTTTTTTTGGGTAGCTAGTGCGGGAAAAAAATCAAGAATGTTTACTTATCTAGATATGCCTATTGGGGTGGAATGTGGTGATTTTAAAGCTCTATAAGTGTGTCTAGGGAAAAAAGAACCTCCTCAAGATTAATCTCTGAAGGAGGGGAAGATGACTCTTCTACCTTTATAAGTGAGGTGGGGGAGGAGTGAGTAGATTGGATGGCTGGGTCATCATGGGTAGGTGTATCATGAACCATGTTGACCATATGGGCATCATGAGAGTATTCAAGTTGTGTGTCCTCATGTTTGATAGGGGCATGGTTAGGAAAGGGATTTTTGAAGATATCTAAGGCTTGATTTTGAGGGGCATTAGGGTTATCTAACATGAGTTCCCCCTTGTCAATGAGGCTTTGAACAACATTCTTGAAATTATTGCATCAACTGATGTCAAGTTTGATCACTTGATGAAAGGCATAAAGGTCATTTTCATTATACCAATTAGGAGCTCAATGAGAAGAATCAAACTATGGGGGAGGGTTGATGGGTGGAATCTATACAAGATTAGCTTCTAGAAACTTTTCCAACACCGAGGCATAAAATTCTCGAACTGGAGTAAATTATTGTTGGGTGTTTTAGTATGGGTTCTATGAGCTTTAGTTAGAGGGATTGGGAAAGTTTTTTTGATTGACAGTAGGTGGTGGGGTAGCCTTAAGGACAACTAAATTAATAGATCCCTTATTATTAGCCCTAGAGTTAGCTTGATTGCTTACTTTAGAGGAGGAGTCTTTATTAGTTTTGAAGGTAGAGTTCTTGTTTCATAACTTTAGTTTACCCTTGTCTATAGCCCTATTCTCTAAATTTCATGCCATGGTAAAAGCTTCATCAAGAGTTTTAAAGCTTTGGACATGTAATGTATAAGAGATGTGCTTGGCACAAGCATGGCTAAAAATTTAGATCAATTCAAGCTGAGGCAAGGAGAATGATAATTGGTTAATCAAGTTTCTCTAATGAGCCACAAAATTAGCTATAGACTCATCCTTAAATTGGTGAATAGAATAAAGGTTAGTGATATAAACTTTCTTGGATATGTTGATTGAGAAATGATCCAAGAAGGTTTGAGATAATTGGTTAAAGGAGAAGATGGTATGTTTGGTAATGGCACTATACTAGTCCAGTGTTGCACTAGAAAGAGACATAGGAAATGTGCACAAAAGTAGGGCATCATCGTAGGCAATCATGTAACAAGAATGCCTAAATGCTCTTAAATGTTGTTGGGGGTCTTCCTTACTATTAAACTTGGTGAATTTTTGAAGTTCCCATTCTGTTGTATAAGGTCTACTAGGGACTGAAGGGTGAATGGGCTCATTATATATTTGGTCATAAGATAAAATGTTATGGGCTCTCGAAAGGGATGACTCAAGAGTTGACATTTTGTCCATGATTATTTGCATTAAGTCTATTAGAGGTAACATACCTAAAGGATTAAAAGGCACATATTGTGGTTGGGGAATATATTGATAATTAATAAGAGGCTGGGAGATGGTCCCATACTGATAAGAGGTTATGAGAGGTTGGATAGATGACATATAAGGATATGTAGCTACTAGTGGTTGGGTAGTAGATATACACCCTTGTAGGTTAGGGGTATAACCAAAGTTAGATGATGCTATTAATTTATGAGATGCTAAGGTAGGTTGATTTGTGGTTGAATTGGTAATTAGGGGGGTGGTCATGACCTTTGTGCTAATAGGTGGTGAGGTAGAAGGGATAGGTACCCATAATCTTGGTAAAGAGGTATTAATCAATGGGCTAGGTTTGATAGAGGGGAGGTTGGAGATGCTAGTGGTGGGTGCCCCAGCTACAAGTGGGACATGATGGGTTAAAAATTGGGTTGTCCCCAAAGTATAGGAGTCATTAATAGGGGTGGATGGTGTAAGGGTAATGATTTGTTGGATAGGTTAGTTCTCAGCCATAACATCAAAGGGATTAATGGTTGAATATGCCTAGGTGGTTAAAGGTTGGGTGGTGACCATGACAATAGGGATACCCTCCATAAAGTGGGATGACATGTCATAAGGAGGATCTTGAGGTGGAGTTGAAGTTGGCATTTGGTGAGAAGTGTTAAGATAGTACTGAAGGGCCACTAGATTATTGTCTAAAAAAGTGGTAAAATCCATATCTCCTTGGGGAAATATTTGAGGTAAAGTAGGGATTCCCAACAAACAAGGTGAATTTTCCACCTTAGAGATGTAATCCATAGATGAGGAGATAGAGGAGGTTGTTTTAGGTGATAGGTTTTGTTCTACCAAGTCTTGTTGATGAGTGATAACCATACAAAAAGTGGGAGAGAATACAAAAGAATAGACTCATTACTAAAATAAAAATAAGACAAAGTAAATAGTCAAGGTGATCAAGGAACACAAAAGAAAGTATATTTAATCCTAAAGTTATTTTTAAGATCACTTTGGCTTATGCCTTAGTTTATGAGAATGTGTGATAGAAGTTAGCTTGTAGATTAGGTACGATAAGTAGTCTATGGATAGTTTTAGGTTAGTTTTGGTGCTCAAAAGAATTTGTATTGGAATCAATATATGGCTTCGTATTTGGGCCTTCCCCCTTACTTCACAATCCTATAATAATAAGGGTGTTAGGTACTTAGCCAATATATATTGATATATAGAGTTTATACTCAACTAGAGAGATGAGTTGGTTCTCCTCTTGGTAATAACCTCTAAGTAGGATTGTCAAGAATGGGTAAAGTAACTGCTAGGTGATAAAATACCACTTGGGCCTTATCTCAAGTGAGTTATGATGTTTGATTGATTATGTGGTTTGGTTGTGTAATATAAGTGTGCTATAATTAATCCTGATGTTGTTAATTAAGCGAAGTGAGCTAAAAGAATTATGCAATCAATGGAAGTAGTATGTTTTAGACCCAAATGAAATATTGTTTTCAATTACAAGCATAGAAAAAGAAATAAGCATACAGATGTGGATAAAAATAAAACCCAAGTAGAGATGAGGGTCCCATCGGGTGTGCCAGAATATTTCACTCAAATTTTACTATTATTTAGAAGTAGTAAAATTATAAATATGGGTTGTGGTAGAAATACCTAATAAAAGTGCATGCATTAAATTAGAATATTATGGAGAGCTCTTCTTTGGCTTGGGAGGATGACCTACAAATAAGAAATCACTAAAGCAAATTTATGGGTTAGACAAATAGCTAGGTGGATTTCCTAGTGCTAGCTAGATCCTAGAAGTGAGAGCTTCCTTAGGGGCTATCAATCTACCATTTTAGAATAATTAAGTTTATAAAACAAAAAGAAATTACTTGCATCAATGATCAAAAGGTATTGAATTGTTAACAAGAATTGCTTGATAAAGAGATATGCTAGAATGATCAAATTAGTGATAAACTAATTAGTGTTAGTGCTAATGTGTTAAGGTATGGCTCAAAAGGTCTAAAAGGTGTATGTGAATAATCAAAAACTCTAAAAAGTGAATTAGGTCAGGTAAATGAGGTAAAATTAACTTGATGGCTTTTTCTTCCATAGGTGACCATCGATGGTTGAGTTGATTGTTAGTGGTTAAGCTTGACCATTGGTGGTTTGGCTGACCATCGATGGTTGAATATGTATAAAATTAGGTTTGATCCATAGTAGGTTGATGGGATTCATAGATGAATTTTAGGGATTGGGAAAAGGTTAAATTGATTGTGAAATAGAAATAAATCACATGAGTAGTAACAAACAAAAGCTTGTCTTAGAAGTGGGTTGGATGAGTAGTTGGTGTAGTTGGCATGTAGGTGAGATCTAACCTCATTTTGGTAGAGTATCAGTGATAAAAATCTTGGTTGTGAGGTGATGGAAAGTCATCTCTTAATGAAATGGATTGATAATGAAAATTATGTTGGTTAACCTACAAAAGAAAACTCTGAGTACTTGAGCTCTTGATAATAATTATAGATGCTTTTGCTCTTATAACTCTCTCCTTCTTATAGGAAAGGGACAAAGTTTCAAGAGGGAGTGTAACTAGGGATTCTAAATATAATTCATCTATGCGATTCCTCAAGGAGATTTGGATGACTTATATTTAGAAAAGGTAGCTGGTAATTTTCATGGTGTTTGCATGTAGAAGGTTAGGTGGTTGAGCCTGACTGTCAATGCTTGGGATGACCGTCGATGGTTAGCCTGACCATCAATGGCTGAGGATAAATGTCAAAATAGCCTCAAAGGCCATATTTAATCCTAGTAAAGCTAAATTAATGAAAATAGGCTTAGGTAAGAAAACAAGGTTTGAGGGGTGTACTATGGGTCATGACACTTGGAAATGCGTGTGCAAAATTTTGATGTCTATAGTTAGTTATAAGTACTAATTTTTATTTCTTTATTCCCTAAAATTTTTCCATTTATTGGTTTTCAATTTTTCACCCTTTTTTATATTTTTTTAATTTTTAACATTATTTTGAGAATAGGATTGCCATTTATTGGTTTTTAATCCTCCTCCTTTATTAGATTCCAAATCTTAGTCCTTAGTTATAGTGGGAGAATAAGTTTTTTCCCTATAATCAAACTTAACTTGAGAATGGATCTATTTTAATAATTAATATTTGCTTAGAGGTTGATGATAAAATCTTAGTCTATGACCTTTGACCAAGAGTGTTCTCTCACTTCCATAAATTGGAAGTATCTAAACTAGTCAATTGTCAAAATGTTGTCTACTTTGTAGGGACCTAAACACCTTGTGCAGAGATTGCCTTGGAAATCTTGGTACTTTGAGTCAAATATAAATTCCCAATCTCCCTCTTTGAATTTCCTTTCCTTGATATGCCTATAATGTCATGTTTTCCTTTAATATTGAATAAGTTTTTTTTACTGTAATGCCTCTAGTCTCATATCATCAAGTTCATTCAATTGAATAATTCTATCTATCTATGCTTAATCTAGATCTATTCTTACCTCCATTATTTTTCTCAAAGTCTAAAACTCAAATTTTATTGATAGTAATGGATTTTTTCCATAAAAAAATCCATATGGTGAAAAGCCTATGGTGGTCTTCCATGTTGTATTTTAAGTCCACACTACTTCAAGTAACTTGCTTACATAATATTTTATATTGATGCTTATTATCTTGGTCAAGATGTTCTCTAGTTCTCTATTAATAACCTCAAATTAACCATTGGCTTATGGATGGTACGTTGATGAATTTTTGTGACTTGATAGTGCTATATGAAGAATTTTATCATGTTATATCAAAATTTAAGGTCCTTAATATAATACTATTACTCTTGGTACTCCAAAATATTGCATGATCCTATAGTACAGTAAATCAACAACCACTTCTTCATGAACAAAGGGTAGAGATTAAAATTATATCCACTTTGTGACATAATCAATACATATTAGGATGTACATATTTACTTGAGATGGTAGATCAATGGATCTAGTGAAATCCGACCCTCATTTGTCATAGGGTCCTAAAATAACTTAAGGATGGAGGGGCATCTCATTAGGCAATGTAGGTTTCCCCATTATTTAGTAAGGATCACATTGCCAAACATATCTTTTCACATTTTTGTGAAGTGAGAGCCAATAGTATCTATCCCCAATGATCTTATGAATAATCCTTTTGGCTAAATAGTGGCCTCTTCCCAATTCATCATGAAAACATATCAAGATGTAATATACTCTATATTTTCTTATATACCCATGAAACACCATATCAAGTATACATTTAAAAAAAACACCATTAATCCATTTATAGTTCACATTATTTCTAACCAAATATTTTCTTTCTTTATGAGTGAAATCATAACAAAAAATTTTCCTAAGGCTAGATAGTTGGCCATATCAACAAGCCATGGTGTGTGTGTTGAAACTATGAACAACTAATCATATAGAAAAGTGTCTTCTAATAGCTCATGTTCACTTGAAGCATTCAGTCTTGATAAGAAGTAAACAACTATATTATCCTTTCATGGCTTATCAATAATTGTGATATCAAATTCTTATAAGAGTAGCAACCATCTAATGATTATTCCTCTTACCACTGGTTTGTTCATCAAATAACTTATAGAAGAATGTATTTATAAACAAATATTATATCTAGTGGTGTAATGGTATAATTTATTCATGACATATACGATAACTAGGAACTCCTTTTCAATAGTGGTGTAATTCCTCTTAGTAGGAGTTATATTTTAGTTAATGTAATAAATGGCATATATCTTAACTTATTCATATTTCTACCCAAGGATTTCACCTATAACATTGTTAGAGGAATAAATGTGCATGTGGAAGGGCTAATCATAATTAGGACCTCTCAAAATTGAAGTAGGAAATAGTTTTTATTTTGTTGACTCAAAATATTATCGACATTTTTCATTCCACAAAAATTCACTATCCTTAGTGACCAAAGAAAACATAGGTGCAACAATCTTACTAAAATATAATATAAAATGCCTATAGTACCCTATATGTCATAAAAAAAACTTGTTATATTAGTTTGGTTTTTAGGTGTAGGTAGGTTGGAGATTACTTTGATCTTCTTGGGAAAAGCTTGTATCCCTTGTATTGAGATGTGATAACCTAGGAAAATTCCTTAATCAACCATCATCAATAATTTCTTGTGACTTAAGGATAATTGTTGTTGTTCACACTTAGTTATCAATTTGTCTAGATTACTCAAGGATTTATCAAAATAATCACCATGTACTATAAAGTCATCTATGTACACTTATACAAAATCACTTGTTAAATTAGTAAAGAGAGTTGGGACTACCCTTTGAAAGGTAGTTGGTACACTGCATAGGCCAAAGGGTAACAATCTATATATAAATGTTCCCAAATTAAATGTAAAGGTTATTTTATTTTGATATTTTGGAACTACCCTTATCTGATTGTATCCACTAAACCAATCAAAGAAGGATAAATACTTCTTCCCAACTAATTTATCTAAGACTTGGTCTATAAGAGGCAAAAGGAAGTAATTCTTCACAGTGGATTTATTAATTTCTATATAATCTATGGATATCATCAATTTTAAATATTTCTCTGGTACTATTAAAAATGGTGAGACCCATTGACTATCTGATATGGGATAGATGAATCCTACCTATAATAATTTTTTTATTTATATTTTGATCACATCTCTTATTGTTGGATTGATCCTTCTCTATGGTTGTCTTATTGGTTTGATATTTTCAATGTAGATATGATGAGTGCATATGATTGGATGAATGCATTTCATGTCACTATACTCTAGAAAAATCTTTTATATGGATTTTTAGTATATCAAAAACCTTGGTCTCCTACTCATTATCCAACCATTTATTTATATTTAACATTTTTCATGTTTTAACTTCTAGTTTTTTTGTACCTAGATAGATTGAACTGACTTGCCTAAATTCACTCATGAGAGATTTGAAAGGGAAAGGATGTGTCTAAAACATGTGGAATTTTTTTTACATCTTTGAATAATGACTTCCCCTCTTAAATCACACATGTAAGTGGATATAGTAAAGCTAAAAGAAAGTTTTTTTTTTTACTATTATGTGCCCAACTAACAATACTCTATTGGAGAGATGCATGATCATATATTTCATTAAGAGTGACTTCAAATTTGGTTTAGTTACCATTCAAATATGGTCTAACACATTCTAGTTCTAGTCTAGTGGGATCCAAAGCTAGAATGGGCATTTCTAGAGCCATACTAATGGACTTCATAGTAATATTATCTTTATTGATATATCCTATCAACTCTTCTTCTAGTTCATTCACCTGACTTTCAACCACTATCATGGCCAAAGAGAAAACACTATTATTTTTTATTCTGGTTCATCAACCCATAAGTGGTATGAAGGATCTAGAGATGGTTTAATAGATGGGTATAAGTGAATTTTATTTACCTTTAAACCATTTGAAATGGTAATTTATTCAAATATATATTCTATGAGTGTTGTAGTTATGGCTAGCCATGGTCTCCCTAGGGTCAATGTATAACCTAGTTTCTATCTCTTAGGCCAGAGTATCATGAAATCTATGGGGAGTTGCCAAGATTATAATGTTACTAATACATCCTCTATGATTCCTTCTAGTTTGGAAATAGATTGATTAACCATTTTTAATACTGTATTAGTAGGTTATACCCTAGTTAGTGAGAGTGATTTCAAGGTGTCTATTGTCATAACATTGATAAAATCTCCTAGGTCCATTAACACATTGGGTATTTATATTTCCTTATTTATTATATTCACAATGATAACTAGACTTCCAGGGTATCCATATTTAGGCAATAGTAATTTTCCCACTAATAAGTCAACAAGTTTACCCTTTACATGTATAGTCTTAGGGTATTTCCTTCTTATCACTGGATTTTTCATGCATAAACATTTGATGAATTTATTGAGTTACATAATGTTTCTAACTGATTTTAGTAGTGGGATTTAAATGTTAAATTTCCTTAGATTTTGAGATAAATCAAACTCAATTTTATTAATTATTTCCTTAAGTATTTTAGGGAAAGGAATTAGGGAAAGAACAAAAATAGTTTCTTGAATTTTTGTTCCTCTTGAGTGTTTTATTTTTCTATGGTTGTCTCAAGAATGGCTTGGTTTTTCTCTCATTCCAGATATTTTGATGGTTATTGGAGGACTATTTATCACTTCACCTAATCTTAGTTGAACATTACTATAGTTAGTAACACTAACTCCCATGGTTCCTTATTGTTTAGTTCCATAGATAGGGGTTTCCTACTTATTTTAGGGGTTTTCTACTAGGTATGTAAGTAATTGAGGATGATTCAATTTTTTAGTTTATGGAGTCTGAGTGGTATGAAGAGGCATCAAAACTTGTTGAGGTACAAACCTCATTTTAAAATTGAATTTTTGAGGTACCCATTATTGATTTGTTTGTGGAATCCATAGTTGTTGGTTTTGTCGTGATACCCATGGCTTTGATGATGTCTACTCTTTTGGAGGACAAGTTGGTGGTGCCCAAGTTTGTGGATGTGTCAGTTTAGCCCATAACATCATCCATGGATTGGAAGGAGCTTTGGGAATAATGTAATTTAGATCCTAATTATAAGAGAAATTGTTCCCTTACATTTTTATGTAATTGAGATCTTATGTTAGTTGGGTATTTTGTTTCAACTAATTTTAGAGGATAGGGAGGAATCAATTATTTGTTTCATGATATTTTTTTTCAAAAATTCCACATATATCTATCCTATTAAGAGGACAACCTCAGATTGCATATTTCAACCTACATTTTGGAAAATACATATCTAGAGGTTCAATAGTAGCATTAACATTTGATTTTAAGCCATCTAGTGTAGTGTTTAATTGAACCACAATGTTTTTTTTTAGATTTTAAAATTCCTCCATGATTTTTCCTAATAATTTATTCCTTTTCCTATTTATAGCTTCCTAATACTAACCCTTATTCTTGAGTAGTTCTTACATAGCTCAGAAATATCATTAAGACCTAGTTTGTTTATGTCTCCTTTTCCCATTAGGTTCAAAGATTCTTTGGCATCATTTTTCAATACCTTTAATAAAATAATTTTAATTAATTTTATTCTAACTCATATCCACACCCCTTATGTGCAAATAGAAAATGGTCAATGTAATCTTCCAAATTCTCATCCTCTTTTTGTTTTATATAGAAGAATTCCTCCTTATTCCTTACTCTACAATAGTATTAGTATTTATCTAAGAAAATATTTTCCATCTAATCCCATTATATATATATATATCCATATTTGGTAAAAACACAGTTTTATAGCATGTTTCATATCCTTTTACATATATACATCTTTTGACTAAGAGTTAGATATCTAGTGGTGTGGTCTCATGTGGACCTCTTCAATTCCATCTTATTTCACTTGCTTTATATACTCTTGTAGGACTATATGTTTTAAATTATATTTTATCTAGTGTATCATGTTGATCCCTAGCTATGTTTTCTATCATCCCTATGTTTTCATCCTTTGGACACATACGTCTATATTGGACTCTTATGTCAACATAAGTGTCTAGACTTATCATTTTATTATTTTCTATATCTTTTGCTTAGTGATAGTTTTGTTTTATCCCCATTTTTCATCCTATTTTTAGTCTTTAAAATTCCATTAGGTCTTAATTTAAAATAAATATATCCTTATATAAATAAAATTTATGGTCTAATTACACTACCGAGCAATTTAATCAAGAAAGTTATAATTAGCAAGTATTTTATATTCTAAGATATCAAATTCCACTACAGTACTATATTGAATATATGAAGTGCTCAAAAGGTCACTATACTCTTTCATTATATATACCAAGGGGTGATATAGGAGAACGAGAATATAATTTCACAATTAAAATTCCAAACACATGCTTAGGAGAGAGAACTACATGTGAGTTTGAGGCCTTCTTTAGAGTATTAACTATGTAGGTAGCACTTAGAAATAAATGGGGTTGTTAGGGATAACTCAAATCACATGCTAAATACCTTTTACCAAGTTATAAGAGGTTAAATGAAATACGATTAGGGTATTTATTATTAACTAGATCTCATGAATATACATACATATTTTGAGGTACCAAATAGGCACATAAGTGATAGTGCATGTTTGATAGGAGTTTTGATCCACTTTTGTGCATAATTTGGGCTAGACACTTGCATCGAAGTTGGACCCATATGTTGATGCAATTTTTTATGGTCGATGAAAGTGTCTTATAGGTGAACATAGCTAAATTATAGAGTGAGGAATTTTTGAATCTTAATTAATGTCCTAAGATGACTCCAAATCATGGTCTTGTCCTAGATCCAAACATCAAACAATATATGATCTCTCTACCCCTTAGTTGTAATATATTTAATAGTATTTATTATACACATGAAATTAGGTAAATTTGTATTATTGATTGAATTTTAGTGTGAATTTGAATATATTATTACTTATTTCAAATAATTTTATTTTCTTAAGTGTCTTTGTGTAAAACCCTAATTAACATAAAACATTCTGGTGAACTCATCCTCTATTTTTTAAACCTAACCCTAGTTTACATGTAGGGTTTTTTCTCCTTCCAAATTTTACTTCAGGTTTATGTATGTATTTTTCAAATCTATTTTTATTACCTAGACAAGATTATTTATATCTTTGCTCTAGGAATTTTTATTGCTCTATTTGTGATTGGGTGCAAATTTAAAGTTATCATGTATTTTTTTACACGAGGCCCCATAAATACCCACCCTTTTGATTATTTATTTAATGTTATTGATGATCAATGTATTACATATGAAGATTTTATGACAAATTTAAAATAGTCTAACACCTCTTCTTTTGCTTATAAATATGACAATGAAAGAATTAATGTTGAAAATACAAGTATACATTAACATGGAAATGATCATAGTATTATTTCATATGGCTATGAGTGTAGTGATATTCCTCTTGGGTATGTAGAGACTAGATCTCTTTTTTATTCTCTTTCTAATGATGAAGGGTCTAAAATTCAAGTACACTAAATTTTGTTAGTGCCTTGCAAACAAATGATACCACAAATAAGTAAGAAGTTATCATTCATCATGTTACAAGTCAAAATTTTATACATTCTCTAGATGGATAAAAAATTAAGTGTCTTTACTATCCTTCCAATAATGAACCTATTGAATAAATTAAGTGTGTTCCTTTTTATCAAATTGATGATACTCTTGAAAATATTATCTCTTATTTGGATCACTCAAATGAAAATAGTGAAATTACTCTTCCTGAAAAAATTAATGAGTAAAATTCATTTACTACTTACTCTCCTCCATTGCTTGAATGGTAAAATGAAAATACATGTAAAGGTCCTAAGAAAATGGTTATAAAAGATACTGTTGACCAATTTTGACCCTAAGTCAAAAATGGTCAACCCCTATAGGTTGAAACTTTTAATAGGATTATTAAAAAATTTATATGGTCTTTAATTTCTTGTAATGTCTTCAAAATGGTCTCCATGTGGTCATATTTATCCTTAATTAGGATTATTTGAGTCTTGGTCTCATTTGTACTTATATAGTCTCAAGGTCATTTATAAGGTCTTGGTGTTTTCAAGTGTGATAAAAGGATTATAATGGTGATTATTAATTATATGAGGTTTTACTCATGTCTTGAAAGTATTGTTATCATGTATTAACATTTTATTATGTTCTTATATGCCACAAAGTCATTTTGGCCAACTTTTTGGATATTTTGGAGGAGTTGTACGTAAAAATACCAAAGGAAAAATGTTTTCATAATTATAATAGAATAAAATATGTTATATAGGGTTCATATATGGTCATATACTGACAAAATTTCATTTCAATACCCAAAATGAGAAAATACTCTTTTATAAGCACTTTTGGTGCTTAAGCACTTGTACGGCCTTAGGAGATTAAATTGTAGGTGAAAATGGTTTGAATGAGTATATTTGGATTAAATAGGTAAAATTAAATATTTTTTATCAAGTTTTAAATATTATATATGTGTGTGTGTGTGTGTGTGTGTGTGTGTGTGTGTGTGTACATGTGTGTATATATATATATATGTATATATATATGTATATATATTTATATATATGTATATATATATATATATCTATATATATTTATATATATGTATATATATATACACACATATATATACATACATATATACATACATATATATATACATACATACATACATACATACATACATACATACATACATACATACATACATACATACATACATACATACATACATACATACATACATACATACATACATACATACATACATACATATATATATATATATATATATATATATATATATATATATATATATATATATATATATATATATATATATATATATATATAACACTCTTTCTTCCATCACCACCTTCACAAACTTAAAAAGGTAAAATTCAAATGCATGGTATGGCTAGGAGAGAGAAAGTTGGAAGCTAAAACTTTTTAAATGTTATGGGTCCTAATTATATTAAATTTTATATCATTATTTTTAATATTCATTTCATATCCTTTATGAACAATCATTAAGAGTGATATCAAGTCAATATGCCTTGTCCATTCAAGTAGGGTCTAATTTTGCTCTTGTTTCTTCATGCAAAAATTAGATGGATGAGAATGGTTTTGTGGGATGTTTTTAGAGGTTAAAATATTAATTTAAATTATTTTTTAATCAACAAAATCAAATTTATGAGGTATATTTATCAAAGGAATAAGTGCCTAAAACATGTGAAACATATCACCCCATTTACAAGTGTTTTTGGTTGGTTTGAAGTGTTGCTACCTTTAGAGGTTTTTAGGTTATTAATCACTCATGTAAAATATAATATCTCTCATGATTAATGTGTTATATATTGAAAATTAATGATTTGAAAATAACCTTTAAAGAGACATCATGTTTTGCACTCTTTAGAAGCATGGTTTGTGCATAAATGGTCTTTTACAAATTTGAATTCCAAGTTTGGCCCAATTGGAAATGAACACCAATGATAAAAAAAGATAATGAAATAAAATATTTAAGACATTTTAAACTGAAGTAAATGAGCATGATGCTCAAATTTACTCTCTATAAGGACTTGGATGTGTTTCATCCACCCACAATTCTACAGACTTATAGGTGATATTCATGGCCTAGGTTTCATGTTTAGGATGTTTTGGTAATGGAAAAATATAAAATATACTCATAAAACATTCATTTTATCTTTTTATAATCCTTTTCATCATCAAAAGGAATGAACTATACTATAGACTCTATTATATACATAAACTTTCATACAAGATGATTGTATACATAGTATGTACATGTGAATGGGAACATTTGAGGTTGTATAGTGCTATCAGGAGATCCATAGGATTATTTATAGGTTATAGATAATGGGAAAAGATTTTATATAATAATAAAAATATCAAAGGGATTGAGAAGTTATCTTAGAATCCTATGCAAGCAAAATGAAGACCTATATGTGATAGACTTGTAGGTCATCATTTTGGACTAAAACCAATTATTTCAAGAAGAAGGCAGATGTGGAAACATAACTCAAAGTGGGTATAGGAGAGGTTAAAAATAAATGAAATTTAATAACCATTTTAAATCCAAAAGAGATTCAATAAGATTGAGCCTATAACCTTAATGCTCACACGTAGGTTTGTATATGGAAATAAGAAGGCAAATGTCTAAAAATGTCAGAAAAGGTCAATGAAAATTGAAAAATAATGAGAGTAATCCTCCATGAAATATGGATACTTTTAGTGTGCCATGATGGATTTGATAAACCAAGTTCAAGATCTTAT
Organism: Torreya grandis; assembly: GCA_037957365.1. Taxonomy (NCBI): domain Eukaryota; kingdom Viridiplantae; phylum Streptophyta; class Pinopsida; order Cupressales; family Taxaceae; genus Torreya; species Torreya grandis. Next base: position 367,995 of record JARHVA010000402.1, on the reverse strand, counting down.
GCTCAAACCCTTCTCCAATGACCACCTATAGCCACACTTTGAGAAGTTGTAAAGAACATTTGCGTGTTTGGAAGGATGTAGTGTTTTGGATAATTCTAGGAGGATAAAAAATATAAATAATTTAAAAATATTTATTGAGATGTTAAATTTTTTTTGTGAATAACTTGAAACCCACAAATGCATTCAAACACCTAAATGAGTATCTACATGTTTACTAAGCAAAATAGACCATTTACAAAGCTTGAGAAGAGAAAGTCACCTACAGTTAGTAAGAATGGAGTTTGGGTGAGATAATGACCAAGTAATGAAAAAATATGAGTCAAAATAACTCAATGAAATTAAATAAAGGTTTAGAAAAAGATGACCAAACTAAGTCATTTCAACCCTATCTACACAGTCAATGTGACCTATAGGCCTATCTGCCTTGATAAGGGAAGGTTGCTTGTTTATAATGAATATGGGAGGTTTTTGTGAAGAATAAAATAATTAATATGATTATATGATGTTTTTTCAACATTCATATAGTCCTCAGACTCAACAATAGAGGTAAAAATGTTAAAAACACTATCTAGGTCTGTAGACCCTAAGACCACACACAGGTAAACCCTATGAACAATCATAAACAAGTGGTCTTTTTTGGATAAATATGAAGTAATTAGGGTATTTAAAAGTGAAATATTATATTAAAAAGCCTTCAAGACCATATATATGTATGGAAGGCAAGAAAAGTATCACTTTAGCCTTTAAGACCTCCTTAAGCTCCTTTCATGCAAGATTGTTATCCAAAAACCAACCTTCACTCACTTGTTGTGACATTAAGATAATGAATGGAACTAAATTTATTTCAAGGTTGATAATTAGGTATTCAAACTTAAATATTGTGTCATAATTTATTATATTGGGTCTCTAACCTTCATGAATAAAGCTTAAAAACTCAGACCCCTCTCTAATGGCCTGCTTGCAACCTGAGAGCCAACTTCTTGCACTCATAACTATATGGAAAGGATTTATGGGAAATTAATAACTTGTGGAAAGTTTATTATGGTTATTCACTTATTTTTTTTAAATTTTTTTAGAGATTGAGGGCCTAGGGTTTATGAATAATTGTTAAGAACCAAAACCAGTTTAAACCATCTTACAACCCTAGTAAAGACCTGATATGGAAGATTGATCTTGTAAACACATTATATTATTTAGTTTAATCATATAAACTCATTAATTTTTTTTTTATATTCTCAAGGTGTAGTTCATATGTACCTCCAACTGTACATATTACATTAAATGCCTTATTTTGTAAGGATTTTTGGTGTTTTTAGGGTTTTAAATAGTGAAACACTTGAAAACTATTGGGTAGGGTAATTTTATATGTATTAAATTTATTAAATCCTAAAAATACATACAATATATCCTATAAGTGATTAAACAAACCTCATTTTTCAAGGTAGTCTTCAATAAGCTAAAAAAGAGACTAGGTTTCAAGACCATTTCATGGTTCTCACACTTCCACAGGGTCTTAGGGCCTCAAATTTGGCATGGAGGTTGGTGAAAATCCAGGTAAATTTAATGAAATGATTTTTTGTTATTTCACATATGGGGGAGAGATTTGGATCAGAAAATTAGTCTTCTAGGCAAGGAGGCCTAATTGGGAGAAGAAAGCAACAAAATAAACACATGTACACTGACTCTTGAGACCTAAAATTTGGCATGGATTTGTAAATAAATATTGGGTCATAAAATATATTTTCATTTTATAAGGATAATATATAAACTATCCTACATAAATAGGTTTACATGATTTTAGGGCTACAAGGAAAGGAGGCCTAATGAGAGCTTAAGGAGCAAAATGGAGTCTTGAGAGTTGTTACATGAACAAAAATTGATTTAATAAAGTATAATAAAATATTTTAATTAATTTTATGGATAAATAGTACCTTTATGTAGTTTAATTCAAGTTTTGAGCCATTTGAACAAAGCTAGGTGTGGGAGATGAAGGGGTTTCAAGACACCTAAGCATATGAATGATGATTGCCACTAAAATGTTAGATAAATGTAGTTTATAAATTAAAAAAATGTGTTAAATTATAATTTATTAAGGTATTAATGTATAATTTATGATGAAAATTTCCATTTATCACTTCTCATATGCAAAGAAGGGCAATTTTTAAGAAGATGTGTAAGGTGTCAAGTTGGGTTTCTAATTCCTACGCCACTTGGATGGTGAAGAATATTTAGAGGAGATAAAAATGTAATTATAAACCTATTTAAATATTTTATATCTCATTTTTTTTAACTCTCATATATACACTTGCCAATTTCCTCCTTTACACCCCTCTCTCTCCCTTCCTCTTTCCTTTATATAAGTTGCCACTTTTGGCCTTTTAAGACATCCACATTTGGTATGGAAAAGACATAATTATTTGAATAATAATTTTACCTTGGAATAAATATTTTAATTTAGTTTTAATTTCTCAAATTCATGCTTAAGTGTGTGAAGTAGTTCATGGTTGAATGCCAAGTGATAGTTATCTCTCCTTGTGTTCATCTCACTCTTTCATGCTTTGTGTAAATGATCTTCCTTATAACAGGTCTCATGATGTGTAAATGGTTTTTTTGTGTGTATTTAAGTGTTATTAATACTATTATTATATGTGATAATACATATTATTCATCTACCTTGAGAAACACATTGCACATTACCTCCATGATGAAACACTTTTGTTAGGGGAACCATGAGTTGTGAGATCAGCTTTGCAAATTATCTTTCATAGTATAGGTTCAAGTAGGATTATGAAATTCATATTATTACATCAACTCTATTAGATTATTTTTAATCTCATTATATCCCTTTTCCTTCAAAGTAATTAGTTTAGTGTTTAGTTGTAGGTGTTGTGCAAGGGAGCTAGTTCTTCAATCTATAGATTCACCTCTAAGAATTGATACCCACAACATATGAGGTGTTTCAATGTTAAAAAAAATTTGAGGATGGTGTATCCCTCCTTAGGATTAAAATTTGTTTGATAATAGATACATTATGTGGATATATAATTAAATTTCTAAGTACATTTTATACAAATAAAATTGAAACTTGCATTATTTCATCTCTTAGTATTTCAAATGAAGTAGAACATATTTCTTTTCTTCCCTCCTTTTCCTATTCTACCAAAAAGGAGCATGTGTTTACAAGTGAAGTACCTTCACCTACTCCTATTATATGTCAAACAACTTCAAATAAAATATCACCTCATGATGATGACGATACCAACCTTCATGCCATCCAAAATTATATAATTATCTCTTTATCCATGGATGCTCCTTTACCAAATATTATGCAACTAGGTGGTGATCCTCTTTTATAAGGTGGTCAAGAATCTATCACTCCTATGTTTTATATTAAATTTAGTTTATAAGCTCTAAGTAAATATTCAACCTATTCACCACTATCTACTTGTTATATTTTATCCATTATGACTACCAATAGATATCTTCAAGAATATGTAAATACCCTTAAGTTTAAAGCTTCATCTCATGAGGATAACTTTGAGGAGAATATGTTAAATGAAGAAATATTACATGAGATGTGTTTGAATTTTATTACCCTTAAAAATTCATCATGCCTAAGATATCCTACTTTAATGTTAATGATGATCCTACTATTCACATGTAAAAATATATAAATTCATTGAAACATTGAGCTAAGGATGGATGCCTGATATTGAAGGACTTCCATCAAAGTTTAACTCAATAGGTTATTGAATGGTTTTATATCCTCTCAAATGGTTCCTTGTTAACATTAAAAAAACTTGAATATGTGTTCTTATCAAATTTTCATTGATATACCATACCAAAGTTACCATTGGAAAATTTACAAGTATTAACCCAAAATGACACTAAGTCCACTACAAACTATGTTATCAGATTTAAGGGCATATTGTATTCCTTAAGCAACACCCCCTCAGATTTGGAAGTGCAATTTATATTCAGTATAGGTATTATTTATCCTCTTAAAAAAGATCATTGCATATTACCTTTGCTTCATTTGATATTTTATATTAGGATGTGCATTAATATGAATGTGTTTTAAAAAATACAAAATTTAGTTACCTATTTCACCACCTAAAAGAAAACATGGTACAAATAATATCTTCAAATAAAATAAGAAAAATCAAAAGTGTGATGAACCACTTCAAAAAAATTATTCATAACTAGCAATGCATTCCAAATAATAAATAGTAAAGGTATTAAGTAAAGGAAAATAACATACTTACCAAACACCCCATATATTTAAAGCATCTATCTCTACAAAAATATAATAACTTCATTTTGACTAGTACTAAAATAAACCACATGATATATTTTGCACATTCTTAAATAAAGGAATGATAAATATTCACCCTAATTCTCATTACCCACCACACAGATTTGAAAAGGTAATAGAACAACACTTTTTCACTTACCATGGTATAAACATGCATCGATATAATGATTGTTTTTTTCTTGAGAAAAAGATTACACAATTACTCAATTGAGAAAGAATACACACACACACACACACACACACACACACACACACACACACACACACAATTCTACATAATTATTATAGAGGATATTATAAGAGGGTCAAGACATCCCATGTTGTCCCTTTTGAGAAATAGGTGGTGAATCAACCTTCACATAAGATGATCACTAGTATAAGTCCTCTTAGTTCACCCTCTCCTAGGACTGATCTCTCCCACACTAATCCTACCAAAAAACCATTGGTCAATCATGTCCTTCATAAATAGAAATGTGGAGATTGTGTACCTACACAACATATATGGGAACCTAAAAAGATACATGTAAATTCATAGGATATTTCTATAGATAATTTAGAGTTAGCAACATAAACAAAACCAATGGTTCCATTACCACGTGATGATTACAATCACGCTCTCTTATTTCCATCCATATTTCATTGCATATGGTAATTTATTTATTACCATTACAATACAAGCATTTCATTAAATATAAATATTTGTTATATAATTTATTATATACAAACATACATTAAAAAAAAAATGAAATTAAACTATATAAAAAGTAACAAAGAATTAAAAATTACATATCCATTTGAAGTAAAATAAACCATGTGAAGTGTCATATATATATCAAAATGGTACATAATTTATAAAATTAATAATATCAATCATATATTGGGGGTATATACCTAGGTATATACTCATCATCACTGTGTATATCAACCACCCTCACACCTATAGATATAGAATCACTTATTTCTAGTGTGGGCCCCCACGCTCATGATAGCTTGCAAATTCTCTCCTCATATGTGCCTATTCAACACACTATCTCCTCATGATCATGCCAAAAAGTGTCATTATCACTCAATCAAAACCTACATGATCTATGTGGCACTACATTATGAGATGTCTCATCTATCTATCTTGGTACACATCTCTTCCCACTCAATTTTTTACAATGTGATACATAATCTCCCTCACTATAGGATCAAATAAGGGTGCATGAGAACCTGAAATATCAAAAAATATCTCAATGAATCCATCAATAGCTATATACATGGGTGCATGCTAAATGAGATCCTACACCATTGGCTTACCATGGTAGTCCACTCCTGATCACCTACACATAAAAAATACAAAGTATAAATTAGATACAATCATCAACCAAATACTATGTCAATCAAATACAATAATTAAAAATTAGGGTACTTACACATGGATATAATAGTCACCACATCTATAGGATCTAATCCTATGGGGGCACCATCACTTCTATCTCCTCCTACATCTCCTTATACTACATGTATAACACTAGGATGGGAAACTATAACTGGGAATAATAATGGCTAGTGGGTCCTTGAACACCATTATGTGTAACCATTCATACATCTTGCATCATCCCATATATCTAGGGGAATCATAAGTTCTCTCTCATCACCAAGATGTGGGGCTAGATCCCTAGGCATAGGTGTTAGTCTATCATTGGGCCTATTCCTACTCCACATTGTACACTATCATGGGTATGGTACTGATGAAATCCCATAATCTAAGATAAATTACTATAATAAATGATCATACTAGAATAATTCATATATATCAGGAGTCTGGTCAACTAACCACATGCTAATCTGAATCCTTTGAAGCTCATGCCCATCCTTGGGACACCTAAAAAATAACTTATATGTATGCCACATAATTTAATCCAATATAAATCAATCTAAAATGGTGTGATACTCCATCGTGGAGTGTATTCTACCATGGGGGAGTGTCCACTACTCGACAAATGTCTACAGATGGGCCCAGCCAACTAGTGGTCCACTAAAGGGCTAAATTACTATAATATGGTCATACCCACACCTATAATAAGTTATGAGCTCCAATACCACCATAGTTAATTTTCAATGCAAATATATAGAAAAAATTCATATAGGTGGGCTAATATGGTATAACCCCAATAATATCAAGTACCATGCTACAAATTATATGATACATGCGATAAGACATTTAAATAGTTACACCCTCCATTACTATAAATGAGGCCAATATTACACAAATGAAATTTAACATTCACAAAATGTCACCTATAATAATGATTTCAAGATGCACCACGTTACTTAGATCTACATTTTGTGCTTTTTACCTAGTAAAATACCTATAGGACCACTAAATGTAACCATGACTACCATATCTTATAACTTGTGCTCTCTCACCTTTGATAGGTAATCATAAAATGTGAAACACATCCTCCAATGTAATTATCATCTTCCCTATTGAGATCTAAAAGGTATAGGTATTTGGATTCTACATCTCAACTAGTGTTGTGAGAAGTTAGACATAATAAGGGCCACATGGTCCAGTTCATCTCAATCTATTATGACCTAGTCAACCACATCTAGTCCTAACTCTCTCACCATGGAAAAATACCTACCATGCCAAAACTCTAAGATATGTAAATATTTTATCAAAAAAAATAAAAAAAATCATTAGTTAGGGAATTACATAAATCAAATAAATAATTTATAGTTAAAACCCATAAAAAATAGAAAGACAATAGTTTCAGATGCTAATGTTAACACAAGACACAAGCATCAAATAGTTGCACCAAATAATAGCCACTAGCATCGAGACCTAGACATATCTATCCCAATCTTTGATGGAAGTGTCTGTTGACACTTAAAAACAAAACAAGTTTCTATAAGGGAACAAATTTAAAAACTATAACTTTACCATGTGATTCACATTTAAGCCTAGTTATCAACTCTTCAAAACCCTGATTGGCTACGGATGTCTAGAGCACCTCAAATAATAGTGGTCATGGGGCTCTACCACATGGCATTGTATTTTTATACTTATATCTCAAATTTTCAAAAGGATCAAAGTAAAAATTAAATTAAATTTCTATTTAAAATCCTAATATAAAACTTTTATAAGAACTTTAAATACACATATCTTGAGTACTGGATGCCCAAATTCAAAACCGTGAGTTATGTTGAGGCTCAAGGAATGAGTCCTTTCATATTATCTCATTTTTAACAACTTAATAGGAAATATAAAAAAATACCTAAAATTTTGCATACACATAGATATTATTCCAAATTATAGGTGGTACCAACACAATATTACATTATCTAGCACCAAAACTATAGGCTAAAATTGGTTACTATACAATCATATATATGACATTATTACTTATTCTTTTTGTGATGAGGTGATTAGCATATTCTATTTCCCCTCCTCCCAAAAGGGGGGATATTGATGCGGGCATGTCATATAAATATGGATTCTACATACTCACAATTTTATATTTATTGGGGGCATGTTATGAGAACATGTCCCCCACATTTATTTAGTATTCAACATATCCAACTTATAGAGGGAGTATGCTTTTAAAAAATGTCCTCCACATTTGTACACAATTCTAAAATTATCCAAATTATAGTGGGGAAATGTTATGGAAATAAGTCCTCCACATTTTTATCATGTTAAAACTTGCTAGATATCCTTCACATCATATGATTAAGATATATATTTGTGTCAGCATTCTATACATTAATATTACTGTTATATGTAAATTTATGTAGATTACACAATGATAGTACTTATGAAAAAACCAAAAGAAACAATCTACATATATTATTGTATTCAATCCAAATATAATGGGGGAATTAACAAGGGTTCATTCCTTTTATGTACTTATACATTGATCTATTTTCTAGATTCACCAGATTATCAAGGATTACTATCACATTATGGATTACTACTATATCATGGACTTTATCACATCATGGACTAACACCTAGCTTGGACTATTATGGACTATTATTTGGGCCTTATTTGTATATAGTGATTGGATATAATTATATATTAGAGTGATTAAATCATCTAATCTTACCAGGTTATGCACTAAGTTGTTTTGATTAAGAGATGATACTCTCGATGGTTGAAGTACTCATTTTCCTATTTTAGGTTGGGGGCATAATCACATCTCAACTCTCCTTGATCTAGATGCAACACCACTAGGGTATAACCTAGTTGCCCACTTATGATCTCACTCATCTTCATAACCAAAAAATGGATGTTGTTGTAATCCCCCTTCTACTTCTACAATTTCTAACATTCTAGAGTCATTACTAAAAATCACATATACAGGTGCATTCTATCCATGCTATTTCTTTACATTACTTTATATTATTTTTCATATACATATTATATACACTAATTAATTTGTGAAATTCCTTTTATTTTAGGTAATATTAGAATAATAGGTCCAAATAAAGTTCAATTGAAGATAAGGTGTGTTGTCCACACCAAGGTATTCATTTTCTTTTCCTTTAAACTAGTAATTTTAGTTTTAATACATTATTATATTAAAATGGGGTAAATATAGATACCCATATTTGGTAAAAATAAAATTTCATAACATGTTTCATAGACTTTTACATATATACATCTTTTGACTAAGAGTTAGATATCTAATGGCATGGTCTCATGTGGACCTCTTCGATTCCATCTTATTTCACTTGCTTTATCTACTCCTATAAGACTGTATGTTGTAAATTGTCTTTTATCTAGTGTATCTTAGGGATCTGCACATATATTTTCTACCATACTATGTTTTTTATCCTCTGGACACCTACATCCATTATGGACTCTTATGTCGATGCAAATGTCCAACTACGATGCAAGTGTCCAGACTTATCCTTTTATTATTTCCCTTATCTTTCACTTCGTGACCATTTTGTTTTATCCCATTTATTCATCTTGTTTTTGGATTTTCACATGCCACTAGGTCCTAAATTAAAATAAAAAAACCCTATATTTAAATTTTTTTGGTTTAATTACACTAAATAGTAATTTGATCAAGCAAGTTCTAATTAGCAAGTATTTTATATTCTAAGCTATCAAATTGCATTGCAATACTATATTGAATATATAAAGCACTTAAAAGTTCACTATACTCTTGCATTATTTGTACCAAGGGTTCCTATAAGATAAAGATCATATAGTTTCATAATTACAATTGCACATACATGCCTAGGAGGGGGAACTACAAGTGAGTTTGAAGCCCTATTTGAAGTATTGGATATGTAGGCAACACTTAACAATATCTAGGGTTGTTAGGGTTTGGTTGACTCATGTGCTAACACTTTTTGACAAGTTTATAGGAGGTCAAAGGAAAGAGGATTAGATTTTTACTTATTAGTTGGATCTCATACACAGATGGACATATTCTACGGTACCAAACATGCACACAAATGATAACACAAATTTTACTAGAATTTTGATCCACTTATGTGCATATTTTAGGATAGACACCTACACTAAAGTCACATATATATGTAAACACAATTGTATATGGTAAATGCAATAATCTTATAGAAAAAAATAGCCAAATGTAGAGTAAGCAAATTCCAAAGACTAATTAATGTCCTAAGACAATTCTAGATTAGTATTAGATCCTAGATCCAAACTTAGAACAATATATGATCTCTCTATCCCTTGGTTTCACTATATATAATATTATTTATTATACATAATAAATTAGGTAAATTTGTATTATTTACTATATTTTAGTGTGAATCTAAATATAGTGTTCTTCAAAAAAGTTTTATTTGCTTAAGTGTGTTTATGTAAAACCCTAAATAACATAAAACACTTATGTGTGAATATAATTTGGGTTTAAACCCATAAATCCTCTCATGGATGAATCCTTAAGTTTATAAGGGAATAATTTTAGTTTGTGATAATTATTTTTGTAATCACAAGTTTGACACAAAACTTTAAAATCAAACAGAAATTGGTTAGGGTCTTATATGGATAATCCCCTAAAAGTAGGCAGTATGAATGGGAATATGTTCTTGATTTCAATGTTCTCATATTTATCTAAGATGATAATATAGGTGAAATTTCTACCTAGTGGTTTAGATCTATCTCATACAACCCCACTCGATGGATTATTTCTCAGATTGTCTCCCATGTTTTCTCAATAAATGTTATAAATAGTTCTCCTAGGAGGTGTTGAATCATTAGAAGTGGTTGGAATTATACTTTATTAGGATTCAAAACTCTAGTTTACAATATTTTTAACTTTAATTTCTTCATTTTTAAGGATGAACCTACCTATAGGTAATTATCCCAAATTTTAGTTAATGCTAACAATGGTTCCTCCTCAATAGTCTAAAGTTATTTTATTATAAGGTCTTCTAATAAACTTTATTATTGTGACCTACTCTATTGTTTTTGATTTGTTGAGGGTTCTTATGAATATATCTTACCTTTAAATATCTTTGTTTATTCATTAATTTATTTGATTTATAGGATTTTTTTTCTTATTCAACTATCAGTTTAGGATTTTATACCCTATCGACACCTAGAAAATCCCTAAAAATGGCAGCAAAAATGATGGGTTTGTTAATCCTCTAATTTAATCAGTTGACTTCAATTGATGTCATATCAAACTAGGTCTAGTATCTAATGATAGTCAACAATAAGTTATGATTAAAAATGATTAAAAGTTGTCTATTTGGGGTATTTTAGATCTTTTACTCCTAAGGATCTATTATACTTGAATTAAAAATTATTCTATGACTTATAAAAGTAAACGCTCCTGTTAAATTGAAATGATTAAAAATAAAACACAAAATTAATCTAATTTACAATAATAAGAATTTATTTAAATGAAAATGCTTATAAATATAAAAATTTGAAAGTAAACTAAATTAAAACACACGTGTATTGAACACACATACTTGCAAGTTAAACTATGTTACACAACACTTTCTTTAAGATGAAAGTTTAAATACACAACAATATGCACATAAAAATGGCATAAAATATCCTTCTTATTTTGTTGAGTGTGACCTTACTATTCCTTATAATAATATTTATATCAATGTGATATTTGTGGGAATGTCATATAATCAATTATTCATTAACTCTCAAAAGTGCTTACAATCTAGAAATGTTGGATAACTATTAACAAAAAATTATGCAATCCATGTTATATCTACTACTAAATTAGCAAGAAGACATTGTTTTATATATCACAAAATTTTAACAATAGCTAATCAAATTAGAGTAACATCCTAATAAGGTTATGACTGACTAGAATATTATTTATTGAAATAGAAAAGGTTATAACCTCCTTCCATGTTTCAAGTGTAAAATCAGTGGAAGAGTGTTGGCATAAGTCTACATGTGGTATTCTTGTCTAATGTTTATTACATTGTCTTCTATATTTATAACTATATTCATTACGATATCCAATCTTATCCATAATATTCATAGCTATGTTTAGGAAAACATGCTATAAATACTATGTCTAGAAATAAGAATACTATCTTTGGTAGATTTATACATGAACATTGTAAATGTCATAAAAATATATTTAAATTCATCTAATCAAACATTCATGGTTTATATATGATTCAAAAATATCAAATCATCCTTTGTCGAGCTCTTTGAGGTCACATTAATTAATTTGGGTAACTCCAAAGCCAGTTTGGATGCCTTTTGAGCTAGACTAATGATATCTAGAGATAGACTGATGGACTCCAAATTCATCCTAGGGATCACTAGAGATAGTATGAGTTGTTACATAATGACTTGAGCTAATCCTCTAAAGTCTTATTACTTGTCCAAAACATAGTACTTGATTATAGTGCACACACACACACACATATATGTATATATATATATATATAAAATTGGTGGCTTTTAATGTGATAGGTTAGAACAAAGTAGTGTAAACAACAAACATTAACTCACATAAAATAACCAAGGAAAAATTACTCATTTATACTTTGAATTAGTAATAATTTATAGAATGCACATCCAAATCCACACAAAAATAAGATTATTATGGGGAAATTAGGGTCATTACCTAGATACAATGAGCCATTTTATGGAATCATCAAGGCCTTTGCTCTAATATATTCCAATGTTAAGTTTTAAAAATAATATTCATGATATAAGGAAAAATCAAGAACTAAATAATCAAAGAGTATGTAATGACTAATTACTCATGATATGTTTAGTAAAGAATCCACTATTTTGAAACCTTGACAAGTACTAACTACCTAGTCATCACCAAGTTAGATGTATTCATAAGGATTATTAGCACATTATAATACCATAATGAATAGGGAAAATAACATCACAACCTTATTTAATGTCGTGACTTTCTCTTTAGTACTCAACTTATCAAGTCATTATTATAACTTTAAAGCAACTAGATATTAATTCAAGCTCATCTAGTTATAAAACTTGATGGTATGAGAATGAAACCTATTAAGGTTTACATTTAATATTTATTTTTGAAAGAAATGAGAAAATAATAAACTATACTTTATATGTATTTTTAACTGAGAGTTACTCTTAATTTACATCTGAGTAAGGTATACAAAGCTACAACTAAGTAATAATATATTTTATTGATTCATATTGATCTTGATGCCATAATAATCTTAATGGATTGATAGGATATTTATTTCATAGTTTATTTCCCTAAATTTTAAGGATTAAAAGAATGATTTTAATTAAAATTAATAATCAACAATATCTATATTTTCTTGTAGTCTCTTATATTAATCACCATATACATCTTTCACAATATGTTTATTACTCAATCCAATCATATACCACCCATCAGAGTATTATGGTTATTGAAATATTATTTTCATTGAGTAAAATACTAATTGAATTGAAGAAATAAATCAACTTACAATAATACTAGATAATTTAGATGAAATAGTAATCTCTTCATCTTCTAAATTGATAAGCAATAATGCTTAACCATATTACATTTTCCAAATTTGAAAATGACTTAGCTAATCATTGACTATCATTTGTAATGATGTTGTAAGATTAATACAAGAGTCATCCAAAAATGTGCAATATAAAAAATATAGGCAATAATACTTTAAGATAATGGTAAATTTTCCAATCCACACCTCTAACATAATTTTGATTTACCAAATGCTCTTACTCATATAGTAAGACATAGATCCACAAAAGGAAACTAATAGATTTTAAAATATTTAAGGAAATAAATAAATAAAATTAAATAAAAACCAATACAAATAAATTTTACACATATGAACATATTATTTAGTTACATATAAAAATTGACTTGAATGAGTATGAATTCGAATTCCATTTCCATTTCCATTTCCATTGTAAATGCCTCTCTTGTCTCAAAAAAATTGAGTATGAGCCAATTTTTTCAAACAAAATGACATCCCAACATAGGAATTTTATAGGACTATACCACATTGAACAATCATTAAGTATAAAATCAACTCATGATGCCCAAAACTCTATTAAAAAATGAATTGACTAAAATTAATTTACTCAAAAATAAGACATAAGGTATATCATATAACATATAAATTAATGCATATTTTATTCTTAAAATTGATTGCTACAACCATTTATATTGGATTTAACAAGTAAGGGTTCAAAATTCCATTATCTTTTAAATTGATGCAAACCAAAATAAGCATATAACATATGCTTTCATTTAGAGACTAATTCCATTTAGCATTTCATAAGAACATATCATATTAGAAAACATTAAAAATATGATTAAACCACAATGTCAAGAGTTATTTTCCCCAAATTAGATGCCATAATGATCTTTATCTTCATAATGAAGCAAAAAAAAAACTCAAAAATAAGTAAAAAAATGCATCAAAACTTAGATTATGAATTAAATGATAACCATCTTGATGTAAGAAGAATAATTACATAGTTTTCCTAGATAACTATAATTATAGGTAGATTAAAATACATACATCACTTAACTAACATAGATCTCATAGCTTTTTCTTTAAGATTTTAGTTCTAGTTTACAATAATAATAATGCTCAAGATTATGTAAAGTAACAAAAGTGCCTTGTGGATCATTAACATTAAACTATAGTTCACAACTTATTCTTATCATTCTTTTATATTAAAACAAAATAAATTTCACCCATCAAATCCATGTGTATGAAAAAATGCAAAAGAAATTGTGAAAGATGAGCCCATCCATATGATGGTATCCCTACCCACTCATCCATCAATCTAGGGTTGTAATAATCCATTGAATGGTAACCCAAAAATCATAAAAGAAAAAAGAGCAATAAATTAGACTAAGATCTATTGTCCATCAAATTTAGGGTTTGACAAAATCCTAACATAGTGATAACATTTAGTTCCACAATAAGGAAGCACATAATCCACAATAAAAAATCACCCAAACTAACTTTAAAACCATATTCCTGCTATATCATTAATTTGTATGCAATTTAATGGGAAAATTAATTTAGAGACATACCTAAAGACACCTAAAAATGGCCACCTCTAGCCTTCAACTAGAATTCAGACCAATTCCTACCAACCATTTCAAATTAAGCCTAAGAATCACTAAATGTCCTAAATTCACTTGCGCAACATTCATCAAATCTTAGAATCACATTGAGACATCCCTAATTGGGCTATCTTATCATATTTAACAAAAACCTCTCATGGATTCATCCCTAATCACCTTGAAATATTAACATAATCAATTTGGCCTATGGACCTATTAAGTGGGGCACTTGCACACTTAAATCAAATCTTGGAAATAATAAATGGCTAATCATAATTAATTAACAAGCTAAACCAAATTAAATGCCTAGTTGAATTATCCATGTGTAATTAATGAATAACTAAAAAAGGAAATTCAAAAATGAAAATATCCTATCATTTCATTATTACCTTTTTTGAGTTGTTAAGCTCTTTGGAAATATCCTAAAATATCTCATTTTTAAGATCCATGCCTATTCATTACAAATCATGATTAATTGATAACTATTAACTCTAATGTGGTTATTATTGACTCACTTAGGTTATTTTTAAACTTATTCCTTGCTTAAAATCTACCATAACTCACCTTGGGTTAGGGTTAGTTCCTAAGAATATAAATACAAGCCCTTACATATTAAATTCCAAGATTGGATATTGTAGGTTTTGTTGCATGAGATTAATATTAATAATGTTATAATGCCAAAATATTGAGCCAAGATACACCAATCCCTATCAAATCCAATGGTTTCAAGGAGAGAAGGATCCAACAAACCTCCATTTCTAAAGACTCTTTGAATCACAAATCGAGCAAGCCACTCAACAATGCATTTGGATCTCCCAAGGAAGGTAAAGGATTCATTATCTTTTGATTTTTAGTTGTCCTTTCATTTGTCTTTTATTAAATAATCTCACTCCTAAGATCTAGGTTTGTAAGCGTTAGTGTTAATATCTTTATTTGAGTTTTTTCTGTTGCTTAAACTAACATGTTACTAACCTCCCTTATTAGATTCCTATGATCACAACCTAAATTATCATTCAATTCCATAATAAGGAAGCACACAAGACATAATAAAAAATCACCTAAAATAACTTTAAAACCATATTCCATGCTATATCATTCATTTGTATGTCATCTAAGGGGAAAATGACTTTAGAGACATACCCACAATGGTTTTTAAACATGATATACCATATTCACTATGATCATACTCAGATCCAAATGCACCACTAGCTACAATAGTTATAATACTTTTATAGGAAACATGGTGGAAATTTAAGGATAATATTGAAGAGGTAACTAGTCTCATACAATATTTAAATCCATCTTAGATTTTTTATTAAACCTCTACATGGGTATAGAGGCCTCATAGAATAGAACTAATAAAAAAGTAAGTAAAATGCATCACACAAACAAGAAGATCTAAGATAAGAGTAAAATTGAAACCTTGTACTTACTTCAAAACATCCATCTAAATAAATAAAATCCCCCTTTTTTATTTTTGTAATTTTCCTCTCTTTTATCCTTGTTACTTTTTCACTCTATATTTATTTGGAAAAATTTATTTACTACCATAATACATTATTCCCAATTTTATGGCTTCTAAAAGCTTTAACTCATCTATAGAGAGGTTCTCAAAATAGTCATACCAACCACTGTTGTAGTGTCCAATACATTTTTTTTCCATAAGAACCCTAGGTTACTTATTATTTTCTATTCCTTGCCTTAATAAAATTTTAAATGCTAATTGATGGAAATTTCAATAGTTTTTCCTATGCATATGAAACCTTAATCATTATTTTAATGAATATATTATCCAAAATAAATTCAAATGCTAACTTTTGATTACGAGACCCATGACTCCATCATGGGCCAAAGAAAAAGTCATTTTAAAAATCAATTGAGTCCTAAATACTTTAATAAACATTAAACTTCTTATAGATTCCCAATATAATTTATGTTCCAAGACATTAAAATCATTATATTATAGCAACACATGTTTAAATCATCACAAAGCTTTTAAAGACTTTATAAATCAATGAAAATTTTAATTTTTTCCACTTAACATCTGAGCCCAAAGTCATTCAAGTTAACAATTTCAATTAGACACAAAAACCACAATTGGTCATTCTTTAATGATGACTTCCAATAATAAAGGAATAAAACATCACAAAGGGCATGGTGGAAAAATTAACTAATCTAATTCATTTACCTTCATTCTCATTTACTTATATTAATTTAACATGATAATTTAGTGGTTATTTTAAGCCCAAACCTAGCTCAATTCTTAGATGCTATCTCTAATCATAAAGTGACACTACAAGTATTGATTCCAATAATAATCATAAAAATCATAACTAAATGCAGTGTAATTAGCTATAACATAAATTGATACTAAAACATGAAGATCATAAAATAAGTAAATATCCATTCATATGAAAATTATCATAAATAATAATATGATTTGATGCAAAAGTGTAGTGGCCATCTTATTCAAAATTTTCCTAGGTATGATATGACAAGGACACAACTCCACTTGTTCATCATATAGTGCCCCATAAACCTCTCATATCAATATATTTAATTGTTTATGTGTGTGTATCCACTATATTCCCAAAATAGTGTGAATCTTCATTTCAATCTAACCCACACTAATTATGTGCATGATATGTAATGTATAATTATTTAATAATTTCATCTTTTCAAGTGCATATACAATGTACTTATACATAAACCTCATTTCTTCCATTCACCTTGGTGTTGTGGATGCTCATAACTTATACCTTTGAAAATATTTATATTATATCAAATATTGATATTGATCATGGTGTAATAATGACCTATCCTAATTTCACATACATAAAAATTGTACAACATAATATTTTGAAAAAAATATTTGATTAGGAAATAAAGGGACCAAATACATTCATGTAATAATTAGTGTGGTAATTCCCTCCCAAAGCTACTTAGATGTATAGAATATGAATCCTATGGGGTTACTCAATTGACTTGTCTAACTGTATTTACAAAATTATCTACTTTATTCATATTCTATTGGGTGTAACAAAATGTTGATGCTTATTTGCAAAAAATAAAACAACTATTGAAACAAGCTAGAAAATGGTAATTATTTTTTGGAATAATCTAGGATATACCTTATTTGGAATGGTTAAATCAAATATGAAAAATGAAAATGCTTGAGCCTATTTCGATGAAATTCCATAGCAACATTTCTCCATCTAAAGTGTGTAATTTGCATGTGCCCATCTCAATACCATCATGGATAATATAAGGACCCATCCATAAAAAGTGAAATTTTCTTAGATACTTTGCATAACTTGAGTCATAAAGCATAACATGTGCATATTTGTGCATAATTTTAATATTGATGTACTTGTCATGCCAAATATTCTATCATAAATTTAATATCCCTTATATCCATTTAGATAAACTATGCTTTTCATCCAAATTCATGAGCTCTTCAATCCACATATTTAGTGATTCCTTTACATAAAGCTATTTGATGCATGCAAATCATAGGGAGGATAAAATATTTTATATGAGAAAGACTACTTCCTTACACTTGGAAAAATCAGACCTTAGTTGTTCCTCTCAATTTTGGACCTTTCCTATTTCTTCAAGTCTTACATATGCTCTATCTTGTGCCCCTTGGCCTATCTCTTAGTCGAAATAGTCTTATGTTGATGACCCATGCCTTATATCTTTCCCATAATACTTAAAGTTTACTTACCTTCCACCTCAGTAAGATTTTAGTCAATACCTACTTTCTTTCTCCTTGGACACTAATGTATGGGATATACACTATCATCAACACTAGTGTCTTGACCTGATGCAAGTGTCCAATTCCCTAAAGTCATCTATTTTACAAATGAAACATATCCTAATGGTTGGCCTAAGTTATTTAATGTGAGTTAATTATCTGAAAGGATTTATATAAATACAATATCAACCCTCATTCATTCCTCACCTATTAGACTAATAGAGACTAAGGAAACTTATCAAAATTCACTCTATCAAGAATTCAATTAAACAAAGCTTCCCTATTTTTGTACCAATCATAAAGACAACAAATCTATAGGTCTAAATTATTGAAGGAGTATCCCAAGAGATATATTTTCCAAGTTAGAAGCTAGGTCACTATTGTACTTCTCACATTTTGCATGATTCACACATAAGAAAACACATAGGGGAGAACAAAATTAGTTTGAGGACTTATTTAAAGTGTTGGTTATGTACATAGTGCTCATTGATATAGGGGTATTTGGGGTCAAATCAAAATTATGTGCCCACTAACCCTTTTTACCAAAGGTCAACATGAAGATGAAGAACTAGAGTTCTAAAAATTCATGAGGAGTGATATTCCATGACCCAGATCTGAATACACTAGAGAGAAGGAGAAGTCAAAACCATAATCATCTAAGTGGTCACATCTTTTTCCAACAAGTTCTCTATACATGACACTTGCATCAAACTCAAATAGTAACATCAACACAACTATCCTAGGCTAACATTAGTGTATGCATCTTAGAATCATCCAAATTAAAATCTAAAAATTCTTCTAGAACTATTTTCTAGTCTATTTTTTAATTTTTTTAGATCTATAATTACATTAGCATCACAACAAGATAATGACATTACTTCTTTATCATTTCTTTACTTGCATTATTTTTACTTTCTATATTTAACATATTCTCAGTTTTATAAATTTAGCATATGTTATATTTGAGTTTAACACCTAATTGACCTATTGTAGATTTGATCATTACCCTTGTGTTTATTCATTTATATATGTACCTTTAATGAGAATATAGGTAACTCTAACCTATAGAGATATAATTTTATGGTTAAACATTTGGTGAACTTGATCTTTGAACATCAAAACCTAAGATAATTAAGGTTTTCTAATTTTTTTATTACTCATCCTTGATTACTATATTTTTATAAGCATGTTTTCTATGGATATCTCTATAAATTATTTCATGGTCCAATACCTTATAGTTGATATGGTTTGTTACATTAGTTTCCTTGTTAAAGTTGTTAAGCAAATCTTTGCCAATAATGAGAGGGTTTTAAAGTAAAAATAACACTTGTTCTCTCTTCAAAATTCCTTTTGTAATGTTATAAATGTAGTCTCCAAATGCCAACATGCATGTTGTTAACCATTTATTATACCTAAATATTATTTAAATAATGGCTACCATCCCATACCTATTATTAACCCATGACTTATATTTTATTTCATGGTCAATGTTTTTACTACTCAAAAATCTAGGATTGTTCAACCTATTACCCCACCTATTAATAAAAAATAGGTGCCCCTTAAACCTAATATTGTGATAAAATATAAGTTATGTGAAATTATTGACCAATTTAACAATATGCATTCAAAAATTTCAATCCTTGAGATCTTAAAGTAATCTAATGCTTATAAGGATATCCTATATGTTATATTGCATGAGACACAAGTTAAAAGTGATATTGAGCCTACTTATTTTTTATATATTATACAAGATCTCAATAATAATAAAAATTTCCTCACCTTTGATTAATATATTTTCCATCCAAAGATATTATTTACCAAAATGTGCCTTTGTTCATACAAGTGACCATGAAAAATAAAGGTATCAAAATAGTGATCGTTAATAATGGTTTGGGACTAAAAATTTGTAGCATACAATTTGTAACCACCATAGATATTAATACCACTCTTATTCAAAACATAGTTATGCACATAAAAGGGTTTGAAAATTCACATATCCCTCTAGTTTCTCAAATAAATTTGGATGTGATCTTAGGATCAAAAATTATTTAAACTAATTTTTAGGTCATGTCTTAATCATTACATGATAATTTACTTTTGGGTAGACCTTGGATACCTTTAATGGAATTTTTCCCATCTACACTTCATCAATGTGTAAAATTCATACATGATGGGACCTTATTATCCATGCATTATGATGAGAAACCTTTAAAATTTTGTAAAATGATACATTTAAAAACTAAAGGTATCCCTACAGTGGTAACACCTAAATAATATATCCCTATTGAGCATATACATACATTTAAATAGGTGACTCAAGTATAATGGATCCTTTATCTCTAGATGTAAATAATGCACTAAAATTTGAGGTACACATAGATATGCATAAGGATAAAGAATGATTACCAAAAGAGTCAATAAAACTACACGAGTCCCCAAAATTTGAGCTTCTTTTATTGGTCAATATTGATTAAAAATATGGCCATATTTTAGATCACTATGATAGGGATGATGATACAAATTATGATATGATAGATGAAAAAATGCAAAACTTAAAATTTTATCCATTTGATCACCTACCACATAACCTATTCAAAAATATAGGTCCTAACACATAATCTAAATTGACTTTCATAAAATATATAATTGAATATAACTAAGGATAAAAAAATCAGCAGGTAAGCATGTAAATGCTTATTACTCAAACATTCCTCTTGGATGAAAACATTGAGTCAACCTTACAAGGGTCAAATGTAAATTTATCATGTGAAATATGTGGAGTATTATCAAAAATCTTCAAAACAAATTTTATAGATCATGACATGGAAATATACTCCATTTACCATGTAATCTATGTTACTTGAGCATATAATGATTTCTTTACCTTCTACTAGACACAAATCATGCAATAGACTCCTACCCATAGAATGGTACCATACTATAAATACCATTAGATCAATGGAAATCATACCAATCAATGTGAGACATTAAATCACCAAATTTTAAAATATAAGAATAAATGATGCATACACATTATATCAAATATGATAAAAAGGCAAATTCCTTCCTATCTTTTAGAAAAGAACTATCTCTCAAAGTAACCAAAGCTTGATAAATTTTATAGGTGGTATTACACATTTTTATGATGAGGTATTCCTTTATTAGACTCTTCAAACATTACAAAATACTAAAAAAATAAAAAAAAACATTAAAAAATCCAAAAATATTATTAGCATCTACATGTTGTATTTGATCCTTGACATCTATGTGTTAGTTCCATGTTGATGGATGGCATATTTAGTTACTTCTACATACACACATATGTGTCACACTTATATTTGAGGGTGATACAAAGATTAAAAAAATACATTATATATTCCTATTTTAGATGTGGGGCCTTCCCTCTACTCATGTCATGCAAACATTGAGGGCATCCACTTCTTTTATCTTAATACACATAGGTTATATGGTTCGATGATCACATGTTATTATCATGTTTGAACTTTAATATGTACTTAAAAATTCATGAATCCATTATTATATCTTTCATATGGTACTTGTATTTCCATACACTTGACATTTTTCCTAACATACTTGATCCATGGGCTACTATGACATGTTTATGCCAGTTGCTTATTCTTTTCTTTATCCACTTATTTGAGTGTCTTGCCTTGTTATTGTATTCCTTGTTTGAAAATTTAAAAAAAATCATATATAATAATAGAAATAAATCATATATGTCATTATTATTTTTATGAACATTTTGACTAAGTCATGTTCCTTAAATTGTGCAACATTTGAACATGTTCCTTGTTTACAGTCTCCATACCTTTTGACTTTATTTAGAGTGATATTTTGTGTGTGGTTAGTTTTATTATTGATATTTTACCATTAATATCTATATCGTTCCATGATATTTATCATGTATCTTAGGTCTTCATGTTATCACATTGGCCTATGTGCTTCAATGATATATTTACCTAGACATGTTCTTTTATATGCTACATGGTAACATTCACATATTAGTTAGTTGTCTTATCCTTTTGAGGTGAGGTAAATAATAATTTATTTTCTTATCTAACTTCAAAAGGGGGGGGGTATATTAGTGGGGGAATCTTTTAGAAACATGTTCTCCACACTTGGCATAGTTTTTAATTCAATGGGGGTATGCTTTGGAAGTATGTTCTCCACAATTATTTAGTATTTGGTACTTATATTAGTTTTTAGATTTAGTGGCGGCATGTCATATAGTCATGGATTCCACACATTTATAGTTCCTAGATTCTGTGGGGGCATGTTTTGGAAGCATGATCTCCACATTTATTTAATATTTAACATATCCATATTAAAGTGGGGGCATGTTTTTGAAACACGTTCTCCACATTGGTAATTATCTAAGTTTTTATATTTCTCCATATATAGTGGGGACATGATTTGGAATCATGTTATCCACACTTACATAGTTTTTTGAATTGGCCAAAGCACATAATTATATGATTCAAATTCATAGTTTTGGCAGAATTATATACATTGGTACCATTATTATACATAGTTTTAGCATGAGACACATATAAGGTGAATATAATATGTAATTTGTGCCTAGTATTGAAAAATATAAATTAGTTTCAGATTCTAAAACTATTTATGGATTGTTACCACATCTTGGACTTTTAGGTATTGATACCCTAGTTAAACTTTTTTGGACTTTATTAAGCCAATATAATATAGTAGTTAGTTCAATTTTTTGTATGGTTGATGTGATTAAATCACTCAATCTTTCCAATTTTTCAAGTTATACTTTATTTCATAATCCATCCTCACTAAGTTATAAATATCATTGGGTTGCATAGTTGAGCTAATCTCAACTACCAAGTGGCAACTCACCATTACTCCAAGGTTTGGGAAATGTGCCTTCTAATCTCTCTCTATATATATTATTGGATATATGGAATTTTAATATTTATCTATATTTATCATAATCTCAATTTCAAATCCTTATAATGATACATATTTTTATAATCAAATTGCCAATAGGCAATATAGTTACATCAATACACAAGTTTACTCTTAAACCTTGATCTTTCAATTTAAATATATTTTAAGTAATTTCAATTCTAGATTATATGCACTGATTATATACTATAACATGCTCTTGGTTTCAGGTCAGTCATGAATAAAGCACTCAAGTTGGGCACACATAAAGATAAGGTGTGTTATACACACACTTAGATATCCATTTCTTTCCTTCAAACTATCAATTTCATTAATATATTAAGGGGAAATGTAAATGATATTTATTGATTATATATCACCTCAGTCTTGTACACTTAGAAAACTCAGACCTTGGTTATTCCTCTTAGTTATAAACCTTTCCCACTTCTGTAAGTCTTGTACCTTCTCTATCTTATGCTCCTTGGCCTATTTCTTAGTTTGACCAATCTTATGTTGATGACCTAGGCCTTATATCTTACCTAGAATGATTAAAATGCACTTATCTTACATCTCTACTAGTTCTAAGCATGTACATATTTTCCTACTCCCTAGACACTAACATCTAGGATAGACACTAGCATCGATGATAGTGTCCTAACTTGACATAAGTGTATAGTGCCCTAAAGTCATCTAATTTGAAAATGAAACATATCCTAATGGTTATCATAAGTGTTTTATTGCAAGATACTTCTATAAAGGGATTGATATAAATACAAGATCAACCATCATTCATTCCTCACGTATAAGACCAAGAGAGACCAAGGTAACTTATCAAAAAGCACTCTATCAACCATTCAATTGAAAAAAACTTCCCTATATCCATACCATTTATAGGGATAACACATATAAAGGTTTGAATTACTAAAGGAGTATCCCAAGAGTTATATTTTCCAAGTTAAAAGCTAGGTCACTATTATACTTGATTATCAAATATTGTATTATTCACACATAAGCCAACACATATGGGAGAACTGCATCAATCTGAGGCCCTCTTCAAAGTATTGGTTATGTAATAAATGCTCACTAACACATGGGTCTTTAGGGTCATCTCGATATAGATATGAATGCATCAAATTGAAGGTGAAGTCAATCTTAGAAGCATCAAGGTGGTTTCATATTTTTCTAGCAATTATTCCATACATGACACATCAAACCCATATAGTAACATTGACATAGCCATCCTAGGCTAACATTAGTGCCTGAAAATCTAGAAGCATCCAAATAAAACTCTAATAACTATTTTAGAGCTATATTCTAGTCTAATTTTTTCCTATTCTATATGCATAACTACATTAACATCAGAACAAGCTAAGTACATTAATTATTTGTTATTTATTTTCTTAGTTTAGTTTTAATTTATATATTTAGCCTATTCTCAATTTTATAAATTTAGCATATGTTATATATAATTTTAAGACCCAATTAACCTGTTATAGATTTGATTATTACCCTTGTGCTTATTAATTTCTATATGCCCCTTCAATGAGAATTTAGGTAACCCAACCTAGAGATATATCATTTTAAGGTCAAATAAAGCATAGTAAATTTGTGAGATGTTTTAAAGTTTTTAATTAGCCCAAAGTAATACTAAAACCTAATTATCCTAATCTTTTCACCCTAAATCACATATCTTAGTTAGGGTCATGCCTAAATTTTTGTTAAAGGTCTCCATTGACATGTTTGAACAAGGATGATAGGGGGTATATTTTTGGTGTGCCACCATGAGATATGCCAAAAAACATGCACCATCTTATTTATAAAATGAGTAACACAATCATTTATGAGTCTCAAAGGACAACCCTATTTACTTATGATGTTCTCCCATAATAAACATGTATCCTTGGTTGTAGTATAGTTATTTATTAGGGATTATTATACACACCTGGTAAGATAATCTATAGATTTTATAATGTACCATGATCTAGTCCTTCATATGTTAGGTGAGATAGTTACAATGAAATCAATATCCTAGTATCAAATTATTTTTGTGAAATGATTAGGAGTAGTGACAATTCATCTCATTGGTTGGGTTTCCAAATTCATTAGTAGATGTTGCACTTATGTTCAAACTATTTAGAATAACTATATATCGTTGGCCACTAGAGCCTATAAAATATACTATTTCATGTGGTTACGTCATTAATGTAGCGACCTCCTATGACTCCCTTGTGACTTTCATGAAAAATATCTACACATTCATGGTGCATAATGGACTAGCATAATACATAATATGTAATGAAATTACTTAGATCTTTCATGATAATGGAATAATGTATCAAATAATTAAGACCATAGTAATCATATCCATAATAATAATTGACAAAAGATAAGAATACTTGATAATTATGACTGAGTTACTTCAATGGGGAAACCTTCAAAATAATGCAATAAGAAAAAAATTCCCAATATGATGATCAAATAATAACCACTAACTCATATATATACTCTACTATCCATGGTTATTCCATAGGCTAATGATACTAATAACATAAATAAATGAAATAAGATAATGTGAAAGGTATGTAAGCGACAATTCAACCACACATATCCTTAGATGCACTATAGGTCATGGGAATAACATGCCTCTTTCATTCAAAATAATATTAACTTCAAAATTAAATCAAATATGAATGTTTTAATAGGAAATACTCATCCTCCCATGTTGCATATTCATGATTCAGGCTCTTCCACTTGATCAAATACTCCTTCATCTCTCTTATTTATGTGTGAAGGATATACTCAAGTTCTATAATGACTTTGCCTTATTCATCTAATTTAGGAAACATAGTCTAGATATAAACCATCTATCCAATGACCTTATTCAGGAAAGATTCATGAAGTACAAGATGTATGCAAGTAGATTAGGGTATCTCTGATTTGTATGCCACATTTCTAATTTTATATAGGATTTGATAAGGGCCATAATACTTAGGAAATTTTTTTTTATAATTTTTATGTTATTTTAAATACATCTAATTATATGGATAAAAGTGAACAAAGACCTAATCATCGATATCAAAATGCCTCTCACTATGCTGTTGATCAACTTGATGCTTCATTCTATTTTGTACCATTGCTAAATTCTCCCTTAAACTAACTAATACCTCTTATTGATGTTGAATGTGTTCTTAACTAACTCAAACCTTGGGTTTCACCTTAAAATATAAAGTGATGAATGGGGGATGATAACCATTGAGTACCATAAATGGAGACATTTTATAAGAGGTATGGAATAAAGTGTTATACCACCATTCTATTAATGGTATCCAATGGACCCAACATTCATATTTATCTGATGTAAAATAATAAATATACCCTTCTAAGCAGTTGTTAAAAAAAATATTTTCCCATTAGATTGAGTATGAAAAGATGAGTTATGATCCAAAAAATTAACCAAACATATAAATGACTCAATCCAAAATTTACTAATGAAGATAATATCATGATCACTTACAATGATTTTGGGAGCACCATGTAACTTTTGAATTGTGTTGAAAAAAGCAATAAATACTCTACTATATACAAATAAATGTGATAAGAAAAAAAATGAGTATATTTTGTTAGCCTACCCAAAATGAACATGATGACATTTTTAACTTCAAACCTTAATAATCATGTAATGAAATCCATGTAAACCTCCTCTCACCACTGGCTAGGGATATAAAATGGCTGAAAAAGACTTGATGTCTTAATTATTTATCCTTTTTGGTTGATAAACCATGCATTCTAACACAAATTTATGTATATCACTATTGATTCTTTCCTAAAATAAATATTTCTTGATTGAATGATGTGTCTTAAAAAATATTGAGTGCCCCTATTATAGATTCATGAAACTCCTAACTGATCTTGTGTTTGAGGACATAATCCTTACATAGGTATAATCTATATTTATACCTATTTTCATGAAAATTTGAATTTCATGACAACACCACCAAATGTGATCCTACAAGTGTTTAGAGGTGTTACAAATATAGGGATCATAAAATTTTAAAGCTTTTAAGAGATCGACTACATTTCTAAATGTACAAGGCTTGATGATTATTGAATAATATTTTTACAAGGTATTAGTTGATATTATGAAAAATGTAAAAGAAGGATAATAAAAAGGAATATGTTGATTTGTGTGTGAATTACTATCTTTGGATTTTAATATAATCATCATTTGAAGCATTTTCAATCCAACTTTAAATTATATTTCTCAAGACCTATCAATAAAACAAGATTCAATGACTTATTAAATATTGAAAAATGGATTTGATAACCCAATTGAGTCGTGGCATGAATAAAAGACTTCACATAGTCTTAGTTAATTTTTAAAAACTAACTAAATCCTTAAGACACAAATCATTGTCAAGTAAGTTATAATTAGATATATCAAGCCGAAGGTTTCATTGATAGGTTTTAATGTCACATTTTACAAAGTTATAAATGTGTTTTCAAGGGATGACACATGTTTTAAATGGTTAACTCTTCAATGTAATAAATCTCTCAAAGACTAAGTTTTTTGTCAAAGTTTTAAATGTATTCAATACTTAGTCAAATCCATTGGTATCTATATAGTTTCACCCAAATGTTTCTCAAGTTGTAGTAATCAAAATGTCTATTCAAATTGAGTATAACAAATTTATAAAAGCCTAAGATCCTTAAAAATTCTTTATAACACATATTTAAATGTGTCGAGGTGGTTTATACAACTCATCATAGGTAAAAAACTCATTTCCATCTCTTAAAATGGTTTTGATAATGCAAAATATCTTTCTAAAGTCTATGATGGTTAGAGGTATTTTTCAAAATTTATTACCATTTTCAAAGCCTTATTCATGATCTAACTATTAATCAACTTTATTAAGCCTAATTTTCAAACTTGGGTTCTAAGGATACATTTTACAATGAAAATCAACTCTAAAAGTTTGTAGGCCACTACACATACTCAAAAAACTATCAAATAAAGTATAATGCAGATCTCTAAAGCTTCTTGTGTAATTTAGGTTTTTAACATGTTTTATAATGTAAAATGAGCTTCAAAAGCCAAAAATCCAATTTTAGATTTTGAAGACTTATCAAAGGTTATTTTTGTTAGATGAACACAATATCTTTAAACATCACAGATTACATGAAAAAACTAAGAGTGGGTTAGAGAAATGCAAAGCAAAAAAATGAGATTCATTAAATTATTAGCTAAATAGTACAAAAGAGGTGAATTATATAATGAGAGATTAGGTCACTAAAAGGTGACAACTCAACTCACAATTAGAAAACACATTAAGTGTATTTCCCCTAATGACCTTAAAAACCCTAAGTAAGTTAACTAAAAACCATGTAGGTAAAATTGAAAGTAGTAAAAATCCTACCCTAACACCCTCTGAAGCATAGATTAGGTGGTTATAAGATTTGGGTCCTGGCAATGAGGCCTAATAAGGTACTCAAATACAATGAAACTCCCATAAAAGTGGATAAATGGAGAAAACCCATAGGAAAAACTCTTCCCCAAAAGAGAGAAAATACGAGAAGAGGGATAGAAAACCCCACTACAAGTTACAACTACTTGTAGCCATCCATTATCCTAGAATATGGTTCCTAGAAGTGACTGTGGATCATAAGTATATGTAGTGAAGAGTGGTTTACCTTAGAATAATGAATATGTCTACCAAGTTCCTGATGGATCTTCAATCAAGGTGAAATTTATATACAAGGAACTATTCTCCTCACACAAGGTAGGAGGACCAACTACTCTATGCAATGATGGTGAAATGGGAGTAGAGTCTACAAAAGACTATGGAATACCCTAAAACTATAGAATAGACTTCTTGATGTTTGATGTGTCTTGGATCAATATACATGTCCTTATAATGTTTGAGATGGACTATAGGTAGGTTGATCAATAATAAATCCTAAACATCTGGAAGGGGATAAGGAGATGGTGTATATGTCTCCTCATCACAACTATATTTGTATTAGAAGAAGAGTCTTAATATTAAAAGTGTGCTCAGGGTAACGAATGACATCAAGTTTAAGTGAGTTTGAAGAAGAATCTAAAGGAGTGTTATGATCAAAGTGTGAGAATTTATATATTCAAGTCTAATAATCAACCATTCCCACTAACAATATAGTAGCACTATGCATCTCTATAACATACATTGATTTTGGAGTGAACTCAACTCGAATGCCTAGACTAAGGTGAGTGATCTAGTAAACTAATAGGATATTAGTTGAAAGTGAGGGAACACTTAGAACATTATTGAATGTTCTACCACTCACTTTAATAGATACTCTCTCGAGAACATTTTTAGAAGTGTTATCACCCATTTTTATGGAGGATATGTCTCAAGGTTCCAAGGAATTGTACTATATGTGAGAAGAGACCATGTGATGTGAAGCACCAGAGTCAATGACCCATATAGGAGTTAGAGGCACAATAGTAACTAGGCCCTTGCCCTTTGTTTTCCCCTTATTCTCTTTTACATTTTATTTTCATAGTAATTTACCTTAGAGGATTCATGGGCTGATTAATTTTGATTGGTAGAATCAGGGACACTAATATAGTGCTTCTCAAGCACTTAGTTGGTTGGTTAATCTGCTTCTTCAAACATTTTCTTTCATCATACTTTCTTGAGTAAAACCAACATTTGATCATATATTTCTTAGGATTAAGACTAGAAGAAGAGGTCTCATGGTTTGATTTGTAGGTGGAGGTATTTACATCCTTATCATTATCATTTTTGTTCTATTTCTAGTATTTGTTTTTTTAACCCTTCTCTTTTATAGTAAAGAGTGCATGAGATTTTGAGGACTTCACTATGCCCATCTATATCAACTTATCTTACTCTTGAATCAAGTTGACAATAAAGGTATCTAAATAAATCATCTTCCATGTGGATGCAATATCATTTTTATGGAAAAGAAAGTGGACACAAATAAGAATAATTTGGACCTAGTTTGGAGAGTATCGACATAATAAGTTGTTCATATTTATTATCAATTCCACATTCTTTCAAATACAACATTAGAAGTCTAAAATTGGTGAAGTATTGAAGGGTGTCATAGTGATATGGATTCAAGAAGATGAGATAATTATCTATCTCATGTCCTCTCATCATAACCTGCTTCCCAAAGATCATTCCAAGAGTGTTCCACACTTGATTAGTTGTTTTAGAAAATTATATGTGAAAGAGTAGATATTGAGAGATAGAAATAAATAGTAGTCCATAAACTTTATCGCAATGGTTGAACCATTGATTTTAAATTATGTTACTATAGGTTCAATCTTAATTCCCATTATAATTTCATGGTAACCCTTAAATTTCAAAATTATTTCCATTTGTGAAAACTAAATGGTATGAATGGACTTATTGGACTTGAATATGAATGAACTTATTGGACTTGAATACATAGTGTAGAAAAGATATTGGAAAAAAGAAAGAATAAATGTAGAAAAATAAAGTACACAAGACCATGATGTATCCCATTATAACTATTAGAGTGACCCCATTAAGTTTTAAATAAAATAACACTCATATAAATGTTAGACACAATTGATAATGTGTCGTGAGCGATTTTTGCTTAAGTATGAAAGAACTAGAGGAACGTTAGACTCAAGAAATAATGTATCCAAGAGTGTAAATTATTTGGTTTTAAGGGAGATATAAAGGGACAAAATAATGTCACTAATACATATAACATTAAAAATAATCACTTTTAGAGAAGATGGGACTCAAATATGAGTTATTGATCAAAAGTTATAGTCATTTGAAAATATGATCTCACATGAAAAATGTTGATGAACATAGTGGTGGAAAAATATTATTTATCAACTTACAAAACAAAATTGAGGCTCTTTTTAGAAAAATTTAAGTATTTTTGGTTTGGAAGTGACCAAGAGCTTAATTTCCATATGACTAGGGGTAAGGTCTAAGATGGGTGTTCCCCTCATGTGATTGCACCATATGACCAGGGGACTAAGGCCTATTTTGAGTGCTACCCCCACCCCTAAACTTTTGATTTATCTAATTGATGTGGGATTGATATCATCCAAAAAATGTACCTATTTTTCAATTATGTCACACTTTACAGGGTCAAATTTAACTTCCTCTAAACTGTCATTGGAGTTTTGGAGGTCTTTTGCAAATATCAGAGATGTTAAGAGTTCTTATAGTGGAGTTTTACATTAGGGTTGCACTTCAGGGTTACACATCAAGGTTATAATGAAATTTTTTAGCTATAAAAACTTTTAATAGTTTTGATAGTGCAAGAAGTTTTGACAGTTTTGATAGTGGAGCTTTGGAGGGCAAAAGTAGTGGGCCCCTTTGTAATTTGTAAGAATACTCAAAGTTCCAATAGTGCTAGGGTTTTGGTGGATTTTAACAGTGTCAATATTTTGGTAATTTATTAAGTGTTGAGGTTTTGATAAGTTTCAACAACATAACTATGCATGTTAGAGGTAGGGAGGTCTCCTGTAGGTGTCAGGGTTGATGATTACTCTCGTAGTCTAAATTATTGATGATAAGAATGTCAATTGATCTCATAGTTAGAAAGCCCAATGTTAGACATGTTGACTAATCCCATAGTTATAGATACTAATGTCAAATATGGTGAATTATCTCATAGTTATACAACTCAATGTTGGAGATGGGGGTTATGAAAGCACTCAAAAGTTCTAACGCATGTAAAATAAAGTTAAAACTTTGATTTAGCATTTGGGCATATATTTTTCACCTAATCTAAAATCTTCAGATATGGTAAGTATATGAAAATTCTACCAAATACCCACTAAAGGTCTTTTAAAAATTAGAAAAACCTATAAAAATATTTTCCTTTAGATAACCTAACTATACAAAGTTTTACATGAAATCACCGAAAAAGACATGAAACCCTCCAAAATGGCCAAAACTGATTGTCACAAAACTAGGTCATGTGTAAAGTCAATATTAGGATTTTAACACCTTTTAAATCTAATGGTGAGGTTTGTTTTTTGATTGGACACTCCAGATGAATAGTTTGCATGTATTATCTTGAAATCCCACTAAAGCTATGAAAAATTAAAAAATCAAGAAAGACAATAAGATGCATGAAATAAATATCTCACCAAGGATTTTCATAAATGGAAAAATTAGCATCAAATAAAAGCTTTGATACCTTATCGTATGACTCTAAGATATATAAACAACATAGATTGTACAAAAAACTTAGGAATAGGTGAGAGCAATGTAAAGAAAAAAAATGAGCTTCATTAACTTATTAGCCAAAAATTACAAAGGAGGTACATTATATAGTGAGACATTAGGTCACCAAAAAGGTAAAAACTCAAATAAAAATTAGAAAACACATTAAGTGTATTTATCTTAATGACCTTAACAACCCTAAGCAAGATGACTAACAACTGTGTAGGTAAAACTAAAAGTAGGGAAAAGCTTACACTAATAGTTTTAAGCAGAGTTTTTTAAGCCATTTTACTCTGTGTGTTTCAATAACACATTTACATTGTAAAATCAATAGTTTAATCATATAGGTCAACATTCAACACTTTAACAAGCATTTTGATAAGTTGAAATAACTTTTTAAAAGTTTGGATGATGGTGTCAAAAGGCTTCTCAAAGCATACAAGTTGGATTTTTATAGCTTCCAAAGCCTACTCGAGTTTTATAACTTGGTTCTCTATGCAAAACAACATTTGAAAACCCAAATGCAATAAAAAATAATATTTTTGTAGGTTGAATGGGCTTTCATAACCTGTTTTAGTCTCAATTATTCATAAAGCATTCTCTTACAATGCAAAATTAATTTTTGATGCATGACTAGATTAAGAAACAACTCAAAAATTAGCTTAGATTCAATAGACATGCATCAAAGCATAATCAAAACAGGATATTTTTGTGATGTCATAGTTTTTAATTCTCTAACATGTTTGCATAAAAAAATGTGAAATCACACAAAAGGCACATGAATTTTATGAAAACATGTCTCAACAAGATTGGTCTTATAGAATTCTATGATTGTAGGTTATGCACAAAATTATTTTTTATTAGCTACACTTATATACATTTATTAATTATTCAATAATTGGAATTAGGTTACAATTACTTGTATATTTTACGTTGATGTACTGGAAAACCTTGAGTTGGGACTAGCGAGAAAAAAATAAACAAAGTACTTTTTCTTGATAGAGTCATGACATATTTTATTTCTCAAGAAAATGGAATTATAATTACTAGTGCCACTCAACTGCATATATTGCTAACATAAAATAATTTTCTTTTGATAAATATAATCTTATTGTTTGAAAACAAGTACACATTCCCTATATGCAAACACAAGTTGGATGAAATGACAAATTCAAGAGTTCTTATACTTGGAGATTGGACAATAGTAAAGCATAAGTGCAAGGTCAATACTTTTAGGAAATTATGATATTTTAAAATGGAAATAATTATACACATGTCATTCAATATCAGCCAATCATACAAATGGTATTTTAAGGGGACACAAATGAAATGTATGTGAATTTGGTGGAACAGTTAGTAAAACCATTACATGATATGGCTTGAATTTTAATAAATAGAGTTCACTTTGTTATTCATCCCAATGTTTATACCCTCAAATAAATTTATTGAGTTAATTTCATTGAATGAAGCTCGAGAGATAATAAGGGACTTTTGTCATCTCATTTAGGTTTGTTGATGAAACAATCGAGGGCATAAGTTTCAAGTATTTGGCCTCATGACATAACCTACTTGAAATAGATCTCCAAGAGATCTAGTGCTACCATCAGAGATTCAATACCTATTTCCCACTTGATATAAATTGTCCTCATGCTAGTTAATATAATTCAATGAGTTTTTCTCCTAACACTTCACTTCATAATTTATAAAATAAGGGAAAAAGCACTTGATAACAAATAATCATAAAAAGGGAAGGAGGGTAAGGCAGAAAAGCAAGCTTTCTAGATCAAATAGAAAGATTAGGGATTTGACAAATGAAGACGTGCTTAGCTAAAATTTTAACATTGTATGCTAAGTTTCATGAGACATAAAACTTCAACCACATAGGGGATGGAGTCAAAGGGAAATTATGAATGCTTAATCCCTAGAATTGATTATATATGTAAACACATAAGATCTTTGTTGTTGATCACACACAGACCTATAAAGGTTTTGATAAAGTGGAAAGATTCAATAAACAAACTAAAATAGCTTAAAACTCATCCTAATTAATGCATATACCTACAAACAAATACATGCCTCAATTATTTAACACTAACAGTGCTTATTAAACTATAGAAGTTGAAAGAAATTCATGAAATAAAAACCCTGTAAGTAGAAATACAAAACTTGTATTAATATTTAGAGTTCTTAATTAAAAAAAGTGTCAAACCTAATGTTAGAAGCCCAAGTTACACCATGTTAAAGCAGATTGCTTAGATCTCCTTCAAACTTGGACTAACATTGGAATGGTCTAAGGCTGTGGGACATGTATCTTAGACCAAACCTCTAGATTGTGAGGCTAACTCCTCTAAATATATCAACTTTGCTCAATTTATTAAAATCTACAATGTTTTTTGGTTAAAAAGGGTTTGAAATAAACTGAAAGGTAGATCTTATTCTATTGATGGTGATAGACCTATATTACTAGTTCATCCACTCTATTTGAACTCTTACAACATTAGAAATCAATGCAAATGATTGACTTATACAACTCCAAAGGATCCTGATACAACAATATTTTATATAGAGGTTTCATCAAGTGATTAAAGCATGAGGGAAATGATGGAAGGCCTAATTCAAGGCACTAACTAGTCAATATATCCACTATTAGCTCAAGTACTCAACATCAAACACTATATATGACCTGTATAATATGACATACTAGTAACTAGGTGAGATTAGGACCTACCAAGGGAGAAAATACTACCACATGTGCAAATAAAACTAACATAATCACATTAGATCTATATAAAGGAATTTGAAATTAGTCATTTTATTTAATCAAGAGGTTTATAAATCTCAATCTTGGTAGATTTTCATCATGCCCAAAAGAGGGATGTTTGTCAAGAATTTATAGTAGTTATCAATGACAAGGTACAAACAACTTTTATTATAGAAGGTAGACATAAAGATAACTCACTTGGAACCATAGTTGAGATTGAAAACATTCTTGAAGTTGATGATCATTAATAGTAGTTGTACTATGAGTTATTGATTGAGATTGAAGAGCTTAAGATGGTAGATTTGGATGATGAAATAGGAAAAAATATTGGTGTTTCACAATAATATTCCAACAATGTTTTATACCTTTTAAAAGGAAATGTTATTTTAGAGACACCAAATCAACATGAACTAGATCTTGATTGGATAAATGAGATATCATTCTATATTGAAGATGAAGATGATCATGTTTTAGTAGATCAATAACCTTCATATGACTCCATAAAAATGTTATAAATTTGTGATCAACATTATTCCTCATAATCAAATGGTAAGGATGATAATGTACTCCATGCATTTTCAATAGATCATGGAGAGATGGTCTTTTGGGATGACTTGGAGGTCTTTTGTTTAGAGTTTGATTGTCCATATCCACCCCATATGGAGATTAAGGATTATATTACAAATAATACTATTGTATATTCTCATCCTAAGCCTTATAGGTAGATTCAAGAAGATATTAATGATATGTTACATCTATGCTTGTAATAAGTTGAAGACCCTGACAAAACACTACCTCAAATGGAGCATAAGGGAGACACTAATCATAGTATATTAGTTGAGTTACAAATACAATCATTGAATGAGAATGTATAAAATCATTGGTATCATGTGAATGAGATATAATTAGAATTATTGATGCAATAAATAAGAATTTGGGAGGAATATGACTAGGTTTTAGACTCACATGATCAATCCATGTACCTGAGAATAGAAGCAAAAGGCCCAGCTAATTTTCCAAGTAGATATTATCACTTGGATTTACACCCTTTGAGGATATGTCAAATATCTCCTCATCCAATTGGCATAATTGAAACACCTATAGGCTTGTGGGCATCCTAACGATGAGGTGAATCTCTAGATAGGGCTAGCTCCCTTGATGTACCACTTTGGATTGAATTACACCTAAACTTTTAGGTTAAAAAGGGATAGAGAAAAATGAAATAAAAATATTATAAGGGAGGTGATACACAAAATAAAATTATTACTTCCAACCAATAACATGTTACACATGAGAACAAAGAACAAATTAAACATACACTTCTTCAATCTATGTCTTCTCACATAAATGTTACATTATGGGTTTATGTATGAACACCTTAGGTTAGGAGGAATATAAAATAGGCCTATTAGGGAATTAATGAATATAATAACTCACTCAAACCTAGAAATATCCTAGAAAACTTCACATGCCCTACAATAAAAAGCTGCAAATAGGTGAAAGATTGAAACAACATGCTAAGGAATCCATAGTTTTCACTAAGCAAGATTCATCATAAAATTGAACATAATATTGACAGTAATTAAAGAGGAAAAATTAGTAGTATTATTGATAAAATGGTATGTATTTAAGGAGGGATTCACCATACTCAGGTGGAGCATCCATTATAATGCCAAAATGGCTAGTTCTTATAGAACTTGAGAGAGAGAGAGAGAGAGAGAGAGAGAGAGAGAGAGAGAGAGAGAGAGAGAGAGAGAGAGAGAGAGAGAGAGAGAGAGAGAGAGAGAGAGAGAGAGAGAGAGAGAGAGAGAGAGAGATAATAAAAGTTAAATGGTGATAAGGACACTTGTTAAGCTGATATAATGAGTAACTTTTTTATTTTAAGAGGTTATGGAATGAACCATGTAAGTCCAATAATTACAAATGCCAATCCAAGTCATCAAACTCTTGCAAAGTGGCATGAAAACTCCTTGACTAGCTCAAAAAAACTACCTTCATGATTGACCATATTTGAATGCATAATAATTTATTAGGGAATAGGTAAAATGATTAAAAATAAGGTTAAGGGTATCAAAAATTCCTCTGTACTCATTGGTTTCATGCCTAGTCTTATAGAATCACTTTTAAAGGAGCTATCATCATCTGTAGTCTATAAAACTCTTAAATACCTCAAAATTGGAGTTATTTAAACTTTTAAAGACCTTAAATTTCCATATAATCATCAGGTACACTTTAATAACACTTCACTTGAAGATCTTCACCCTTTTCACTAGCTTGTCCAATATGTTAGATTTGATTGGCTGAGATGAAGTAGTTGGTTGGGGAACCTAAAAGTTTTTTCAAAGAATTAAATTTATATGGGGAGTTATCTTAAGTCTTAATATTTCCATCCATGTTATTTACATCTCTTTAAACTTACTACAACCTATAAAACACAAAAAATGGTCAAAAATACCCTATTTTACACCCCATCCATACGAATAATGTATATGGGAGGAAGATTGAGTGAGTCCTATACAAATTCAAATATTTTTCATAAAAAAATAGTCCATATATACTTATCCTTAGCCTCATTTATCCAATCGGGTCTCTGCAAGGGTTGAATAAAGGTTCTAGGCCTATTTGCCCTCTTAATATTTATTTATGCATGTCTGACATTGTAATTTCAATATAATGCCACAAATTTATTTTTATAGACCTATTATAACTCCTATAAACTTATTTTTCTCTAATGAAAATCCTCCAAAAATATATGAGTATCAAAACTTGACTTATCAAGCTCTTTTTCTCCTTTCTTGCAGGTCTGAGTTGATATGATGTATAAGAATGGCTTATTTTGGTTTTATTTGAAATATAAAATATTTAAAGCATAATATTTGAACCCATTAACATGTATCACTAGGTTTTAAATCATATAAAATTATATAAGTGAAAATGACTCCCTCATCTAACACTAAGCCTCAACCTTAATTTTAGGCTTGACCATAATTCCAAGTGTTTAGAGCACCATGATAAATTTATTTGAATTTAAATAGCTCAAAAAACTATAAAATGATACCAAAAACCTATCAAAACCAATTTGATATCTCACCTAGGGATAATTGAGATTGATCCCTTGTTTGGACTCTAGGCCAAAACCTCTTTAGTAGGCCTACTTGCAAACCTTGAGGGTCCAGAACACTTTGTTTGGTTTAATCATATTGTGATTATTTCCCATGATTATAATAGGTCAACTCAACCTTCATACCTTTTATAAAGGTCCATCATCTCCTGAAGGGTCACTTTGATACCTTTTCCTAAAACTACCAAGGTTTGGTATAAAGGGAAGTACCCCCTGTCTGAGACAAAATAGGGGGTACTTCCCCTATTTGTATAAAAAAACAATTGTATGGGATAATTAAAATTTTAAAGGTGATCTACATAAATTTTGAACCCTTTTTATATCTATTTGACCTTCAAACACCCTTTAAAACTAAAATACACTGTGTGAAAGTTGATTGTGTAGGGCTTTCTTCAAAATGACTATCTGCTACTTGTTTGAAAGAACCTGTAGGTATAAATTTTATTGATATAAATTTTATAATATATATTTTCCTTTTGTATTTCATGTTAGGTTTTCCCCAATATTCATTATTATCTTCATCAATCATACTCCCTTATGTATACCCTCAGTCAAGACTATATTACCTTGCTTGACTATGTTTAGCTTCTAGAGGGGACACCTATAGGTTGTTTTTTCAAGAAAAAAGATTGAAATAATGTTTAAAAACTCCTTTATATTTCTTGAAACTCCTAAAAATGGTGAAAACTACCTACAACTTGGAAAATTATATCTTCCTACAACTTTGAGATACTTAACTCATCTAAAAACCTTTAAAAATGAAAAAAATAATGGGAATAATGATGGGACATAATCAACACCATTTTAAACTAATATTAGTAAGTGTATTATATGGATCTACTCAAACCAAGGTAAAACCCACATGCTACATAGATTAGTAGGCGGATTTGAAAGGTCAACTTCTTAGGAATGGTTAATAAAGATCAAACCACCATTAATATAAAACCAAAAATCAAATAAAATCTGAATGATTTTAGAATATACCCATAATATATTTTTTCTTGAAACCCCTTATGCTAACTGTACCAAGTACAAACCTACAAGTCACTTTTGCTTACTAAGGAAGGTAAAAAGGAACACAATGGTTTTAGCTCAAAAACGACACTTAAAAATAAAATAAATCATGGAAATAAGCATGGAGAAGATTAATATTCACATTTAAACCTTTTCCATGTATCACACTTCTAAAGGAGGTCGTACAAGTGCTAAACTCTTCTCTTTTCTTAAGAAAATTACCTTTTCTT
This sequence comes from Torreya grandis, assembly GCA_037957365.1. Taxonomy (NCBI): domain Eukaryota; kingdom Viridiplantae; phylum Streptophyta; class Pinopsida; order Cupressales; family Taxaceae; genus Torreya; species Torreya grandis. The sequence continues at coordinate 328,091 of JARHVA010000402.1, read as the reverse complement.
ATGATGAACCTAGTAATTTTCAGTCATGTAAATTAATTAAAACTTATAAAGACACATTATATATGACATCACATTTTAGAACATTCAATCTTCCCAAGAAATCCATACAAGTCATTAAATGTACTTTTTTGACCCCTAAAATGACTCAAATTACTAAAGGGACTAAAATAACTATTGACCAAGGTTAGTACAACATTAAGTGACATAAAATAACCTATAAAATACCTTGAAACATTTATATTAGGCCAATAAAACATGTAAAGGTTAATTTTTAACCTATAGGTACCCCAATTTGACTAAAATGTCAATTTTGGTCAACAAATTGGTGACTCATAGGGGTAGTATGCTTGATATACTAACTAGACTAGTAGCCTTATCGGTCCATTGGGATTAGGAGTCATCAAAATTTTAAGTAAAACAAGGATAACATTGACCATTGATGATAAACTTGACCAAGACAAGACAACTAATGACTACCTCAACACATAAAACAAAGACACACACCAAACAAAAACAAACAAACTAACAAGACACACACACATGTGCTCAAGGAACTCAGGGGAATCAGAGAAAAAAATATTATGTACAAATAAAAATTAAGCATACCTCCCTCTTAGATCAAATGGAAGGTTTGTTAAATCTCCTTCTTCATGAGATGGATGAAGGTACCAAGCATGTTGTTCTTTAGATTGAACACTTGATATATCATACCTATTTATTGGCACCTCAATTTATATATTATCAAGTGGAATATCATAAAATAGGTCTAAAATGTATATATATTCCTCTTGAAAATGTTCACATACTTTATGTTATTGCCGACTCTCTTTCTCATGATCAACTTTCATCTTCTTTGTAAGCATGGTCTCAAAAGGAATGATCTCTTGTTCTTTGAAAGATTGAGGCCAATAGAGGTTTACATTGACCTCCAAAGGCTGATGTGGACTTTGATATTTCTCACCTATTACATGTTGGAAAATTTCATATTTCTCATCAATGACATTTTAGATGATGTCATCTTGTTTACCATCACTTGTAACCAACTGTAAAGGAGTTGTAGACCCTTTGAGAAATTCAAACTCTTTGAAAATTTCTTCAAATATCTACCAGAATTAATTATACTCACTTTGATTAACATAATAAATTAAAACAATAATATAAAATCCTTCATCTTATTTAGATTCCAATAGGGTCTCTTTCAAGATTTATTCAACACAAGGAATGTATTCTTCATCATAAACCAGACAAGGAGATTCAACACAAGAACTCACCTCTTCTTCAGCACTTAAGAGCTCTTGAGGGTTTTATAATTTCATCTAAAATATAATAATATGATCTTGTTTGTCAAGGGATACAAGATATTCAATCTCCTTCTTAGTGATGCCAAGACTAGGCATCTTGAAATCTGGTGACCTAGCCCAATAAGGCTGCCAAAGAGTTACACTTTCTTCAAGTAAGAGTTCTAAATTTTCCTAAACCAATTTCTCTTATTGAGGTTATCAAACCATAGGTACATCAAGCAAAATGGTGATGGGATGATGATAAAAATAACTATTTGGTGGGGGTGGAACATAGAGCTCAAAATCAGATTGAGAATGAAAAGTTGGGGATTCTTTTGGGAGCTCTTGAGGAAGGGGATGAAGACTTTCGGATAAAACAACTTGATTTTATTCATTCAATTTGAAAACAAATTCATTAACATCTGATTTATCTTGAGTAATATCTTAAGGAAGGGTGGATGGGGTGTGTTTAGGCATATGATATTCTTTTTTGTCTAAACCTTCCATCACACCTTGACTTAGCAACCTCATCTTTGACTCTAACTCCTCAATTTTCTTGGATAGGTTTTCTTGGAAAATTATGTCTTGAAGTTCATAAGAATCATAATGAGGATATGGAATGCATGAGTTCTGACATGAAACACAAGAAATTTCTTGGGGAATAGTGAGAGGAACTTGCAAAGGATCAACTTCATTCATAACTTCATACTCCTTATCACCCAAACTTCTATCTTTTTTCTTCCCCCCTGACTCCACTATCTTACTCTAGATTATGATGTTATGATTATAAGTCTTTTATTTATTAATGGTGGGATGGGTTTGTATAGAATCAATATCCTTATTAAATTCATACTCTTTGTCAAGACTTTTCTCCTTTTTCTTTCTCCATGACTCCACTATCTTGTTCCATCTTAGAGTATTGAGATTATGAGTCTCCTTTCAAGGTGATGAGGATGAAATGTAATAGATAAATGAGAGATTTAACTCCACTTCCTTTTATTCTAACATGGATGGTTTCATATGCATATTATCCAACTCAATTTTCCTATCAAAATTAGCTTAAAAAATAAGGTTTCTCCTTTAAACTCTCTCCTCCAACTAATTGGTAAAATAATGACTTTGATATCCTTTATTGGGCTCATGAGTAGGGATAAAATATGGCTGATAGGGAAATTGAGGAAGTGGATATGAATTCTGATAGAATTTGTGAGGTTTCCTTTCATGAACCCCTATCTTATCCTCTAAAGAAGAAACTAGGCCACTCACATCAAGCATCTCACTTGTGAGCCTTTGCCAATTGGCTCTCTCAATAGGTACCCACTCTCTTTGGACCAACTTTAATTATTTTTTCGCATTATTAAATACATGATTAGTAACCTATATACTACATCCTCTTTGTGTGTCAAGATCCAACATGTACCTCTCATATCCCAAAAGTATTTTCTTAAAGGTGGAAATGGATGGACTTGGTAAAGGACTAGGTTGACTAGGAGGATCAAGAACTTGAGGAGGTTGGTTATAGGACTAATATAATTCATGAATAGGTTGAAAAGGATCATATTATATTTTATGAAATTCATACTGAGGCTGGTAAAGATCTTGACAAGATTGACCAAGGACTTGTTCATATTGATAGGGAATGGCACAAGCTTGAAATGTCTTACCAACTTGTATAGATAAAAACTCAACACCAAAGTAAGCCATGAAACTTTATTAAAAAATAAATAATGAAAATAAAAAATACTACCAATAATATTCAAAGGATAACCTAGGCTACTTGACCAGCTGATATATCTTCAGAGTCATCATTGATGCTTTGATAGATGCCTCCAAAGGCTAATTATTGAGAGACAACACCAAAAATATCTCAAAATATTAGACCAAGATTCCCATCAAGCATGCCAAATAATTTAAATTGTATTTTTAACCTTTGATGAGATGAAAAATATCTCCTCATCCAAGTGGCACAATGGAAACACCACTAGGCTTGTGGGAAGCCTAAACATGAGGTGAATCTCTAGATAGGGCTAGGTCCTTTGATGTACCACTTTGGATTGGAACTAAACATAAACTTTGGGGTTGAAAATTGAGATATATAAATAAAATAAAACTATTATAAGGGACGTGAGACACAAAATAACATGATGACTTTTGACCAATAGCATGTTACACATGAGAACAAAGGACAAACTGAACATACACTTCTTTAATCTATGTCTTCTCACATCAATGTTAAATTATGAGGTTATGGATGAATACATTAGGCTAGGAATACTATAAAATAGGAATATGAGGGTACTAAATAATATATTAACTCACACAAACTTGGAAATCTCCTAGAACACTTCACATGCCCTGCAAGAAGGGGTTGCAAATAGGTGAAAGAATGAAACAACATGCTAAGGAATCCATAGTTTTCACTAAGAAAGATTTATCATCCAATTTAATACACTATTAATATTAATTAAAGAGGTAAAATCAGTATTATTATTTATCAAATGGTATGCATTTGATAAGGGCTTCACCATACTCAGGTGGATCATCCATTACAATGCCAAAATGGCTAGTTCTTATAGAATTTGAGAGAGAGAGGAGAAAAGAGAAGTTCAAGGGTCACAAGGACAATTTTAAAGCTGATAAAGAGAGTTAATTTTGAGTTTTAAGATGGTATGGGATGAACCATATAAGGACAAGTAGTACAAATGTCAATCCAAGTCATCAAACTCTTGTAAAGTGGCATGAAAACTCCTTGGCTAGCTCAAAAAAACTACCTTCATGATTGACCCTATTTGAATATATCATAACCAATTAGGCCAAATTAAAATGATTTTAAATAAGGTTAATATTATTAGGTATGCCTATCCATGCATTTTTTGCATGCTTGGTCTTATAAAATCATATGGAAAGGAGCTATCATCATTTGTATTCCAAAAACTCTTAATGCACCCTACACACTTGGCCTCAAAATTGGCATAATTTTCTCATGAATATACATTTTAGGGAGTGGGTGACACTTTTCAAGATCCTCCATGGCCTTATAATCATTAGGGACACCTTAAAATCACTTCACTTGAAGATCTTCACCCTTCTCACTAGCTTATCGAATATGCTAGATTTGACTAGCTAAGATGAAGTAGTTAGTTTGGAACTTAATAGTTTTTTTAAAAGAATTAAATTTATATGGTGAGTTATATTAAGTATTAATATTTCCATCTATGTGATTGGCATCTCTTGAAACTTCCTACAACCTAAAAAGCATAAATAATGGTAAAAAATACCCTATTTTACACCCCATATGTATAAGTCCATACAAATTATTTTTATGGTATGGAGATTGAGTGATTAATATATACCTAAAAATATGTTTCATTATTAAAATGGTCCATTTGGATGCATCCTTAGCCTCATTTCTCCATTCAGGTCTATATAAGGGTTTAACAAGGGCTTTAGGCCTATTTTCCCTCTTAAGCTTTATTTATGTAAGTTTGATGTTGTAATTTAAATATAATGCCAAAAATTTATTATTAGATACCTATTATAACTACTCAACTTATTTGGCTCTGATACAAAGCCTCCAAAAAGATATCAGTATCAAAACCTAACCTATCAATCTCTTTTTCTCCTTTCCTATAGGTTTGAGTTGATTTGATGTCCAAGAATGGCTTACTTTGGTTTTATTTTCACTATAAAAGATTAAAAACATCATATTTTAGTCCATGAACATGTCTCAATATTTTGGAAATCATATTAAAGACTATAAGTGAAAATGACTCCCTTATCTAGCACTAGGCCTCAACCTTGCCTTTAGGCCTAACTATAATTCCAAGGGTTTAGAGTTCCTGATGAGTTTATTTGAATTTAAATAGCCAAAAAAACTATAAAATCATCTCATAGACATGTCAAAATCAATTTTATATCTCACTTAATGCTAGAATTGAGATTTACCCCTTGTTTCGACTTTAGGCCAAAACCTACCTAGTAGGTATGCTTGTAAACCTTGAGGATCTAGGATACTTTATTTGGTTTCATCATATTTTTATTTTTTTAAATTATTATAATAGGTCCCCTAAGCCTTAAATTCCTTTTATAAATGTATATTAGCTCCTAAAGGGTTACTTTGATACCTTTTCCCAAAACTGCCAAGGTTTGGTATAAGGGGAAGCACCCCTTGTCTGAGACAAAATAAGGGGTAATTCCCCTATTTGTCTAATAAAAAAAAATTATGGGATAATTAAAGTTTTAAAGTTGATATAAACAAATTTCAAACCCATGATATATCCATTTGACCTTTAAACTCCCTCCAAAACTAAAATAGACTATGTAGAAGTTGATTGTGTAGGCTTTTCTTGAAAATGACTATATGCTACTTGTTTGAAAGACCCCATAGGTATGTATTTTAATTATATCCATTGTAAAATATATATTTTAATTTTTTAGGTCATGATATAGTGGATCCAATCTTCATTCTTATCCTTATCAATCATACCCCCTTATGCATACCCTCAATCAAGATTGTATTACCTTACTTGACTGTGTTTAGCTTCTAGAGGGGACACCTATATGTTGTTTTTTCAAGAAAAAATATTTAAATAATGTTTAAAAACTCCTTTATATTTACATAAATTTACTTTTACACCTTTTCTAGTTCTTCCTCATCATCGTAAGTCCTAATCATGCTCATTTCCTATCTTAGACTGAGTGTCACTTCCTTGACTGAGTTTTGTGTTTTAGAGTGATGCATGTAGGTATTCATGTATGGTTAGACCTAATATAAAATTTAATAAAACTATTTATAGTGTATATAAACCATTACATAAATTCAATTTCACCTTTTTATACTTTCATGCTCAAAACCACAACTTTTCTCTTTCACTGCCTGAGACAGTCCACATAGTGGTTGTAGGTTGTCATTTATTCATAAGAAGTCTATATAGGAATTTTTTGATTTAATTAAATATTATGAAGATCATAATTATATAGATAATTCTAATAAATTTTTAATTCTTTATTTTATCCTCCCATTATCCCTCAACATACACCTTAACTCATAAATGAGTCCTCCACTATTTTGATTGAGACACCTACCTTAACTGACCCCTGTAGATGAATGTGGCTCCAAATGAGATTGGTTATCTTGTTTGAAATCCTACCTTGAATATATAAAGTTTATTTAGAATTTAATTCTACCTTTAGTCACTTTTAATGGCTAAAAAACCCATCAAAACCTCACGCTTAGGTTAATGTCTGCATGTAGGTGAGTGTTTAGTATGGATTGTTAGTGTGTAGGTGGGTCTAAGACACAACCCATGAGCTTATTAAATGATATATTAGGAAAAAATAACTCCATAAAATCATATATAAAAATTGATCCTTTTTTTCAAGGTTTAATTGTAACTTTGGGTAACAAAGGTTTCCTTTTGACTCAGATGTAGATAACAGTGCTTGAGTTTAGTGTTTTTATGGGCACTTTGAGGCTCTAAACTTTCATCTTCTCCTCAGTCTTTGACCCTCATATTTTTCATGTCTCCTCTCTATGATATATCTTGAAAATTTATCAAAATAGGATGTATTATTAGTTCTTGTAACCATGTCATTTACCCTTGGTAACAAGGGTTAGGACCCTTGTTTTCTTAGTTTAAGGAACTTGGTCTCAAACTCAGTCAACATCCTTGGAGGTGGTTATCAGCGTAATTTAGCCATATATCACTTCAAACATAGTTTTTTATAATATTTTAATCTTATCATGACCTCAAGGAGGGTTTAGATACATGTTTTAACACTTCATAAGGATTCCCCTATTCTCTACCAACACTCATAGGCAGACTATGTTTTAAAGGCACATATAGTGATGTAGGATGATAGGAAATGAGTGAGACATGTGCTCTTGTGCTTAATTAAGTAATTATACAAGTTGTAATATAAATTTATAAGAATCCAATTTTTTTTTTCCACTATTGAATCTCATCCTTCATCATGATGTTATCAAAGAGAGACTCCTATTTGTGGAAATGGGCTATATGCAAGCAATGAACCTGAAATGACTCATGTACCAAAGGGATTGAATTTATGGTTAATTGATACTTTCACCAAAATATAAACATGAAACATAATTATAATTCTTAATAACCTCCATGGACATGTTAAATATTTTCCACACATGTTTCAACATGGATACAAATGAAATTTCAGCAAAGAAATGGTTGTGAGCTTAGCAAACTATGAGTATGTGTATGTATGATTGCAAACCATGAAAAAATTATTGGATAAATATTATTAAATTCAAATTTGAAGTCAAGAAACATATTTTAAATTAAATAATTATCTTAACACAACTTCCTAGAGCTATGTGTGATCTTGAAACTCTTGAAAATGGTGAAAACTAGCTATAACTTAGAAAATTGTATCTTCCTACAACTTTGAGATAATTGACTCATAAAAACACATTTAAATGTTAAAAAAATAATTGGAGGCATGAGGGTACATATTAAACATAATTTATAACCAATATCAACAAGTGGATTTCATAGAGCTACTCAAACCAAGGCAAAACCCACATGCTACATAGATTAGCAGGTAGATTTGAAAGGTTAACTTCTTAGGAATAGTTCATAAAGTTTAGAACACCATTACTCTACAAAAAAACATAAAATATAATTTTATTGATTGTTTAATATTCCCATAATATCATTTTTCCTAAAACCCCTTATGCTAATCGTACCAAGTACAAACCTGCAAGTCACTTTTGCTTTCCAAAGAAGGTAAAAAAGGAGCACAACGGTTTTAGCTCAAAAATGAAACTTCCAAAGAAAAACTAATGGAACTGAGCATGGGTAATTTTAATATTCACATTTCAACCTTTTTCACATGGTACACTTCCCAAAGAGGTCGTACAAGTGCCAAACTCTTCTCCTTTCTTAAGAAAGCTACCTTTTCTTCTGATGAACCTACCACTTTTCAGTCATGTTTGTTAATTTAGACTTATAAAGACACATGGGACATGACATCACATTTTTTAACCTTCATTATTCTATATAAATTCATACAAGGCATTAAATGCATCTTTTTGACCCCTAAAATGACTCAAAATGACTAAAGGGAGTATAATAACTAATGACCAAGGCTAGTATAACATTAAGTGACATCAAATAACCTATAAAACATCTTGTAACATCTATATTAGGCACCTAAAAAACATAAAGGTTAATTTTTTACCTATAGGTGCCCCAATTTGACTAAAAAGTCAAATTTGGTCAATAGTAGCCATGAACATGAAAATGCTCCTATCTATAAGAAGAAGCTATCAAGAGGTAGCAATCATGATTCAAGGTTCTATAGTGGATAATCTAGCTTTGAATTTGACCCCAAAGGAAAGCTTTTGACTTTAATTTAGTTATTTTAGGTTTTTTATCTTGTTTCAATAGGTGATTAGCACAATCAGTAGTCTATTACCTTGTTGTTATGTTATCTTGTTTTCCCATTTCCTCAAGTTAGTTGTGTTTGCTTCTTAATTTAGGTGAGTTTCATTGTTGCTTATTTTGTGTCTTGTTGTTTTTGTAGTCAAGAGAGGTGTTATAAAGTGCAATTTCATTTTCCAAGTCAAGAGAGTCATCATGATAGTCAAGTTTTTGTGTTTCAAGATTGCCATTTTCATGTGAAATTTAGGGATTTCTCTTGATCAACAGGATAGTCAACCCCTATGAGTCGCTATTTTTTTTTTTGTTAATTTGGCTTTTTAAGTCCAAATACTAACCCATATAATTTAGAAATTTTCCTAACACAGTTACATGCCTCTACAAAGTGGTCTACTATGGGTACATTGACTAAAAATGAAAATTTTGAGCCTTTAAGTGTTAAATTTTGAGTAAAACTAACTAAACCAATCATAAAATGCCTTCATAATACTTTGATATACTTTCATTCTCATGTTGTTACCTAAAATCAAAATTTCATGGCTTGAAAAGTGTTATATGTTTACATAGAATAATTATATATTGAACAAAATAAACAAAGATAAGAAATCACACAATAATAATTGACAGCATAGGATAATATTGGATAATATAACAAAGCCACTTCGAGGGGGTAACCTCCACAAAAATGTAATAAGAGTAGAATACTTAGTATCATGATCAAATACTAACCACTAACTTATATATATAGTCTAATTATCCATGGTTATTTCATAGGCTGACCTAACTAAGAACATAGATAAATGTAACAAGAATATAAAAGAGTTATGTAAGCCACAAGTCAGCCACACATATCCCTAGACATGCCAAAGATTAAGATGTAACATTCCCCTCCCTTTCAAAACAATATGGTCTTCAATGTTTAATCAACTCTAGATGTTGATGCATAAAGGATTCATCCTCTCAGGTGGCATATTCACATGGTAGATTCTTCCATTTGATTAGGTATTCCTTAATCACTCTAGATCATAACTACTTAGTGCACATTTGAAGGATCACCTTAGGATCAATAATAACTCTCCCTTCCTCATCTGATTTTGGTAACTCAATTTGAGTAGAAACTCTATGTCCAATGAATTTATTTAGGCATGATACATGAAATACTAGATGTATGTGAGTGGAAGAAGGAAACTCTAATTTAGAGGCCACACTTCTTATTTCCAGCAAGATCTAATAAGGCCCATAATAATTAGGGGATAGTTTGTTATCATTTTTCTTTTGATTCAATGACATCTACTTATATGGCTTCAAGAGAGCAAAAACCTAATCACCAATGTCAAAATTACTCTCACTCTTGTGTTGATGTACCTATTTCTTTGTGTGATTTTGAACCATGGCTAAAATTTCACACAAACTTGCAAGGACCTCTTATTGATGGTCAATATGTTCCTCAAATGTACAAACCTTAGGATGAAATTTCAAGGTTGAAGTGATGGATGGATGGTGGTATCCATACAAGGCCACAAAGTGAGATGTTTTAGAAGAGATATGAATAGAAGTATTATACCACCATTTACCAAGTGGCAACCAATGAACCCATTTATCATGTTTATCAAAAACAAAACAATGAAGATATCATTCCAGGTATTTATTGACTACCTTAGTTTATCCATCTGATTAAAGATGATGTTAAAGATTTTTCATGATGATGTCATGGTGGTATCATGGAGGTGCTCTAGTGAGTGGATGAAGTGCTTTAATAGTCTATGTGATAATGACAAAGTGTGCAATGTGCTTATTCTTGTATGCTTAAAGGTGGCTTGGTTGTTCTCTAGAGTTTGACTAGTTAGAGATGTTCATAGATGAGTATGGTGATGTTATCTATGCTTGGATATCTTGTGTTCACAAGCGGAATTCATTTAGTTGACCATATTTTTCATCTAGACTCTTTGGGTCCAATGGCAGATAATCTAAGTTGGCAGTTTGGTGATGTCACATAGGAAGGAGTCAAGGGGAGTTGGTCATATGGTTGTGATCATAGTAGTCCCTAGTTGTTTTATTCTAGATATCAAATCATGTGTTGAAGTTTGGTTAAATATATATGGGTAAAAAGTTGGATTCTTAGTTATAAATCATTGTTTTCCCATACTTAGCTAAATTTGTAGTTGGCCAAAAAGAGTTGAGTAAGCATGTTGATGAGGTTAGAATTTTCACATGTGGATGTTTCAAGAGAATTTTATCATATGGTTTGTTTATTTTTAGACCTATTTTATTTATGATAAATTTTAGATCATGTGATTTAGTGCATCAAAATATATGCATATGCAAAGTTGGGCTCCCAGGCAGAAAGAGCTGAGTGAGCATTTTGATGATGTTATATCTTGCACATGTGAAGGTGTCAAGAGAATATGATCATATGGGTTTATTTATTTCTGATCATAAATGATTTGAGATATATTTGAGATCATTTGATGAAGCATGGTTGATCAAAGTTGGCCTCTCAAGCAAGTTTGGACATGGTTGGCTCTATGATAGAATTTTTTTAAGAAGGCACTTTAATGGCATTATATCTCACTTGTGTGAGAGTTCCAGGAGTAGTGTGTTACATTTTTGGATTCTCCTATGGAAGGATACCATCTAGTCTAAATTTTATATCCTTCATTAAATTACATAATAAGTTATAAATGTATAAAAATTGCTACTTAGGCATATTGACAGGGTGCCCATACTTGGTCATTTTTGAAAGTGTTAAATCTCGAGCAAGATCAATGGTGAACATGGCTATAAGATGTTAGGAGGAAGTGAGATGAGGATAGGTGAATGATGTTTAATGACTGAGAAAATTTATAGGATAAAGATCCAATGGTGAGTGGGTGTTCATATAGATTGATCTATGGTGAGCATTGATCGTTATTGACTTGATAGATCTATAGAGATCGACGGAGCACATTGAGTCAAATTTCTTAGATTCCATAAGATAAGGTCAAAGTGATATATTTTTAACATTTGTATTTGGTGTTATATACATTAAATATTAGACAAGATCGATGGTACGAGATTGATCTTGAGCTGAGAGTTCACAAGATTCGAGCATTGTGTTCAAATTTTAACTATGACTGTTGTTATTCAAATATTTGAATTTAACATAAGAAAAAATAATAGATCTATATTTCATACATATATTTTGATATAATTAAAATTTATTGGTCATGTAAGAAAATATATGAAGAGGACTCCATGGTGCATCTAATGAATCTAATTTTAGGATCTATAAGTAACTATAGTCAAAGATATTAAGCCTAGAAGCTAACTATATGTTCATGTTTATTATGAAAGTGACCCGAGAAGGATATTAAATCTTGTATTGATGTTGTTTTGATGTATCACAATGAATTAGTTATTGGAACATATTTTAGACTCCATGAGGATGTTTTGTCTAAATTTTGGAGGTGTGATCAATGTATATTGAGTATGAACAATGATTAAGAAGTTGACTGTGTGTTCGTTCATGGTAACTATGTGGACTAGGTCAGTGTTTGAGTTGTTTGATCATATATAAAGGTGAGCTAAGTTCACTATGATAATTTGAGGATGTCAAAATCGACATAGGGAGTGGACCCATGTATTTGAAAGTGGTCATATGATATTATTTTTCTCAAGGGAGTGATAAAAGAGTGAATGGGTTCATATGAGACCTATAAGGGCCTTATTAAAAGGTGTAGTTATTTAAAGGGTGAGACATAGGTTCTATGGCCAACCTATTAATAATGTATTAAACTTTGTATTTATAAGATAGTTTCCTAAAGGGTTACATGCCTAATGGTTGACCAAGGTAGTGATTATCAAGATTGCTCTATAAATAATGGAACCAAAGTTAATGGGTTCTAAACTTGTATGAGAGACTAAGGACCAATTGGAGAGAGGTTTGTGTGTGTGTGTTTTTTTGTGAAGGAGGGGTAGAGTGCCCTGAGTATTTTTTTAAGAGTAGATTAGTTTGAAGACTATTTGTATGACTTATTTGTCATAATTCTATTGGTAGAGTAGTGCTCTTGTAGATTGAGTGCAAGTGAAGGAAAAGAGAGATAAGCTGAGGTCTGTCATCAGGTATTATTGACATCAATTTAGAGATGGAAGTGTTTCATAGGTTTTATTGTGATATCTCAACATCTAAAGTGGTTATAGCTTCCTTGCAAGGTGAAACTTATTGAAAGGTCTGGTTATTGTTGTAACTCAACTAGATAGGTGTTATAGCACCTTGTGGGACTGTAGTCTCTCTAAATAGAGATTGTAGTTCCTAATTAGTTATAGCTAGTCTAAATTAGATCTTGTTACTATAGGATAATAGTCCAATTATAGTTTTTAGTGGGTTTTCTTCCCCAAGAGGGTTTCCCACATATGTCTTGTGTTATGTGATTGATATTTAGTTGCATCTCTTGTTCATTTTTAGGAATGTTGTTTATGCTTCATGAATGCTTTTGATAGATGATTAAGTATTTATAAAGATTAGAATTGAAGTTAGATTATTTGGGCTCACTGATTCACCCCCACCCCTCTCAGTGATTGTAACTCTAATAATTGGTATCAAAACTAGGTCCTTTGGTAAAGGCTTAACAACTCAAAGGTGATCAAAGGTACAATTGTGCCAAAAATATTATGGCTTGGATTCAAGATAATCTAGTTTTTGCTTTATCAGAAGTTAATAATGTAGTACAAAATCTAGCATCAACTATCAAGAATATGTAGGTTATGGTGAATATAGGTCTCAATCAAAGGATGGAATAATGTGAAAATTAGGTATTGAATTACTTAGATATGCTCTTATCTAAGGAAAAAAATGATTTTAGCTTCATCAAAAGTATCAAGAATGAAAATCCATTAAGAGATAATTATCAAGAGAAAAGAGGATCAAACATGACCAAAGTCTTCAATGGGTATTGCTTCTCTTGTAGTCAATTTGGTCATAGATATAAGGATTATGATCTCTCTCTAGAGAACAAAAGGGTTATCTTATGCTACAACTATAACCAACAAGGTCACATAGCCAAGAACTGCAATAGAGCCTTTTAGAAAAAGGATATACAGGTCATTAAGACTATCAAATGATTTAAGGAGACCAAGTCTAAAGAAGAAAAGAAGTAAAATCCAAACAAAGCATAAAATGAAGAGTCATTATTTGTTCTAGCAACTTTGCATGCTCAAGAAGATGAGAACAAGATATGGTTCATAGACAGTGGGTACTCAAATCATGTGATAGGAGACAAGAGAAAGTTTATCTCTCTAAAGAAGACCAACCTAGGTGTAATTAGATTTGGTGACAACAAGTTTGGATAATGTTCATATGAAGACTAAGAATGTCTAATATGTAGAAGGTTTGAAACATAATATTTTAAGTGTAAGCCAAATGTGTAAGCAACAAAATGTTGTAACTTTTAATGATGATGTTTTTGAAGTAAGAAAGGCAAAATATGATATATTAGTTGTAAAGGTTCATAAAATAGATAACAACATATATGTATTCCATGAATCTTGGAAGGAGTAGTGCTTCATGAGTCATTTGGAAGAAAGTCGGCTTTGGAATAGAATAATTGGTCATATAAATTTTGATAATTTAGTAAAGATCAGTTTAAAGGGGTTGGTAAGTCATATGCCTAAGATTTCTAAGATTCCTTATTCTCTTTTCAAGGCATGTCTTCATGGGAAGCAAAACAAGAGAAGATACAAGAAAAATGAATTATCTACTATAGAGCCATTAGAGTTTATCTACACTGATTTATGTGGACCTATGAGAACTCAAAGTATTCAAGGTAATTATTAATTCATTCTTATCATTGATGATTTTACTAGGATGACTTGGATATTATTTCTTAAATAAAAATCATAAGCTTTTGTAAAATTTGTGGCATGTAAATCTCTTGTAGAAAATGATAAAGGTGCAAAAATCAAGTGTGTGAGATCAGACAGAGGAGGTGAGTTTTGGTCTCATAATTTTGATGATTTCTATGATGAACATGGGATAAGAAGAAAATACTCTACTTCTAGAGCACCATAATAGAATTGTGTGGTTGAAAGGAATAATATGACACTAGTTGAGATGGGTAGAACCATTCTTTAAGATGCAAAATATCAGTTGGTTATTGGGAAAAAGTAGCCAATACTTCTATGTACATCTTAAATAGATGTAAAATTAGAGTAAATGGTAATAAGATACCTTATGAGTTATGGAACAATAGAGAGGCTAATGTTAAACATTTTAGAGTGTTTGGGATTATGTGCTTCATCAAAAGAGATGAAGATAATCTTGGAAAATTTGATTCAAGATTTGATGAGGGCATCTTCTTAGGATATTCTTCTATTAGTATTGTATATAAATGATTTAATAGCAGACTTCACAAGATTGTTGAAAGTTCAAATGTCAGAGTAGATGATACAAGTAAAGTCAAGAATCCAACATTGCAGGTAAGTGACTCAACTTAAAATGTTGTTGTAAATAATGATAAGTTATCTGTTCAAACATATGATGATGGTGAAGAATAAGAATCAAGACAAGATACTAAAGCTCCATCTATAAGAATTCAAAAAGATCATCCAATCTCTTAAATTATTATAAATTTTGGTGCAAGGTTACAAATTAGAAGGAGAATGTTAATCAATCAAAATCAACAAGACTCAAATCTATTATCCATGACTAAACCCAAATTGTTTTTGAAAGCTAGCAAAGATGAAAGTTAGAACAATATTATGGGTGAAAATTTTAATCAAATATAAAGGAATGAAATATGGGACTTAGTTCCTTGACCAAAAGATAAAAATGTGATAGGTACCAAATGGGTTTTCAAAAAAAAGATGAATGAAAAAGGAGAAGTCACAAGAAACAAGTATAGACTAGTGTGTAAGGGATATGCTTAGGTTAAAGGAAAGGTTTTAAAATATATCAAATGGACGTGAAATATGCATTCTTGAATGGTAACTTAGAATAAGAAGTCTACATTGAGTTAATTGAAGGATACTTCATGTCAAGCAATCAAGATTTTGTGTGTAAATTGAAGAAGGCTCTGTTGGTATTAAAGAAGCTCCTAGAGCTTGGCATGATAGGATAGATAAGTATATTTTGAGTTTAGGTTTTAATAGGGGGTATCTAATAGTAATTTTTACATTAAGATAGAAGGTAATCATCAATTGATAGTTTTTGTATATGGTGATGACATAATTTTTGTATTTCACAATGATAAAATGAGTAGAGATTTTGTAGATACTATTAAGGCTAAGTTTGAAATGTCAATGTTGGGAGAAATATCTTACTTATTAGGATTATATAAAAATCAACTTGATGTAGAAATTTTCATTTCTCAATCTAAATATATCAAGGATATGCTAAGGAAGATTGACATGATGGAGTGTAAGCCAATGAGTAGTCCAATGATCACAAAATGCAAGTTAAGTAAATTGGATGAATCAACAAAATTTGATCAAAATTTTTATAGATCCATGATTGGAAGTCTTTTATACTCTCCTGCATCTAGGCCTAACATCATGCACGTAGTAGGTCTTATAGGAAGGTTTCAAGCTAATTCTAGAGAATCTCACTTGAAAGAAGTTAAAAGGATCTTGAGATATCTCAAAAGCACCATAGACTCTATTTTATGGTATCCTAGGAGTAAATAATTCTCTTTAAAGTCATTTATTGATGTTGATTGGGTAGGATGTGTGGATGATAGGAGGAGTACCAGTGGTGGGGTATTCTTCATGGGAGAATGTTTGGTGTCTTGGCTAAGAAAGAAGCAAGCCTTAGTGTCTCTATCAAATGTAAAATCTGAGTATATAGTAGTTGCCTCTTGTTGCACACAAGTCATGTGGATGAAACAAACTTTAGAGGATTACAAGGTAAGATAAAATGGACCTTGTCCTCTTTTTTGTGACAATACTAGTGAAATTATTATCTCAAAGAATCTTATTATGTACTAAAAAACTAAACATATTCCTATTAGATATCATTTATTGAGAGAACATGTGATTAATCAATGTGTCAAGTTAGAGCATGTGCCTAAAAAAGAGAAGCTTGCAGATATTATGACCAAACCATTGTCAAAAACTACTTTTGAGTATCTAAGACAAATCTTGGGTGTCATTTTTTTCTCTATAAATCAATAGAAGGTATTTGGTTAAGGTGGAGCAACATGTTCATAAGACTTGATCTATAGGTTTGTGAAGGAGATATAGTATAGGGTCAAAAATTATGTTCTCATGTTGGTTCAGTGCATGTTTCATTTTTTTTTGTATAAGTGCAAATGCATAGTAGGTGATCATGGAAGTGTCTTGAGAAAGAAGGCTAGTAAGCCTACATGATGGTTTGTCATGATGTGTGGAGTTATGAAGATGCTCACAAGGTGAAATTACTCATATTTCTTAGGGGAAGTCCCTCTTATATGTTTCTTGATGTGTTCCATCAATATTTATATGGTTTTGTGTGTTCTTTCCTCATTGGTTGTTGTGTTTGATTTAAGAGAGTGTTGGAATTGAGAAACAGGTTGTTGTCAATGCAAGAAGAGGTAGGCTCAAGGTAAGGGGGAGTTTGTATCATATTTCTAAGATTTCCTCTTCCTAATTTGATGGTATTTTTAGGTTATAAAGATCATTTTGTACCCACTTTGTCATTGTGTTAAAGGGTGATAAAAAATTTTATTGGGGAGAAAGTTCTTGTTGTGGGAGTGCTTGAAGAGAGAGAAGGTGAGCTAAATATTGCTATATTTTATGGGTGTTGACATCAATTAAAAAGGGGGAGATTGATGGATAGTTATCAAAATGATATCATGGTGGTGTCATGGAGGTGATCTCATGAGTGGATGAAGTGCTTTGATAGTCTATGTGATAATGACAAAGTGTGCAGTGTGCTTGTTCTTATATGCTTGAAGGTGGCTTTGTTGTTCTCTAGAGTTTGATTGGTTAGAGATGTTCAAGGATGATTATGGAGGTTTGAGAATGTGTAAGAGGTCCTTATGATGTTATTTATACTTGGAGAGATTATGTGTACAAGTGGAATTCATTTGGTTGACCATAGTTTTCATCTAGATTCTTTGGGTCCAATGGCAAATAATCTAAGTTGGCTGTTTGGTGACATCATCATTACCATGTGGGAAGGAGTCAATGGGAGTTGGTCATATGGTTATGATCAAAGTATTCCATATTTATTTTAAATCAGGTATAAATTCATACATTGAAGCATGATTAAAGATATAAGGGTGCAAAGTTGGTTTCTTAGTCAGATTTCATAATTTTTTCATACTTAGCCAAATTTACAGTTGGCCAAAAAGAGCTGAGTAAGCATGTTGATGAGGTCAACATTCACACATGTGGATATTTGAAGATAAGGTGATCATATGGGTTTATTTGATTTTGGACCTATTTTATTTTTTCTAATTTTTAGATCATGTGATATAGCGTATCAAAATATATGCATATACAATGTTGGGATCCTAAGTAGCTTTACTATGTTTTCCCACAACCAATTTTGTAGTGTATCAAAAAGAGTTGAATAAGATTTTTGATGATGTTATATCTTACACATGTGAAGGTTTCAATAGAATATGATCATATGGGTCTGTTTAATTTGGATCATAGATGGTTTGTGCTAGATTTGAGATCATTTTCTGAAGCACGAAAAAAGTTATGGTTGATCAAAGTTGGCCGCTTAGGAAAGTTTGGACATGGTTGGATCTGTGATAGAAGTTTTTGAGAAGGAAATTTAATGTAATTATATCTCATATGTGTGAGAGTTCTAAGATTATTGTGTTACATGGTTGGATTCTCCTATGGAAGGATATCATCTAGTCTAAATTTGAAATCCTGTGTTGAAGTGTAGAAGAAGTTTTTAAGGTACACAAATGGCTACTCAGGCATATTGATAGGGTCCCCATAGTCATTTTTTAAAGTGTTAAATCTCAATCAAGATTAATGTTTCATGTGGCTCTAATATGTTAGGATACAGTGAGATGATGATAGGTGCACCATGTTTAGTGACTAATCAAAGGTATAGGATAAGGATCAAATGGCGAGTGGGTATTTATATATTTTGATCTATGGTGAGCATTGATCATTATTGAATTGACCAATCCATAGAGATCAAAAAAATGCATTGAGTCAAAGTTCCTAGATTACACGAGATAAGGCCAACATGATAGATGTTTAACATTTGGATTTTGTAGTCTATGCATTAAATCTTGGACAAGATGCGAGATTGATCCTAAGCTGAGAGTTCATGAGATTCAAGCATTGTGTTTGAAGGTTAACTATGACCGTTGCTATTCAAATATTTAAATTTAACATAAAAAAAATTTAGATATCTATATTTTATCCATATCTTTTGATATGAGTCAAAATTTTTGGTGCTATAAAAAGTAAAGATGAAGAGGACTCCATGGTGCATCTAATAAATTGATTTGAGGATCTAGAAGTAAGTACAATAAAATATAATGAGCCCATAAGCTGATTGTATGTTCATGCTTATTCTACAAGTGACCTAAGAAGGATATTCAATCTTGTATTGATGTTATTTCGATGTCTCACAATGAATTATCTATTGAAACATATTTTAGACTCCATAAGGATGCTCTGTGTGAATTTTAGAAGTGTGATAAATCTATCTTGAGTATGAAAAATGCTTAAAAAGTTGACTGTGTGTTTGTTCATGGTGACTATGTAGACTAGCTCAGTGTTTGAGTTATTTGAGCATATGAAAAGGTGAGCTAAGTTTATTGTTATCATTTGAGGATGTCAAAGGGGACATACAAAGTGGACCCATGTATTTGAAAGTGGTCCTATGATCTTGTTTTGCTCAAGGGAATGCTAAAATAGTGAATGGGTTCACATGAGACCTATAAGGGCTACAAGGGCATTATTAAAAGGTGTAGTTCCTTAAAGGGTGACCCATAGGTGATATGGCCAACCTATGAAGAATGTATTAAGCTTTGTCTTTGTAAGATAGTTGTATTAAGGGTTAAGACATACCTAATGGCCAACCAAGGTAGTGATTATCAAGATTGCTCTATAAATAGTAGAACCAAAATTGATGGGTTCTAATCTTGTATGAGAGACTAAGGAATGATTAGAGAGAGGCTTGTGTGTGTGTTTTATTGAGATAAGGAGGGTTAGGAGTGCCTTGAGGATGTGTTGAAAAGTATATCAATTTGAAGATTATTTATATGTCTTATTGGTCATAATTTTGTTGGTAGAATAGTGCTCTTTCAAATTGAGTGTGAGTGAAGGAGAAGAGAGATAAGTTGAGGTCCATCATTAGGTGTTGTTAACATCAGTTTAGAGGTGGAAGTGTTTTATAGGTGTTATTGAGGCAAATCAACATATAAGGTGCTTGTAGCTTCTTTACAAGGTTAAACTTGATAAAAGTTTTGGTTGTTATTACAACTCAATGAGATAGGTGTTGTAGCACCTTATGGAATTGTAGTATCACTAAATAGAGATTGTAGTTCCTTGATCAGTTACAACTAGTCTAAATTGGATCTTGTTATTATAAGATAATAGTCCAATTATAGGTTCTAGTGGGTTTTATTCCCCAAGAGGGTTTCCCACATATGTCTTGTGTTATTTGATTAATCTTGAATTGTCTCTCTTGCTCATTGTTATGAATGTTGTTTATGCTTCATGAATGCTTATGATAGCTGATTAAGTATTTGTAAGGATCAAAATTGAAGTTGGATTATTTGGGATCACTAATTGACCCCCTCTCAGTGATTGTACCTATAAAAAATTATAGGATGAGCTATGAGACAACTTGGTACCCAAATATGCAAATAATTTAGTCCAAAAATTACTAGTGAAAATGGGATCTCTATCATTGACAATGATCTTAGGAGTACCACATAGTTTTTTAATTATATTGATAAAATCAAAATTTATTATACTAGTAACAAATGGCTATGATAAAGAAAAAAAATGAGCATACTTATTGAGACGATCCACAACAACCATGATAACATTTTTACCATTAGATCTTGGTAACCTTATAATGAAATCCATATAAACCTCTTCCCAATGTTATCTAAAGATGGATAAAGGTTGTAAAAGACCTGGGGTTTTAATGGTTTCACCTTTATTTTGTTGATAGATCATATATTCAACCACATATTTCTAGACATCTTCCTTGAGTCCTTCCCATAAAAATCCTGCTTCATTCTATGATAGGTTTTCAAAAATCCTAAATAACCCCCAAGTGGAGTTGCATGAAGTTCCTGAATGATTTTTTGTTTGAGAAGAGAATTCTTACATAGGTATAATTTGTCTTTATACCATAATGTAGTACCCTTCCATCTGAATTTTTAAAATCCACCCAAACCTTGCTAAATAAAATCATGGGTAACACTATCATTTTCCCATTCTGATCTTGCTTCCTCTAACCAATCTACCTACCAAATGGTCATGGCACATAGCAATGCCTCAACTGATTCATCCCTCCTAGATAGTGCATCTACCACCACATTTTCCTTTGTCTTTCTTGTAGACTATTTTAAAATCATATCTTAACTATTTGAGACTATCATGACCAGTCTTTACCTAAAAGTGATGACCCATCAAATAAAGTCTCCATTATTTGACTACATGTAGAATGGCCATCGTTTCCTTCTCATAGATGGGCATGAGATTATTTTTACCCTTCAATTATTAACTTTAAAATGTAAGTGGTCTTCTTTATTTCATGATAACATCACTCATTTCATATCCATATGAATCACATTCAACCATAAAAGTCTTATAAAAATCAAGAGTGGCCAACATTGGAGTGGTGCGCATAGCTAGTTTCAATTGTTCAAATGCCTTGGTAGTTGTATCAATCCACTAGAAGGAGTTTTTATTCAACAAAGAGGTGAGTGGGCATGCAATATTACCATAAATTTTTGACAAACCTATGATAGTAATTAGTTATCCCCAAAAATACCCTTAGTTGCTTAAATGTCTTAGGAACCAGCCAGTCCACCATTGCTTGGATTTTTTAAGGATCCACTTTCAATCCTTCATATGAAACCATATGACCCAAATACTCAACCTAATGAGATCCAAAAGAACATTTAGAAGGTTTGGCATACAAATGATGTTCCTCCAGAATTGAGAGTACCTATTTCACATGTTGCAAATGGTCTTCCCAATTTTAACTGTAAATGAGGATATCATCAAAAAACACCAAAACAAATTTCTTTAAAAATGGCTTAAAGATAGTATTTATCAAACTCTAAAAGGTATATGGTGCATTTATTAGACTAAAATGCATAACCATAAACTTATAATGGCCCTCATGAGTTATGAAAGCTATTTTGGGTATGTCTTCATCACGGATCTAGATTTGATGATACCTAGAATGGAGATCTAACTTGGTAAAATAAAGAGCACCATTAAATTCATCTATCAAACCATCAATGATAGGAATAAAAAACTTACCTTTGATAGTGTACTTGTTGAGTTATATGTAGTCAGGGCACATCCTCCAAGTGTCATATTTCTTTCTCATCATAACAACTGGTGAAGAATATTCACTTTGGCTATGGTAAATGATTCATATATCCAAAATCTATTGTACCATATTTTCAATTTCACTTTTTTAGGTGTAAGGATACTGATATGGCCTGATGTTGGGTGGTTTACTACCAAGAATAAGTTTTATGTCATGATCATGCATGATTCTAGGTGGAATTCCTTTCGGTATGTCACCAAAAATAATAGAATGGGTGTCAATCACTTGTTGTAGATCAAGAGGTGGAGATGGCTAAGTTGGCTATACTTCAATGAAAAACAAACAAGCTATAAATCCTTCAACACCCTTTTGGATAATGTTAGTCATTTGATGGGAGCTAATAAGATATGTAGATTTATACCTTAATCCTCTTATCTCAAATGTCCTCTTAGAATGAAATCACATGAATAATTCTTAGAAATTCATCTCAATAGTACCCAAATTGGTGAGCCACTATACTCCTAGAAAAATGTCAGCCCCACCCATGAGAATAGCAAACATAGAAGAATCTAATAGGTAGTCTCCCATGGCTATATTAATACTATGGCATTTTCTTAAATATATGATAGTAACACCATCTATAATCATGACCTAAAATTCTAGACTAGGATAAATGAAACAATTAAAATGAGCAACCAACTTACTATTGATGAAGTTGTGTGTGTTCCTAGAATAAATCAATATAGTGACCTTTTATTTCATAAGGAAACCCATCACCTTAAGATTTTTGGGAGTACTAATACCTAAAAGGGTATGATAAGAAATAGTAGTCGAAGAGTCTTTAGATTCCTCCTTAGGTCCTTTCGTATCCTCACCAATTCCCTCCTCATCATCTTCATCCTCATTGGCACCTTCGACGAAAAATACATTCTTTTCATCATAATGATGTCCTTTGCTCCATTTGATATCACAACCATAGCACAACCATTTGGCTCTCTTCTCCTCAATTTTTTGAGGTGTTAATATGGCAGGTTAAGGAAATGATGGCGTTAGAAAGGTACAATCATGACCATTAGTGAAAGGTTTTATTTGACTGTCTCTTTTTCTTCTACCATGCATGCCCTTGGGATAACTTCTGATAAAAATGATGGATTAAGCATATAAACCTAAAATTAGATTCTATATTTGAGTCCACCCAAAAAATATTGATAAAATTTTCCTCTATGATGTCATCCACCCATAAGGATATATTTTAAAATTGATGAATATAATCCTTCATAATTCTTAATTGATGTAGTTTGGCTAACTAGCTAAAGTAGTTCTCAGGAATGTTATTTTGATAATGAACCAATAAATCATTAGTGAAAATAGACCATGTAATAATATCACCATTATTTTTTTTGAGCACACAACTAATGATACCAAATGAACTACTTAGGTTCCAGATACAGAAATGCCACTATCACCTTCTCAGAACTAAGAGTTTGGTGTAGATCAAAGAAATTCTCAATTTGGGTAATCCAAGTGAGAGGATCCTTACCATCTAACTTATGCATGTATACTTTTGTAAACATTGGTTTCATACCAGGATTAGATTTGTTAGTTTTGAGAGGAGGAGGACTTGAATAATGAAGTGGAGGGTTGTTTAGCTATAATTGAGATGAAATGGTAGCTAATTGTATAGTGATATGATGCTATTGAGTGTGTACCGCATTAATATCTCTTTACATCCTTGAAACATTAGTTTGAATTACAACAAAGTCATCCTACTATACCAAGCCCTTTATGTAATCTTAAGGTTAAGAAATCAGTGGATCTAATGTTCCAGATTCTATGTCATCCCTAGGAGTCTTGGGAGTTTCTTTCCCCCTTTTTTCCATGAGTAGTATGACTTGCCATGTGTAAACCTTAGGAGGGTTTTTGGCCCAAAAAAAGTGTACCAAGAGATGGTACCATTATGATCCCTTCACCAAAATGAATCTAATGACTGCTTTTGTGCACTAGGGTGAAAAATTTTGACATCAAAAAGTGTACAAGTAGAATATACCATTATGATCATCTCATTGAGACGAATCCAATGTTTGCAAATGTGTAAAGGGAATTTTTTTCCAAACTTTTTTTTCAAATCTTTAAAAAAAAAGCATTTTAAATAATACTACAATGATAAAAAAATTAATTCTTCTTGCATTGTAGGTTATGTTTTTTGTTCCCTCCGCTTGCAGATGTTGCACCTCACCAGATCTGGAAAAAATGTTATAAGAAACTTCCCCAAATCAAAGCTTTGATTGCCACTTATAATGAAATTACTTAGATGTTCACATATAATAATTATATATCAAAATAAATAAATAAATAAAGATAAGATATCAAAAAATAATAATTGGTAGCAGAGTAGAATACTAGATAATATAGCAAATCCACTTCAAGGGGGAAACCTCCACAATAATGCAATAAGAGCAAAATACATAATATCATGATCAAAGACTCAGCACTACCTCCTATATATAGTCTACTTATCCATGGTTATTACATATTCTGACCTAACTAAGAACATATAGAAATGTAACAAGAATATAAAAGAGTTATGAAATCCATAAGTCAAACACACATATCCCTAAACATGCCAAAGGTTAAGGGCATAGTAAAAAGATCTTTTCATGCAAGTCTAAGCCTAAAAAGGCCTCTAAGAGCTCACACGTGCCATTTTTGGAAACATAATGGTGTAAAAAGGTTTATTTCTTATGTTAACATCTGAAATTATTGGTTTTATTCCTTATCATGCCATAAAATTGATGGTTCAAGTCTTAAGTTTGAAAAATATGTAAGAAAGAGCCATTTTAATGTAATTTCATGCAAGGGTATGGAATTGCATGGCCTATTCCATATAACAGAGGCCTAATTAATGAATATTAGGACATATCAAGTCTTAAAAAATTATTTTAGGGTAAAAAGATTCAAAACAAGCCCAAAACTAGTTCCCTCTAGTCATCTAGCTTGTTAGCACATGATGAGAGCCCTTCAGGTTTATAGGTGGTATAACCATGAGAGAGAAAATCAAGGTCTAAATTTTTTGTCAAAGAAATTAGTATCAAAGAAATTATATCTACAATAAGTGGTTCTTAATTTGGTCCTCTCACCTACATGAACCATCAGTTTGAAGTCAAGGTACTAATTCTAGCTCCTTCATCGAAGTAGGTAGTCAGTTTTCTATGTTTTCTCTTCAACAAAGCATCATGGTAGAAATTACCAAGATTGTGGAGATTATAAAGATTATAATTCACCTTTACATGGTATTAATTATTTATTATTCACACATGTGAGGGTCATACAGATCTCAATAACACATAATAGTACAAATATGCAGTTTACAAGCAAGTAAAGGGAGTTGTACAGTCTAAGAGAGAGAAAGATTTTCAAAAATTGTTGGTTTCTTTCTTGTAGGGGTATCATTCATGATCATATGTCATTTCATCATGTTCTTAAAGTTTAATGAAGATTCATAGCCAAGAATATCATTAATGTGCTTTCAAGAGTTCTCAAGGAGTCACTATTTAGCATATTTTAAGGTTTATTAACACTTGTTAAGGATCTTAGTAGACTCCTAGGTTTCATTTTAACATCATGAACTTCATTAAAGGGATTCAAAATTTATATGTTTGGTAGAGGATGTTCTCATGCTTATATATGACCCTCAAAATTATCTTAACATACTCCTCATGTCCATTTTCACCTCCATCTTGGTTCATCCCCCATATCATAGTCTTTCACTACCATTTCTCATTATATAGGTTCCATTTTCACCTCAATCTCATTAAAATACATCATCCTTAAATCATCATACAAATTTTTTTCATATTCATCCTATAAATCCACTATCATAAGGAGTCAAAATGGGTAGAGTCTATCATGGCCATTCAAGGACGGCAGGCAAACCATAGAACCCTACTAATACTGAGTGAATCTCCACCTATAGTCAATATACACCAACACTCAAGACTTTGTCATGATAAATACAAGGGAAGAAGGGATAGAAGATACCTCATTGAAGGTATTTGCTTGAAATATCTCCTTAAGATGCAAAATATTGAATATTAAGGATCATGTTCATGTTTAATGAATTACTTAAGGCCAATTTTAGACATAGTCTATACAAGAACAATCACCTATAGTTGTCAAAGAAGGACAAAACCACTTTGAAGATAGGTCATGGAATAAGAGAATCCAATGAGGTGTAAAGGACTAAAGGGATATTATTCTATGTTATGAATTATTTCATGTATAACCTCAATGAGGTAGCTTAAGAGGAATTCAAAAAGTCATGAATGGCTTAGGAAACACAATAAGGTCACCTACAATCACCTTTCAAGAACAAGCTATAGACAAGAAGTGAATAAAATATGAAAGAGACCTTCAAGAAAGTTGATTTTTGAGAAAGGTTTTGGGACTCATATGAGTATCATAGTAAGAATGAATGTTAAATTCATAGCATATATCTTAAGCTATCCAATCATCCTCAAAGCATGTCATAGTTTGTACAAGCCTGAACATCATGCAAAATCAAGTATATATGATAGGGAAAGGTTTATTATCAAGATGATGTAATGAGGTATATGAAGGAGATAGTGTTTTAAGATAATGGTTATCAAATTTGGATCAAGGTGTAGACCATAAAATGAGGCCTAGGCTTAGATAATGTCATGCTTTCATAATAATAAGCACCTATAACAGGGATAGAATTTTTTTGGAGTATGCATACTATGTCAAGATAGGATGATGAGGTCTTATTATGCCTTGTAGATCATGGAGGTTTATAAATATTTTTGATAATCACATGAAATTTGAAGAGTTACAAGTAGCCATGAGGTTCAAATTCTAAGAAAGATTTTTAGTCATACACCTCATAGATGACTACCTACAGCCATGGGAACACAGGCTTGCCTCTAAGCATGAAGATATTCAAGTAGAGTGGCCTATTTGAGACTCATGATCATAGGAATGATTAATATGAATAATGAAGAGGTGAATGGGGTTAAAATATGAAGTATATTGCTCCAATTTTATCTATAATCAAGGTCAAACTATAACATCCACCTACAACCTTCTAGATAGTCCTATCTCTAAGTTTAGAAAGAGGATGAGATCAACACAATAGATGATAGAATTATATGACAAAATGAAGGTTTAATGAGAAATATTAAGAATTAATAAGGTTAATAAAATAAATATGGTTGATCAAGCAATCCTATAGTCAAATTTATCCCTAAAATGGCCACACTTAGCCAGTACAAAGGACAATTATATTGATATACCCACTTACCCTTTAAAGGTGTAGTTCAAGATGCATTTTAGTCAAGGAGGGTAAGATTTTAAATTAAAATAATTTCTCAAGGGAATAATAAAATCATTAAACCTTCATCAACATCTTTTGTCTCCATGAGAAACATTGCCAACTCATCATAGTAAGTACATAGGCCTGTGTACATATTTAGACTATTTAAGAGCCTAAGAACATCACTTGAAGAGAAAATACACAAAATAAGGGGATAAGTGGAGTGTTACAAGTGATATTAGAGGTATAAAATGTGATAATTCATGGTATAATATATCTCAATCACATCCATTTCCTCCAATGGATACCTATAGTAGTGTTGGCAGGGGTGTAAGCTTTAAGAGCCTATAAAGAGTAATAATGCTGTGATGAGGAGCATGATCAAAGAAGTGACTAGTGAAAGGTACAAGATATTCAAATAAGAATTTTATATCCTCATAAAATATTTATAAATAATTTTTAGTCCCTAAAATATAAAACATAATTCTTTAAACATGCATCCACATAGTCAAGTACAAAATAGTCAATGCCTAGTTTCCAGGTTTGGGGAAAATGGTGATTTTGAAGAATCTACAGGTCAAATTTAAGACTAAAAATTTGGTAAAATTCATAAATAAATTTTTTTAAAGCCTATAATTTAATTTTAAATGTCTTAACAATTGTTTAAGTACTCACTATTTTAGCACAGTCACCTACATGTTTGTTGGCAATCACCATTGGAGCTAAGAGAGCTTCTTGAAGATCTATATGTATATAGGGTGGTTTAAACCCATTTTAATTTTTTTTTAGTAACGTAAGATTATTTTAAATATTTATAAACATTTTTATAATGATCCATCTTAAAAATTTCATGTCAATCATGCCCTTGAGGGCTAACATAAGCAAGTAGGCTTGTATATTGTGCTAGGAGTGATGACATCCATGTGGGTTTAGAGTGTTTCAAGGAATAAAGTAGATTTTGGAAGATAAATATAATATGAGAATGAAATTTAAACCCAGAATAAATAATAAATATTAATATAACTAGGGGTAATAAGCAAAATCAGTGATCAAGGGTTACATAGGCTCGATTACAAGGAAGCCCTAGGGTAAGGAGATTAAGAAGATACATGGTTTTAAAATGATAGATAATTAAAAAATTTATGTTTATCCATATTAAAACATATTATATATTTTTCAAAACTATATCAAACATATATTATAATATCTTAGTCCTAAAAAATTCATAAACTAATAGGCATGCACAGTCAAACATATAGGCAACCACTTGAGAGAGGAGAAGGATTGGAGTTTGAGTATTTTGATATAGTTGTGTAAGGTAAGAAACAAGTGAGAATAATATATTATGATATTTTTTAACCTTCATTACCTCCTATAATTTCCTTGAACCTCAAAATTTATATTAGGCCTAAAATCTTATTTTAGGCCTAAAAGGCCTATATCAACTTATGACAATTGAAGACCCTATCAAGACAAGATAAAATCATGAGAAGGTATGATGAGATGGTATAGATCATAAATTATGTATCATAAGTATAAAATTACAATGAAAATTTTGATTTTACTCTTAAGGAGAAATTCAAATTATGCAATCTAAGACAGCCATTTGAACCACCTAATCAAGGGCTCATATCTTTCACCACATGAAGAGTTTGAACAAATAATATTATAATTTTTTTTTAGAACCATATATAATTATAATACATGATGTATTTATGTTGTTTGATGGTTTAGGTTTATGAATCATCCTTAAGAGTATAAGCATGTCCATAATGCAATCAAAACCTTACAGGTAAATTTCATTACATACGTATCTTTGCACACCATTTTCATGGGAACCAAATATTATCAAGAAATTTTAGGGGGTATATGTGTTAAATATTCATGGAAATAATTTTTTTTGGAGGTCTTTACTTTATGAATCATCGTTAAGAAGGTTCACCTCGAAAACCCTCCCAAACCCTTCTATAGACTAGTTTTGAGAAAAGTCAAATTTATTGCAATAAAAACCCCATGAATCATCCTAAATACTCTTAAATTATGAATTAAAATTAGTTAGGATCCTAAAAATGGTAATTTTTTGTATGAAATTGTATGGACATAGCAAAAAACAATGTTTTTTAAAGAAAAAATACAAAATATAGAGGTACAAGGCAATGTAATGGATTGCAATCCATGAAAAGTGAATTTTGGAACTTTTGATTCCTCTTAAAGCCATAATATGGTCAAATAAATGATTTAAAATGCCTATATGAGTTCATTCAAATCAGCTAATCTACAAGAAATGAAGGAAAAGTTGACCTAGTCAATTACTTTGACTAATTTACAGGTGTTGCTTGACCAAAATGACCTATTTCATGATATTTAAGGTTGATATCATCATATTTTAAAGTTTTCAAGGTTTCATGCAAGGTTTTATAGTCACCAAATATAATAAGTTAGGATACTAGGATTATTTGGCCTAGTAAGCCTATTTGATCAAATAATTGAATTGAAGAATGGTGTAGAATGGCTAAAAAATGAGTTGATATGGAGTCTCCATGCCTCATAAATGACATTTAAGTTGTAAATAACATGATATAACTAGTAATTAAGTGGATTTTCCATACCAATTTGGTCTTATCTTCAACCACATGTTTAACTGGTCTTCACCATGAGTTAACTAATCTAAAGTGGCATCAATCCATTATCTTCATGAAAGAAGGACATTCAATTAACTTGATCTCATTTAAAATGGATTTATTAGATGAGTATATGGCATATCATGCTAGAAGGAGTTTCAACAAGTCAAAGAGGGCTTACCATTTTATTTTCAACACCAAAGAGCTCATACAAAGCTCATGCAAGGCATCAAGCATAAAGAAATGTGATGAAGGACTATTGATAACTATTGTAACTAAAATTAGACTTAAGTTGATGTTTAGTTGAACTATTTTTCTCTATTTTATGCCACTTTTTGGATATTTCTTTGTCATATTCTATATATTCAGGATTTTAGGCCTACTTTGGGGATCCCTCTTGGGCATGATGAAACTCTACCAAAATTGAGCTTTGTAAACCTCTTGAGTAAATAAAATGACTGATTTTAGATTCCTTTATACATATCTAGTGTGATTATGTTAATTTGATTTGTAAATGTGATATTATTTTCTCCCTTGGTAGGTCCTAATCTCACCTAGTTACATGTCATATTATGCATGCCATATATAGTGTTTGATGTTGAGTAACTGAGCTAAAAATGGATACATTAACTAGTTAGTGCCTTGCATTAGGCCTTCCATCATTTACCTCATGTTTTGATCACTTGATAAAACCTATATGTGAAATATTTTTGCATAATAATCCTTTGGAGTTGTAGAAGTTAGTAATTTACATTGATTTCTAGTGTTGTAAGAGTTCAAATAGAGTGGATGAATGAATAATATAAGTACATCACCATCACTAGTATAGGATTTACCTTCTAGTTTTTTTTAACCCTTTTCAACCCAAAAATAAATTAGGTTTTAGTAAACTAAGCAAAGTTGATATATTCAGAGGAGATAGTCTAACAATCTAGAGGTATGGTTATTTCTATCTAATTTTTGCTTACTAGTTTGACTATACTAATGCTGAAAATTGGTTAATGCAAGGATATGGTTTTGGGTTTGGTAATTTTCTAAGGGTCAAAATAATGGTTTGGTTGGGGTTTGTAAATGATTGAGATAATAAACTGAGAGGGATAGATGGTTGAAAAAGATAAAGCAACAAGTAACTAGGGTAGAAAAATGATAAGGGGCAAAGAGCATGAAGGTGGCAAAGTTGCAAAGAGGGCAAATAAAGTAAATAGAATTACAATGGCAAAGGTGGTAAAGGAGATCAATGGATTAAGATGGAAATTGGATTAAGGGGTAGAGGTCAAGGTAATAGAAGGAATGACTTAAGTAAATAACTGAAATAAAAAACCAAATAAGGTTACCTTGAGGCTTGTTGATGTGGTTGATGTTGTTGATGATGTGATGAAGGAATCACATGATAATTTAGGCAAAGATTCATTACTTTGAATTATTTTCCTCCAAGATGTGGATGAACTCTAAAATTATGATCTCCTTTAAAGACTTAAAACAAGATGTTAATAACCAAAGACTAACTTGCAACTTAACCTTGGGTGAAGGAGAGGGGGGGTATTTCTAGCATTTGTTGTCAAGAACCATGCCAAATGAGGGAATAGTAGAAGTATGATGAAATTTTTCAAGTGGGCTCATAAGTGGGAATTAAGGAAAAGGGTGGTGGGATTACCACTTCACAAGTGTGTCTCCCATTTGCTAAAGATTTCAAAATGGAATGAGAATCATACACTTGGGCTCATAAGGGTCCAAAGTGTTTTCCATCACTCTCTTTCATATTTTGGCTAAGTTCCTCATGAATTTTGGCACCATTATCCATGTGGGTACATGAGTGGTCATGAAAGACAAGGGAGTGAGATTCCCACTTAGATAATAGGTCAAAGGACTTGGTTGTTTTGTTTCCTAACTTGCTAAAGAGTCCAAAATGGAGTGGGAATCATGCACATGGGCTCATATGGGTCCAAAATACCTTTCCCCAC
Source organism: Torreya grandis (assembly GCA_037957365.1). Classification (NCBI taxonomy): domain Eukaryota; kingdom Viridiplantae; phylum Streptophyta; class Pinopsida; order Cupressales; family Taxaceae; genus Torreya; species Torreya grandis. The sequence continues at coordinate 296,038 of JARHVA010000402.1, read as the reverse complement.
TCACTCTCATATTTTATAAAGTAATTATAAATATTCCCCATAAATTTTGGCACCAATTTCCAAGTGGGATGAGGGGAAATTTTAAATAATCCCAAGGGGGGCCTCATGGTACTTAATGATGTCATTAGGTATCTTAGATAAGTGTCCCAAGTGGGGTATGATGTCCCACTTCAATCCACCTCATTTTTAAGCCATGCCACTTGAAAAATCACTTGTTATATCACCTTTCATGTCACTTTCCATGTCACTTACCATGTCATCATGAATAGAGGTAGTGGGTCCCATGATGACTAGTGATAGTGAATAGTATTTTTGAATAATCATTTTAAATATTATTTTTGAATAGTAATAAATGAATAGGATAATAGTGATTTGGTTAGGTTAAGAGGGGTTGGTTAAGGGTTAAGAATGTTTAGTGGGGTTTTAAGGAGTCCCAAGGTACTTAGTCATCAAAAATTAGAAGTGTAGTTTTTTAGTGTCTATATTTTGCCCCTTTTTGTTATATGTCTTTGAATTAACAAGATACAAAATAAAAATGAATCACTTGGTTGAAGGTTAGGGTGCCTAAAGTATGGGAGGATGTGTTCCCCCTCAAACTGAGAGTTAATGAATAAAGTCCAAATCAGGTGCAAGTTTGATAAGCAGTTGGTGGGGAGGAACTAGGTGGTACCCCAAGGTAGCTAGGCATGTGAAATGTCAATGGGTGTATAAAATGTGACTAAGTGTGATAGTCAATATTGCACAAAGACTAAAGTTGCCAATGTTGATAAAAAGAAGATTAGGTTTTAAATATACATACGATAGGGTAACCAATCTACAATATTAGTCATAGTATATTAGATTAAGCCTATCGAGTCATCTAGATAAGGTTGATATTGTTCACAAGTATTTAGGGTAGGAAGTGCTCCCATAGAACAACACAAATGGTCTTGTTGCACATGATGTGGGGCATAAAAAGTGCAACATGATAAGCATAGTCAGTGTAGTCAAAAGGACCAAGGCAAGGACATCATAAAACATGCAAAGAGGTTAGGTCAAAAATGGCCAACATCAAGGTAGACATGGGCAAGTGGGTTGGTTGGTTGGAATAAGGTGGCAAAGTGGACTCCATATGCACTAGGCAAGTGTATGTTTCCTTTATATTTCCATGGACATAATGTCCAAAATTAACTTTAGACCTAATGTAGTTATTCTAAGGTGAGGACTGTTAGTTAACTTGGTTGCCTCAATTTGATGTATCATGCAGTTAGGTTTGGTTGAAGGATGTTGGAGAAAGGGAATCTCTAAAGGGTGGAAAAGATGGTTATCAAATAGTTTTATAATTGGTTTGGTATAAATGGTGGATGAGATTACCTAGGATACAATTAGATGATTATTTCAACTATGCAAAATAAATCTATAACCATGGATAAGTAGGCCCAAACATGAAATTTTTACCACCATTTGAAAGAAAAAAGGGAGAAATATGCTTTACCAGGCTTTAGAAAATTTAGCATTATTTGAATTACCACAGTGACTCGATGGGTTCTTTCATCACCATATAAATAAGTTAACATTATGCACACTCCACAATAATGTCTTTAACAGACTATGGAAGGGTATTATTCAATGATTCAATGAAGCAAAGTAGTAGAGTGGGTAAATGAGAAGTGGCAAAGATTCAAACCCTTGACCCTTGAGCCAATGGGGCCCCTAAATAAGTAAGCATTGAGTTTTGAGGGAATTTAGAGAAAGACTTTGATGGGTTTTAGAATATGGAGTGAGGCAAATAATAATAATAATAATAATAATAATAATAATAATAATAATAATAATAATAATAATAATAATAATAATAATAATAATAATAATAATTGAATGAGGGAGCAGGTTGAGATAAGAAGGAAAATAAATGGTATAAATGGAAAACTGAGAGGTAAAATAGAAGAAGAATGTATGAAGATAGATATATTGGGGAGTTGAAAAGGAAGGTGGGAAAAATAGGTCTAAGAGAGACCGAGGAGAAATAGTTTGGTAGAAGAAGTAACTCCTATAAAAGGTTACTTGGTGGAATGAAATAAAAGATTATGGCTATTACAGTGCATAGGAAGATGTAGGATGGGTAGGGAGAATCAATGGAAATTATTAGTTAAGAAGTAGGTCACGTGAGAGGAGATAACTAACATCCCCATGTGGGTACCCCAAATATTCCATTTGAAGGTGGTTTTAGTTTTGATTCTAACATCTTTGAAGGTTGGAGGAAAAGGTGTTTGAAATAGGCAAGACTAGAGTGGGTGAGGAAGAAATCTTCATCCTGATGGATAGTGGTGCTCATGTTTGCTTGTTTTTCATATAATCCTATGGGCCTGACCAATTATGTTATAGATCCATATGATTATTATATATCTCATAGTAAACCAAAGTTTAATGGAAGACCTTCGAGGCCATATCATTCTATATGTTGTCATCATATAAGCTCAAAATGGGTAGAGGGTTTAAAATGGAAAAAGGTGATAGGTAAAGTGAAGGGAGTATCTAGAGAGGGATAAAAAAGAGGATATAGGATCAACATGCAAAGGGATTAAAGGAATAAAGGAATGCACATGAAGTCATGAACCTAACCAAATTTTGTGTATTAAAGTAAGGGTGTAGAGGACACAAAGAATTAGACAAGGAGATGTACGTAAAAGTGGTAGAACTAGCGACCACACTTTAAGGAGCTAAAGGTTGAATGGGAGAAAATAAGGGAGATCCAACAGGGGATGAGGTGAAGGCAAACCAAGAAATGGATAAAGAGATAGGTAGAGAAAATAATGAAGTTAGAGATAAAGATGAAGGTGGAGAAGGATGGAAGGATCCAAGAATGGACATATAGGAGGAAAAAAGGTCAAGAAGAACAAGGAATGTCATCAAGGGATATGAAAAAAATGAAATGAAATAGAGAAAAGAGAATAAAAATAAAAGGTAGAAGATGGGGGGTTGAGGGATAAACTGAAGAATGATAGATTAGAGAATTGAAAAAGATGGGGAGAGAAGTGTAAAAATCATGAAGGGTAAGGGGAGGATGAGAAATATGGGAGGCCATGCAAGGTTTGAAAATAAGTCTAAAAAAGACCAAGGAGAAAATAGTTTGGTGATGAAAATGAAAAATAAGGAAATATGCAGAAGAAAAGGAAACAAGAGGGAAAAAAGTGAAACGAGGACACAAAATGGATGATAAGAGAGTGAAGAAGTAGGTGATGATGTGGCTGAGGAAGCATGGATGATAATAGGAAAGGAGAGGAACAACAAAGCAAAGTAGATGGTGGTTTTAAAGATGAGAATGGGATGGAAAATAGGAAAAGGGTTAAGAAAAATAAGGGGAAGTGAAGGATGGGCGGATAAAAAGCTTAAGAGATAAGGTATGTGTTAATTATCTTGTTATAAGAGATCTATAAGATGAATGGGTGATTAGAAGAGATGGACAAGCCAAAAAATGGTGAGGTGGTGAAGAAATAGGGGAACACAATGAAAGGGCATGAGATGAAAAGAAGGGATGATAAGGAAAAGGAAGCATTGAAGTAGGGATATAAAGCATAGACACTCACACAGATGCAAAATATAAGTGAGTACCAAGATGGAAAGAGGAAAAGGGAAATGAAAAGTGAAAAATACTAGAAATGATAAGAAGAAAAGGGCAATTATGGAAGGCTTCTCAAAGGATAAAGGCCCAGTTAGAAGCTAGTTATGGAAGAAAAAATGGAAAAGATGGGAAGAGTGGAAAATCAATAGAAAGTGGTGGAAAACACTAGAAAAAATGCGATATTAGAAGAAATAAAAATCATGTTAGATTAAAAATATGGGAAAGAGGAGAACAAGAACTAAAAATTGGAATGAAGGCAGTTTAGAAGTAGCGTAAGAGCAGTAAGAAGGTGGTAGAAAAGAAGAGAAAGAGGTAAAATTATACCTTAGTGTGTAGAGGAATAGGATGATGTGGAATTAGTGAGGAAAAGATATTGATAAAGAGGGTACAATGAATAGCCAAGGGTGAGGGGAGATGGTGAGGATGGTGAAAAAAGATAAAGGAGATAAAGGGAAAGGTTAGTAATAAGGGGAAAGAGGGAAAAAAAACATGAAAAGTGGGTGAGAGAGCAAGCTACAAAGCATGTGTAGGGAAAGGTGATGAGAAGGCTAGTGAAGTAGAGTAGGCGGTGGCTTTATGGGAGATAAGAGGGGCTAATGAGGAAGGCTATCAATCCTTATGTTAAAAGAGATTGACAAGCTGGAAAAGTGGTTTAAGGAGATTGACAAGTTGAAGGGAGGTAGGTGATGAGGAGATAGGTAGAGAAGTGGAGGAAGAGATTTTAGGTGAGAAGGAAAAATAAAAGAAGGGAGTTGGCTTAGCTGACATTAGTAACTAAGCCCTACCGAAATATTCCAAAAAGACCTTAGGCCAATGTAGTTCTCCTAGTAATGAGGGAAAGACTAAAAGGAAGTATTATATGGTGTTAAAACATAAGGATACTTAAGAAATAATTCAAAGATTCCTTGATGTAGGATGCCCTAAGCAAGAGGGAAATGTTAGTGATGGAAATGAGTGAGAAGAAAAAGGAGATGGGAATTAATTGTTAGTGGCTGAGTTACCCTTAGAATTGAAGCAGCACCTACATAGTCCATGGACATCAGGCTAATGTAGTTCAACAAGAGTTAGGTGATGGGTGTTCAAATTAGATACCTCAATTTTATGGACCATAGGGGTTAGTTTTTGTTGATGGAGAAGGTTTTGCAAAATAGAGGTTTTAGATTTCAGTGAAGGTGATGGTGAAGGTGTATGGTGTAGATTAGTGAATAGTTACCATAATGATCCCACATTTAGTAAGATGAGAGACATAGATGGGCAAGGTAGGATAAATAAGAAGGGAACACAATGTTAAACACCACAAATGACCTTCAATGGAGCTAATCCAAAGAAGAGATATCTTTATGAGGAGGTTGCACCTTCTAAAATTGTGTGAGGGTAGAAGCCTAGAGATAACGTCTACTGTTATAAGCTGAGTTTTAGGAAATGGGTATCTATAAAGATCTGCATAGTTACTTTAGCTAAGTTTTATGGGTGATAGTAGAGGAATGACTTGAAAATATTTTCTTTGATAGCTAAGCAGATTATATGAGGTATAAAATTAGCAGTGTGGTGAATGATACAAGATGGGCCATGTCTGACCTAAGAGCTGCATGGGAGGGCTAGTTAAAAAGTGTCCATGTCTGCATCCTCTATCCCAGTATCTTAGAACTGATGACCTTGGATTCCAATTAGAAGAGGCTATACTAGTGGAGAGCTATGTGGTCCAGGATATTAGTTATATAGTTTTATAAGATGAGGGAACTTATACAGTGGTGAGTATTTGGAAGCTACTACCACTAGCAATAATGATAGTTTCAAAGATTTGACCATTGCAATGGCTTGAGGTTAGAATCCAATTTATGTCAACCAAGGTAGAGATGATAAAGATGCAAAATACCATCAATCCCATAAGGACTGTAAGATGAAAAAGAAAGTGAAGACATTACATGGGAATTAGTTAATAAGGACAAAAAGACATCATGATAGTGCATAATGACCAGCTAGATTAAGGGTTATAGTCTACACAAAGGGTAAGTAGACATGACCTTTGTAAGTGGGAAAACTATTTAAGGGAATGAATGAAATCATAGGACCCTCCCCATTGGTGAGATGGGTAATCATGTCAACAAGGAATAGTAGTTAGGTAATATATTTAAATAATTGTGCTAAGGGAGAATACCTATCATGAAGTTACTTGGTTTTGTAGGTTTGATCAGAGTGTAGATAACTACAAGAGGTTGAATATGACAAACAATGGGAGAAATGGTGGAGATGATCAGCACCCCCCATAACCCAAAATAATATATACGGTGAATGTGCATATCTATTGGATATTGTAACATGTAATGGTGATAATGGAAGCATTATTAAATCAATAAGAGGGAAGACACCCATAGCTAGAGATTGAGCCTAAATTCTTACCTCCTTAGTATCGAAGAAGGAAATAATTTGGCTACATAAGATACATTATTGGAGAACATCACCCTCAGCCTATCCATAGAGGGAACCCTCAATATCTAAGGGGATGTGCATTGAGGCAACAACTTAATTAGAGGGAGGTAAAGGTGGTGACAGCCAAGCAGGTCAAAAGACCTAGAGCTGAATATGATGCCCACCCTATAAAGAGGAATGTAGAAGATGATAATAGAATACACCCCCAATCACTGTTGATATAGGGAATGTCATTCAGGCTAGTTATGGTGATAGCTCATCAAATAATAAACTAGGAAGATGTCTCAATGCAAATCTAGAGTCACCAAATATTCAGTGTAATGCCTAAGTAGTAAAGCTATGTATGTGTGTACCTTAAGCAATGTGTGTATAATCTGATGACTATGTATGTGTGTGTTATACCCTAAATAAAATATTGTATATTTTTATGTGATTATGCTTGTGGTTATGTGGATGGTCAAGATTATGGTTGTATTCTTGCTTAATGTAAAAAGAATGATTATGGTTGTTGCAACACTAGATGGTAAAAGTCATAATGAGAACATCAACCAAGCACATTATGATAAGAATAGGGCACAATTCTTTGTTTTTAACAATGACTAAAAATAAACTTGAAGTGGGATTAGATTAATGAATATAATCCCTTCAAACATTGCACATGAGTAGTCATTAGTTGATAAAAAAAGGTTTCTTGATCACAAGGTGTCAAGTAAGCTCTAAATCCCTTGATTTACAGATAGTCTATATGGAAGATGGGTGATAGGTGGTGTGATGGGTAATGGGTGATATTTATGATAAACTCATGTAAATTAGTTTTCCCCTTCTATAGGTGACCTAAGAATGGTAATAGATAATTCCATGTCATATTAGATGTATACTGATCAATGTGGGAAGTCTACATGTGAAATCCAATTGTGGCTTCTAACTTATTATGCTACTTGAGAGCTGATTATGACTTTAGATTTTGTTATGATAGTGGGTTTTTTGATTTATTGCTATATATGGGAAATTGATTGATGTGGGAAGCTTCTAAGAAATTGCTCTAATTTTGACAAAGTTAACTTAGCAATCCTTCAAGGGAGTGGTCTAAGCTTATTGTCTTTGTTTAATGCTCTTGATAGCTTTCCTTCAAGGGAGTAGTCTACCTTATATTTGGTAATTTTTATTTTATTTTTGGCCAACTGTCCTTCAAGGGAACAATTTGCAATGCTTAAGATATTGACCCAAGTAGTATTTTGGCATCTAAATTATTTCTAAATGAAATGTTTTTAAACATGGACAATTCTAATTAGGTTCAGAGGTTTACTTTTATGAGGAAAAAATTTGAACACAGGAAGGTTAATGATATGAAAAGGTGTGGTTTTTGAGAGACAATGACCATGAGATTTCATATTTTTAGAGATGAAAAGTATCCATGATAACCATGTTATGGGTAGAGCCATGGTACCCACATTTAGGATTAGGCTATGACTAAGATGGTTAATCACATACTTCTATATTTTAATCAATTATCCTCAAAAGGAGAGGAAAAAGATGGGTGAATGTTAAAATCTCATAATCAAGGGATGAGTTTAAGTTAGACAAAAGGAGTGAGCTTGATCTTTTTTAAATAGAAAAATGGATGTAGATACCAAGCATTGAGAGGCTCAAGTTTTGGTTTGCCTTTAATAGAGGACAAATGATAAGCTCCTGATCCATATGTATGGGTAATGATTTAGGGTCTAAGCCAATTGAAATCAAACATGCCTCATTTACTCTTCTCTATGTTGGTCATGTGTTGGTTTTCTTTTAGGATGAGGTCTTTGATATTGAAGTCTCATTTATTGAGGTGCTTTCTATAAACATGTTTGATATGCTCTTGATAGATATGGAGGTGGATGAGGAATGTTAAATGATGTTTGTCAAGTAGCTCAAGTTGAGCTAAATGGTGTTGATGAAAATCTTCTTTAGAAATAAGCTCTTGAAAAGATATGCAAAGAGAGAGGATTTAGACTTTAAGAGGTAAGATATCCTCTATTTCGAATACTAAAGAGAAATGGGTAGCACCCATAGAGGTTCAAATGCTAGTGTGATAGGCCCATAAAGTGAATGGAATGTGCAAGTGCCAATCTCAACCTGAAGCATTGACTACTTTGGTTAGCATTTTATTAAGGATTTTGATAGAGGTTTCCACTTATCCATTTACTTGTGGATGGTAAGTTGAATAAAAGCTTAACTCGACACCAATTGTGTCATATAGCCCTTATACTTTCTTATTTTTGAAAGATTTACCATTATCAATTATGATCTTATGAGGAACATCAAAGTGGCAGATGATATGATGGCTGATAAAGTCAACAATATTCTCCACCTTGGTCAAGATAAGGGGAATATATTCCACCCACTTGGTGAAATATTTGGTGGCTGTGATGATGGAGCTATGTCATTACAAATAATGGGGGTTAATTTTCCTAATGAGATCAAGCTCCTATTGAGAGAAAGGCCAAAAGTTCTTAGAAACCTAGAGGCTATTGGCTAGAACATGATGTAAATTAGCATGTTGTTGACATTTAACACACTTTTTTATATAATCACAATAGTCTTGGTTGAGGGTGGGAAAATAGTAGCCAAGGCAAAGGATACGTTTAGTGACCACTAGGCCAGTAAAGTGTTCCCCATAGATCCCATCATGTGTTTCCTTGATGGCATGGGAAAATTCTTGGCTGTGTAGGCAACAAAGAAGGATATCATTGAAATGAAATTTGTAAAGGATTCCCCCTAGTATAGTGTAATGAGTGGTACTCTAAACAAAAGCTCTTCAGGCATTCTTAGAGAGGTTGGGAGGAATGATGCCTAGGTTGAGGTAGTTAAGAGTTTGTTCATACCAAATGTTAGATGGGGATTCCTCCACACTACAAATGATAGGGAGATCAGATTGATTATAAGAGGGAGTGGTAAAATGATTAATGGTGACAAGGATTTTGGAATTGGAAGCTAATAAGAGATTTGGGAAGTAAGGCAAGCCATTGTATCCACTAATTTATTGGTAGATTGAGGAACATATTAGACCAAGTAATGTTTAAATGATGTTAATAGTTTGTCAACTAAAAGTTTATATTTTTTGAAGACTTCATTCTTACATTTATAGGATCCATTGACTTGGTTGACCATGAGCTAGGAATCACCAAAGACATGGATTTTCTTAATTTCCAAGGCTAGAATAGTTTGGAGACCTATCACTAGGGCTTCATACTCAACCATATTATTGGTGCATTCAAAGTCAAGTTTGAAGGAGAGAGGAAGGGGTTTGTCATCAAGAGGAATGAGAATAACTATAGCACCCCCTTCTTATTGGAACTTTGAGCCATCAAATAACATGCTCATTTGGTAGGCTATTCCATCCTCTTGAAAAAGAGTCACAATAGACTTGTTTGAAAAGGCAAGAGGAGGCAATTGGTTTTTTGGTGAAGGAGTTTCATCCAATTAGTTAGCAATGACCTACCCTTTAATCAACTTCTACTAGAGGAATTAAAGGTTGAATTTAGTTAGGAGCATGAGCCACTTAGCCATACTCTAGTTTTGGTATGGTTTAGAGTGCATGTACTTGAGTAGATTGATATTAGTTATGACATAGGTTTTATGGTTAAGAAGGCAGTGGCAAAGTTTGGTGGCCAAGAAGGTCAATGCTAAGTAGAGTTTCTTGGTATTTGTATACCAAGTCTTGTATTCCACAAGCATGTGGTTAATGTAGTATATGGCTTGCTCTTTGTGTTTTTCATCTCAGTGAGCCAACATTACCCCTAGGGAATGATCAGTGGAAGATATATATAGGTAAAAGGGGTGGTCATCCTTAGGAAGGGTGAGGATAGGTGGTGATAAAAGGTGATATTTAATTGAATCAAAGACCTTTTGACAATTGTTATTCCATTTAAAATAGATATCCTTCTTTAGAAGGTTATGAAAAGGTTGGCATTGATCTAAAAGTTGGTAAATTAAATGGTGAATGGATTAAAGTTTTCCCTATAGGCTATGAAGTTGCTAAAAGTTGGTTGGAGGAGGCATGCCCAAAATTTCTCTAACTTTAGCAGGGTTTACTTTGATTGCATGAAGAGAGATGATAAAGCCAAGAAGCTTTCCTAAAAGGACCCCAAAAATGCATTTCTTAGGATTAAGGTGAGCATGATAATGGATGAAGCATTCAAATATGATTGTAAGAATAGTCAAGTGATCTTTTCAGAGTTCGGATTTCCTAAGAAGGTTATCCACATAGTCTTCTAAAATCTTATGGATGATACCATGGAAGATATAAGTCATGGAATTGGTAGGTTACACTGGCATTATTTAACCTGAAAGAAATGAATCTATAACAAGACATTTCCCAAGGGGTGGTAAAGGTAGTTTTATGATAATCTTCAAGAGTAATCAAGATTTGATTATAACCCAAAAACTTATCCATGAAAGATAACATCTTGTGGCTAGTTGTAAGATCAATAAATTGGTCAATGATAGGTAGAGGAAAGTCATCCTTGGGTTAGGTGAGGTTAAGGTCATGAAATTCCACACATATGCATAGACCCCCAATGACTTTGGTTATAGGTATGATATTCGAGACCCATTGGGGGTAGTCAATGGGTTGAATAAAGTTTATAGATAGGAGATGTTGAAGCTCTTCATTGATGAAAAGGGCTATGTGAGGATGCATGCATCAAAGTTTCTATTTAACAGACTTGGCATCATGATGAGTGACTATGTTATGGCTAGTAATGGTGGGATCAATCCTAGACATATCACTATAAGACCAAATGAATGCTATGCTATAATCTTGGAAGAAAGAGAAGTCTTGAAGTTCCTTGACATTCAGTGATTAGACTAATTTGAAAAAATAGGGGTTGTCTAGAGTGCCCAAGTTGATATCCATGGTGGATTCATTCAACATGGTTGAGGCCTCAGGAGGAAGGGATTTGTACAGAGAATAATCCCCTTCATTGAGGTGGGTAAGAATGGAATCATCATCTTGATGTTGGATGGTGTTGATGGTAGGAGAATCATTTTCTATCATTTTAGGGTGTATGAGTGGAAGGACTTTGGTTTGGCCACCCTTTTGGTAGATGAGAGGGCCCAAACTAATGGTATTAACTAGAAAAAAAAATTAGGTGAATGATGTTAGGATCTTCAATTGGGGAAAGTGGTTGGGTTGGTGAGGATGGGATATCTTCCTCCATGGAGGCAATGGGTTTGGGTAAATTGGTGGGTTATTTAGGTGGTTCATACCCAAGGCTAGATGACTCATGAGGTTGTAAATTTTTGATATGGAGTAACTCATGTGGCCCTTGTTCATATCTACCAAAGTCAAATCCTTTCTAAGCACATCTATGAAGATATAACTTAGTGAACTCTAGTTTTCTAAGATATGAAAACTTAGAGGTAAATGGTTAGATGGATAAAGTAGTGGTAGGGACTAGAAGTGGTTGATCAAGTCCCCGATAAATGAAATTTATTTGATGGTTAGGGAGTTTGAAGAGGATGATGGTTCTAACGTTAGGGTCATGTCTGAGATTCCCATATTCTTGGGGAATAGAGAAGGAATCCAAGGATAAGAGTATATATTCCCCAAGGCAAAGATGTTGGAATGTGGTTGTCATAGGGTCCTCTACAAGAATCTAGGAAGATGGGATATATGAGCTAGTAAAAGCTTCATCAACATTTAGTGTGAAAGTGTCATGGGTTTTAATTAGTGGGGTTATTTCATTTTTAGATGGTTTTGAGGTGGATGAAGGAGGAATAAGGATGTCATTAGGATAATATGTCATATTACGATATGTGAAAGGACTAGGGTCAGCCTATATAGTCACAACTTGCCCTTCATGCTCAAATTTGACACATCTATGTAAGGTGGAAAAGACACAACTCATGGCACAAATCCAAGGGCACCCAAGTAAAAAATTGTATTAGAATTCTACTTCTACAACATAAAAAAAGTTTGGGAATGGTATGGGGCCCTACAAAGATATGGAGGACAACTGTGCCTAAGGTAGTAGCCATAATATCATTGAAATAATGAATTACCACTATGCTTTCAAACATGATGTTTGTGGTTAAGTGTAGTTGGTCATAATCATGGGAGGAGATAATATTGATGTTATATCCTCCATCATTAATCACCCTTTTGATGTGGGTTTGATTAATCTATGTCATAATGAAGAGGGGGATTAGGATCCTCTAGATGAATAGAAGGTATTTCTAAATTTTTGAAGGTGACAAGGTTGGAAGTCCAAAGGGAACCAATAAAGATAGCTAGAGGTTGAGGGTCATTGGGATTATAAGTCTTCTATGAGTGCTTGGAGATGATGGGGAGAGGTAGAGACTAACTCATACAATCTCATTTTTGTTGGAGTTTGGTGAAGTTTCTTGAGGATAGATTTTTGGATGGATATTTCATATGGGTTAGGGTATGAAGGGTTAGATGGGGAGGCACCTAAAATATACACTTTGGGTTTGTTTGATGATGGAGATGGTTGGGTATTATTGGCTTGGGATTTTGAGAGGGGATAATTTTGAGAAGTAGACACCTTAACCTTTCCTTTATCCTTCTATTGTGATTTTGTGACCACATTAATTGTATGAATAACATAAGAGATTGAGATATTTGATTTGTCTAACTTTCCTTTATTCTTAGGTGAAGGTGGAGGAGTGGGTAGGTGTTGGGTAGGTATGGTTATTATTTAGGTTGGTAGGGGTGGCTTAGGAGGTTCATCTATTAATAGATCATCCTCATCATAAATTTGACAGATAATATTTTAGAGAGATTTATATTTATTTATGTTATGGCCAAGTGTCCTATGATATAGGCAAATCAAATTGTCATGGAACCATGATGGTTTAGGACATGAAGGGTCAAAAGGTTTTATGGGTGATAAGGCCAAGGAAGAGGTTCATAACAAAAATTTTAGAATGGTTGATTTGGACTTAGTTAAAGGTGGTAAATATTTATTGATTTTTACTTTGGGTGTTGAGGTAGAAGGTTATTTGGATGTGGGTTTGGTGATAGGTGTCTTAAGTAAGGTGGTGCACTTTGATTATTTAGGTTTAGGAAATATGATTGATGAGATGGAGGAAAAGGATGGCAACATAGGTAACTTAGGAATCATTAGTGTAGTAAATAGAGGTGTCTTAGAAATCAAGTATGAATGTGTGACTAAAAAAGGTGGTGGGGTTTTGGTAAAAATAATAGGCTTCATGCTCAAGGTAGAGGGATGGGGGCCCAAAATGGATGGCAGGTTTGAGAGGTAAAACTTAGGGTTTTGGGAATTTAGTTAGTTTTACCTCTTTGGTTGTTTTGGTTTCTAATTTTGAAGGAGTTTTGGTTACTTGGGTATTATTTTCAATGGTTAAGCCCTTAGGTAGAGGACAAGGAATGGTTTCTTTACCTTTGTCTTGGTTTTTGATAAAAAGTTTTGAAATTAGAGGTTGGGTGGATGAAGTTATCTTATCTTATGAGATAGCTTCAAAAGAGGGAGTATATGGTTCTACGATAGGGGAGGTAGGTTTGATATCCTATAATGGAGATGTGGGTATATTGAATTCCTTTGTTTGGGTGTCTAAAGGAATAGAAGGTAGTTTGTCCCCTTCCATTAGGGGGATGGGAAAAGAGGCAGTTGAGGTAATTTTTTATTAAAAAATGGGGTTGTTAGTAACAACATTAATAGTATGTGCCTCATGGGATGGTTTTGGTTTATTTTCATGATAAGGGGTAGAAGGAACATGATTAGGAAAAGGCTTATGAAATATGTCAAGGGCCTAGTTCGATGGTGCATTAGGATTATGCAACATAAGCTCCCCCTTGTCAATGAGGGATTGGATAAGGTATTTTAAGGTGTTTCACCTATTGATGTCATGTATTATGACTTGATGAAAGTCACAATGGTCATTCTCATTATACCAACTTGATATGGGGCAAGAAGCATCAAACTATTGGGGTGGTTTAATTGGTGGAAGTTGGATGATATTGGCTTTTAGTAACTTTTTAAAAATAGAAGGATAGAGATCCCCAAGTGGAGTTAATTGATTATGATTATTCTAAGTTTGTTTCCTTTGGTTTTAGTTTGAATAATTAGAGGATTCAAAGATTTAGGTTCTATTGGTTGGTAGATGGCAGTGGTGCAACTTTGAGGACAATGGCATTAGTGCTTGATTTATTTTTAGGGTTGAGATTGGATTGGTTGTTTAGTTTAGAAGACAAGGATTGATTGGGTTTATAAGTTGAGTTCTTAATCTTAAAATTTAACCTTATTTCATCAATGGATCTATACTCTAGTTTACAATCCATGGTAAAAGCTTCATCAAAGGTCTGAAAGCTTTAGACATGCAATGTGGATGAATATGTTTTGCATATGCCTGAGCAAGGAGATCTATAATCTTAAGTTGAGGTAATGAAAAGGAAAGTTGCTTGATTAGGATCTTCTAATGAGCTATACAATCAATAATAGATTCATCTTTGAATTTCTAAATGGAGTAAAGGTTGGTAATAGAAACTCTCTTATATATTGATTTAAAAGTGATCTAAGAAGTTTTGGGATAATTAGGTGAAAGAGAGGATGGAATGTTTGGGTATGGTACTATAAAAATCTAAGGCTAGTTTGGATAATGACATAAGAAAGGTATGAAGGAGAAGAGCATCACCATGGGAAATCAAGTAGCATGAATGCCTAAATTCTCTTAAATGTTATTGAGGGTCTTCTTTACGATTAAACTTGGTAAATTTTAGAAGTTCCCACTGGATAAGGTCTAATAAGGATCGAAGGGTGAATAGACTCATTGAAAATTTGATCATAAGATAAGAGATTATGGGCTCTGGAGATGGATGACTCAAGGGTAGTCATCTTGTCCATGATCAACTTCATGAAGTCTGCTTGAGGTTGTTGGGATGCATAATTATATGGTATGTTTTGTTGAGGTTGGACAATGTGTGAATAACTAGTAGATGGTTGAGATGACTCCACAGATTGGTATGTGGTATTCAAAATTTGGGTGGAAGATATATGTTGGTATGTGGATGTTAATGGTTGGGTAAAATAAGGTGGTTGGATAGTGGTCATATGCCCTTGTGGGTTAAGAAAATAGATAAAGGTTGCATGTTGGGCCAGAGTGGTGGTTGGGTTAGTGGCTGATAGAAGGGTAGTAATTATTATGCTAATTAGTGGTAACATAGAGGGTATGGACACCATAAGACTTGGAAGTGGAGTAGTGTTTGATGGATTTTAGGTAACTAGAGGAATATGGGTAGCACTACAGGTAGGTACTAATATTGTGGGGGAGTGATTAGTAAGAGGTATAAGGGTAGTGGTAGTTTGGGTTGGTGGGTTAGTTTTGAGGGAGTTGTTGGTAGAGGATAATGTTTAGGTAACTAAAGGTTGAGTAGTTATTGTGGTATTTTATGTATTCCTTATGAGGTGGAGAGGCATGTCATAAGGTAGATCTTCAAGTGGGGTTGAAATTGGGATTTTGTAAGACATGGTTCTTAGGCAGTGTTGTAAGGTTATATGATTTCTATTTAGGAAAGTGGACAAATCTACATCCCTTGAGAATACCTAAGTAAGACTTATTGAAGAGTGAGGGGAGTCTTTCGATTCATAAATGTGTTCCATAGATGAAGAGGTGGAAGTTGGTGATGGTTGATTTGGTGGTGAGTTTTGTTCCTCTAGGTCTTTTTGTTGTTGGTGAGTGATAACCATACAAGAAGATAAGAAAAGGATGATATGTTCTCACACATCAAACAAAGATAAATAAAAAAATAATCAATGCAAGCAATGCATGCACTAAGATTATGTTAAATCCTAGGATTATTTCTAATCTCTCTTTTGGCTTATGCCTTAGAAAAGTGTGAAGTGGAAATTGGCTTAAATAGGTCCTAAACAAGGTAGTCTATGTTTGGTTTTGGGTTATATTTAGGAACTCAATATAAGTTTGTATTGGTATGAGTATGTAGCCTAATACTTGGGTCTTTCTCCCCTCACATCACAATCTTATAGCTAGTGTGGGTGCTTAGCCAATATGTACCTATTTCCAGAGTTTATACTCAACCAAAAAACTTAGTTAGTTATCCCCTCAGTAATTAAATCCAAGTAAGATAATTGAGAAAGGGTAAGGTGATATACTAGGTGATGAAATCCTAGTTGGGCCTTTTATAAAGTGTGTTTTGATGTTTTTTTTTGCAAGTGGTTTGGTTTTTGTAGCATTTGTGAACTATGATTAATTCATAATGTTTTTTTAATTAAACTAGGTGTGCTAAAATCAAGCAAGCAATCAATGGATGCACTTAATTTTAACAAAAGATTTTTTTTGATTTATTTTAATGAAGAAAATAAAAACTAAAATTTACCTAAATGCAACATGAAAATTCAATCCTAATCCTAGGATGAATGTTCTTTTCTTTCATTGAAGAAATGCAATAATTTTTTTTTTCTAAAAAATGCAACTAAAACTTTTTTTCCTTTTTTTTTGTAAGGAAAGAAGCTTAATTTTATAATAATTAAACTAAATTTATTTCCATAATTCAATTATAAATGTATTAAAACATATAATAACCCAAGGAAACTCAAGGGTCCCACCGAACGTGCCAAACTATTTCTATCTAATTTTCACTTTTTCTTAAGTGTGAAAAGAAAAAACTAGTTAAGAAGGGTGTGAAAGAATACATGTTGAATGTGTGTAACTTGAATCAAAGTAATTATGGAGATATCATATTTGGATTATAATTATTACCTACAAATAATAAAACACTAATACAATTTTTTTTGCTAGACAAGTAGTTAGGTGGATTGCCTAGCGTGAGCTAGATCCTTGAAGTGAAAGGTTTCTAGGAGGTTGTCAACCCACCTGCTTTAAATACTTAAGTTAGAAAATAAAAATAAAATAATTTTAATAAAATTTAGAATAAAAATATCAAATTATAGTGAATCAATTACAAAAATTAAATGCTTTGCTAAGTTAACCACAATGAAGTAACTAGTTTGATTATATTAATGTTGAAAATTGGTTAAGGAAAGGTTGTGGTTTTGGGTTTGGTAATTCGATAAGGGTCAAAATAATGGTTTGGTTTGGGTTGGTAAATGATTTAGATAATAAAATTAGACATATGGATGGTTGAAAAAAATAAAACATCAAGTAACTAGGGTAGCAAAATGATAAGGGGGAAAAGAGGGTGAAGGTGGCAAAGGTGCAAAGAGGGCAAAGGAGGTAAATGGAATCACAATGGAAAAGGTGGTAAAGGAGGTCAATGGATTAAGATGGAAATTGGATTAATAGGTATAGTTAAAGGTAATAAAAGGAAGGACTTAAGTAAATAACTAAAATAAAAAACCAAATAAGGTTACCTTAAGGCTTGTTGATGTTGTTGATGATGTGATGAAGGAATCCTATGACAATTTCGATATAGCTTCATTGCTTTAAATTCTTTCCCTCCAAGACATGGATGACCTATAAAATTATGACCTCCTTCAAATACCTAAAATATTATGTTAATAACCAAATAATAGCTTGAAACTTAACCTTTGGTGAAGGAGGGGGGTATGTATAGCATTTATTGTCAAGAACCATGTTAGAAGAGGGAATAGTAGAAGTATGGCACCATTTTTCAGGTGGGCACATAGGTAGTAATTAAGGACAAAGTTGGTGGGATTCCCACTTCACAAGTGTGTCTCACACTTTCTAAAGAGTCTAAAATGGAGTGGTAATCATGCACATGGGCTCATATGGGTCAAAATTACTTTCTACCACTCTCTTTCATGTTTTGGCTAAGTTGTTCATGAATTTTGGCACCATTATCCATGTGGGTGCATGAGTGGTCATGAAATACAAGGGCATGAGATTCCCACTTAGATAATAGGTCAAAGGACTTGGTTGGTTTGTCTCCTAACTTGATAAAGAGTCCAAAATAGAGTTGGAATCATGCACATGGGCTCATATCGGTCCAAAATACATTTCCCCATTGACTCTCATCTTTTCCTAAGTAGTTATAAAGATGCCCCATAAAATTTGGCACCATTTTCTAAGTGGGATGAGGGGAAATTTGAAATACTCCCAAGGGGGGGCACTTGTGGTGCTTAATGATGTCATTAGGTATCTTGGATGAGGGTCCTTAGTGGGGTATGATGTCCCACTTCAAGCCACCTCATTTTAAAGCCATGTCACTTGCAAAATCACTTGATATATCACCTTCCATGTCACACACCATATCACTTGCCATGTCATCATGAATAGTGACAATGGGTCCCATGGTGAATTGTAATTTCAAATAGTAGTTTTAAATAGTACTATGTGAATAGGATAATAGTGATTTATTTAGGTTAAAAGGGGTTGGTTAGTGGTTAAGAATGTTTATGGGGTCTTGAGGCATTTAGTCATTGAAAATTGTAAGTGTGCATTTTTTTAGTGTCTACACTAGTCTAAGATATAGGTCCCATAACTTTAGACCATTCCAATGTTAGTCTAGGTTTTAAGGAGATCTAAGCAATCTACTTCAATATTGTGAAACTTGGGTTGACAAAATTTATGGCACACCCATTAGGACACAAATTCAGCCATTGGAGTACTCATTTACATCATCTTGGTCTTCACAAGTAGTTTTGAGCCCTCATATGGTTTTTGTCTCTGAGGTAAAAGGTAAGTTTTAATCAAAATTTAGTTGTTTTTCATGTGTTTTCTAGGCTATGATAAGCTATGGATCAATTTTGGTCATTATTCTCATTATCAACAGCCCTATCTACCATCCCATTTCCAACATGATCAATACCCACCTCATCATCACCCCTATCAGCCCTACCATAGTCCATATCAGTAGTATGATGGCTCATACTAGCTCTGTAATACACCTCATGAACCTTCTTACTTTCCATATGAGCTAGATCAATTCCAAGACTAACCACTCTTCCAAAACACACTAAATTTTCATGATGAGATTAAGGATATAAAGAGGGTGAACCAAAGTCTTTTTGAATAAATATTAGCTTACAAGCAAGAATAATCATGTAACTAATCTCAATCTTAAAAGTCACTACCTCTTACTACCCCATGCCATTATCCATGGATTGAAACTCCATATCAGAAAGAAGTTTTCCTAATCATGCCTCAACCTACAATACCTTCAATATCAGAGTCTCATAAACCCAATTTTATAACTTGGAAGCAATTATAGTGGTCAAGCATAAGCCCAAATATTGAAATCAAAGACAAGTCTAAAGTCATTGTCATTCATTCCCCACCCCTCCCTCCTCAAGATCTAAGGCCTTCCCTTCATGGAATTTTATGCAAAGATAAATGTAGAAAAAATATTAGTTGATGGTTTTCTAAGTTGAGTAGCCTCATGATCATAATAAAGCATTCATTGCATCACCATTATATTTATCTCATTTTCTTGAGTATTTTCAGGGGTTTACCATGCCACTCTTTGAGAAAGAACCTCTCATTTGTGAGGTGAGTGAAGAAGATTTAGATAAAGTGATACAAAATGAGAGTGAATTTAGTGATCAAGAAGAAAAAATTATTATTGGGGCACCCCTTGGCAAAGATAAACATGATTCAATCTTCTAGAGTGCAAAAGAAGATGAGTTACAAGAGGTTTCACTTAAGCAAGAGGAGGATGTTTCTCAAGAATTTGTAATAGTTATCAAGGATAAGGTATAAATAACCTCTCCTCTAGAAGGCAGCCATAAATATAACTCACATGGAACCATAGTTGATATTGAGAACATTCCTAAAGTTAATGATCATTGGTAGTATCTGTACTATGAACTCTTAAGTGACATTGAAGAGCTTAAGATGGTAGATTTGGATGATGAAATAGGATAGTAGATTGAAGTTTCACATGAAGATTCCACCAATATTTTTTAGCTTCAAGAAGGAAATGTCATTTTAGAGACACCAAATCAATATGAGATGGAGTTTTATTGGATAGATGAGATGCCATTATCTACTAAAGATGATGATCAAGTTTCAGTAGATCAAGAACCTTCATATGACACCATCTAAAGGTTGTAAATGTGTGATCAACGTGATTCCTCAAAATCAAATGGTAAGGATACTTATGTACTCCATGTATTTTCAAGAGATCATGAAGATATGGCCTTTTGGGATGACTTGAAGGGATTATGTTCAAAGTTTGATAGTCCATCTCCACCCTATATGGAGATTGAGGATTGTTTTGAAAAGAATACTACTGCATCTGCTCATCTTAAGCCTTATAGGTAGATTAAATAAGAGAGTAATGATATGTTTTAGCCATGATTTTAAGAAGTTGAGTAATTTAAAAAACCACTACCTCAAATGGAGCATAATGGAGACACTAATCATAATATATTAGCTAAGTTTCCAATACAATCATTGAATGAGAATGTTGTAAATCATTTCTAGCCCATGAATAGGGTATAATTAACATTATTGATGTAAGAAAGAATAATTTTGGAGGAATATGAATAGTTATTGTATTCAAATGATCAATCCATGCAACTGATAATAGAAGTAGAAGGCCTAGTTGCTTCTCTAAGTAGCTATGAACATGCAAATGCTCCTATCTACAAGAG
This sequence comes from Torreya grandis, assembly GCA_037957365.1. Lineage (NCBI taxonomy): Eukaryota > Viridiplantae > Streptophyta > Pinopsida > Cupressales > Taxaceae > Torreya > Torreya grandis. The sequence continues at coordinate 275,452 of JARHVA010000402.1, read as the reverse complement.
AAATTTATCAAGAGGTAAAAATAATGATTCAAGGTTCTATGGTGGACAACATAGATTTTAATTTGACCTTGGAGGAAAGATTTTGACTTTGGGTTAGTTATTTTAGGTTGTTTATCTTATTTCAATAAGTGATTAACATAAATAGTAGTCTGTTACCTTATTGTTATGTTTGTCTTGTTTTACCATTTCCTTAGGTTAGTTGTGTTTGCTTCTTAGTTTAGTTGTGTTTAATTATTAATTACTTTGTGTATTATTATTTTTTTAGTTAAAAGAGGTGTTAAAAAGTGCAAAATTCTATTTTCTAGTTCAAGAGAGTCATCAAGTCAAGTTGTTGTGTTTTAATATTATCATTATCATGTGAAATTTAGTGATTTCTCTTGACTAGTAGGCTGGTCAACCCCTATGAGTCACCAAAAATGTTATTAATTTGGATTTCCAAGGCTGAATACCAACCCATATAATTCAAAACTTTTCTTGGCACTATTAAAATCCTCTACAAGGTGGTCTACTATGGGTATGTTGACTAGAAATGAAAATTTTGAGACTTTAAGTGTTAAATTTAGAGTAAAAGTCACTAAACTAATCATAATTTCCTTCATAATACTTTGATATACTTTAATTAACATTTCGTTACCTTAAAAAAAACGTTTCATGGCTTGAAAAGATCTTTTCATGCAAGTCTAAGCCTAAAAAAAGCCTTCAAGAGCTCACACATGCCATTTTTTGCCACAAAAGGTGTAAAAAGGTTTATTTCTTGTGTTAAAATGTTAAGTGACTCATGGTATTCCTATAAATATAATTCAATAAGGTGTCAAAATGGGTAGAGGCTATCATGGTCACTCAAGGATGGTAGGCAAACCATATAACCCTATTAAGATTGAGTGAATCTCCACTTATAGTCCACACACACAAATAATCAAGACTTTTTGATGGGAAATACAAGGGAAGAAGGGATAGAAAATACCTCCTTGAAGGTCTTTTCTTGAAATATTTCCTTAAGATATAAATTATTGAATGGCAAGGATCATGTTTATGTCTAGTGACTTACTTAAGGCTAATTTCAAACATAGTTCATACAAGCACAACCACCTATAGTTGTCAAGGAAGGACACAACCACTTTGAAGATAGGTCATGACATAAGAGAATCCAATAAGGTGTAAAGGAGTAAAAGGATATTGTTATATGTTATTAATTATTTCATGTATAACCTCAATGAGGTGGCTCAAGAGGAATTCAAAGTCTTGAATGGTTTAAGAAATAGAAGAAGGTCACCTATAGTCACCTTTCAAGAACAAGATACAACCAAAGAGTGAATAAGCTATGAAAAATACCTTCAAAAAAGTTGATCTTTGAGAAAGGTTTTGGAACTCATATGAGTATCATTGTAAGGATGAATGTTAAATTCATAGCATATATTTTAAGCTTTCCAAGCATCCTCAAACCATGTCATAGTCTGTATAAGCCTGAACATCATGCATAGTCAAGTATATATGATATGGAAAGGTTTGTTCTCAAGATGATGGAATGAATTTTAAGAAGGAGATAGTGTTACAAGGTAATGGTTATAAAATGTGGATCAAGGGTTAGACCATAAACAAGGACTAGGCTCAGATAAGGTCATGTTTTCACAAGAATAAACACCTACAATAGGGATAGAAAGTTTTTAGAGTATTCATACTATGTAAAGATAAAACTATGAGGTCCTATTATGCATTGTAGATTATTGAGGTTTATACCTAGTATTGATAATCACATGTAATTTTAAGAGTTCTGATTACCCATGAGGTCTAAATTCCAAGAAAGATTTTCAATCATACACCTATAGCCATGGGAACACAAGCCAACCTCTAAGCATGAAGAGTATTTAAGTAGAGTGGCCTATGGGAGACTTGTATGAACATATGAATGATTCATAGGAAAAATAAAGAGGTGAATGGGGTCATATTATGAAGGGGGAGTAATCCAAGCTTAGATACAGTCAAGATAAAACTATAACACCCACCTACAACCTTTTAGACAGGCCTATCTCTAAGTTTAGAGAGAAGATGAGATCATCATAATATATGATAGAGTTACATGATTAAATGTAGGTTTAATGATAAATATTAAGAATTAATAAAGTAAATACAATAAATAGGTTTTCCGAAGGAATCCTACAGTGAAATTCGGCCTTGAAATGGTCACATTTAGCCAATACAAAAGATAGTTATATTGATATACCCACTTACCCTCTAAAGGTGTAGTTCAAGATGCATTTTAGTCAAGGAGGGTAAGAATTTAAAGTCAGATAAGTTATCAAATGAATACTAAAATTATAAAAACTTCATCAACATCATTGGTCTCCATGAGAACTACTACCAACTCATCAAATCAAGTACATAGGCATGTGTATAGATTTTGACTGTTTAAGAGCCTAAGAACATTGCTTTAAGAGAACATACACCAAATAAGGGAATAATTAGAAGATTAAATTTGATATTATAAGTTTTAAAGGTGATAATTCATGGTATAATATATATCAATCACCTCCATTTTCTCCAATGGACACATTCAGCAGTGTTGGCAGGGTGTAAACTTTAAGAGCCTATAAAAAGGAATGATGTTGTGATGAGGAGAATGATCCTAGAAGTGACTAGTGAAAGGTAAGATAGATTTAAATATGGATATTTTACCCTAATAAAATATTTATCAAGCATTATTATTTCCAAAAATATCAAACACAATTCTTCAAACATGCATCCACACAATCAAGTACAAAATAATCAATCATTAGTAGCTAGTTTTAGGGAAAATGGTGACTTTGAAGCATGTATATGTCAAATCAAGGCTAAAAATTTGGTAAAAATAATAATTAATTTTTTTTAAATACTATAATTTCATTTTTAAGGTCTTACCATTGGTTTAAGTACTCATTATTTTAGCATAGTCACCCATATGTTTGTTGGTAGTCACCATTAAAGCTATGAGAGCTTCTTGAAGATCTATGTGTATAAAATGTAGTTTAAACCTCATGTGGGATTTTTAAAATGTATTTAAGGTTATTTTAAATATTTATAAACCTTATTAGAGTGATTAATTTTCAAAATTTCATGCCAATCATGCCCTTGAGGGATAACATAAACAAGCAAGCCTACATATTGTGGTAGGAGTGATGACATCCATGTGAGTTCAGAGTGTTTCAAATGCATAAAGTATATTTTGGAATATAAAGATAATATTATAATTAAATTTAAATCTATAATAAATAATAAATCTTAATATAAATAGGGGTAATAAGAAAACTCAATGATCAAGGGTTACATAGGCTCAATTACAAGGAAACCCTAGGGTAAGGAGATTAAGAAAAAACATGGTTTTGAAAGGATAGAGGCTTGAAAAAAAGATGTTTATCCATATATTAACATACTACATAGGTTTTATAACCACATTAAAAATATATTAGAAGCTCTCAGTCCTCAAAACTTCATAAACACACATGTAGGCATAATCAAACATATAGGAAACCACTTGAGAGAGGAGCAAGATTGGAGTTTGAGTCTTTTGAGATAGTTTTATAAGATAATAAAAAAGTGTAAATAATATATTATGATATTTTTAAAACTTAATACCCTCCTAAAATTTCCTTGAACCTCAAAATTCAGATTAGGCCTAAAATCTTGTTTTAGACCTTGAAGGCCTATATCACTTTATAACATTTGCAGACCCTATCAAGCCAAGATGACATAATGAGAAGGTATGATGAGATGGTAAAGGTCATAAATTATGAATTATAATTAAAATATGACAATGAAAATTTCAATTTTTCTCTCAAGGATAACTTCAAACTATGCAGTTTAAAACACCCATTCGAACCACTTGATCAAGTGCTCATATTTTTCACCACATGAAGAGTTTGGATAAATTATATTAGAATTTTTGGAGGAACCATATGAAATTATAATCCATGAAAGACTTATGATGGTTGAGGGGTTGAGTTTTATGAATCATCATTGAGAGTATAATCATGTCCAAAATGTAAGTAAAACCCTAGAAGAAAACTTTATTATGTACATATATATTCACACCATTTGAATGGGAACCCAATATTCTCGGGAAAGTTGATGGGGTATATGTAATAAATATTCATGGTAATAAGTTTTGGTTTGGATTTCCGTACTTTATGAATGATCATTAACAAGGTTCACCTCTAAAAGCCACCAAACCCTCCTACAAACTAGTTTTGAGAAAAGTCAACTTTATTGTAATAAAAACCCCATGAATCATCCTACAATATCTTGAATGATGAATTAAAATAAATGAGGGTCCTAAAAATGGTACTTTGTTTTATAGAATTGTATGGATATGGGAAAAAATAGGGGATTTTGTAGACAAGTGTAGAATATGGAGGTACAAGGAAGTTTAATTGATTCAAATAGATGGAGAGTGAATTTTGGCACTTGATATTCCTCCTCAATCCATAATATGGTAAAATACATTCTTGAAAATGCCTCTATGAGTTCATTCAAAGAAGCCAATCTGTAGGAAATAAGGGAGAAGTTGACCTAGTCATCTACTTTGACCAATTTACAAGTGTTGCCTACCCAAAAGGACCTATTTAATGATATGGAAGGTTGATTAAGGTCTAATAATCATCATATTTTTAGGTTTTCAAGGTCTCATGTAGGTTTTTATAATCATAAAATACAAGAAGTTAGGCTACTATGCCTATTTGGCCTAGTAGGCTTATTTGATCAAATAATTGAAGTGAAGAATGGTATAGAATGGATAAAAATTGAGTTAATACAAAGTATCCACACCTCATAACTAACATTTGAGTTAAAAATCACATGAGATAATTTATCATTAAGTGGATTTTCCATGAAAATTTGGTCTTATCTTCATCCACATGCTTAATTGGTCCTCACCATGAGTTAAATGATCTAAAGTGGCATAAATCCATAGTCTTCATGCAAGAAGGACATTCACTTAACTTGATATAATTTAAAGTGGAGTTATTATACAAGTATATGGTGTAGCATGCTAAAATGAGGAGTTTCAATAAGTCAAAGAGGACCTATCACCTTATTTTCAATGCCAAGGAGCTCATGCAAGGCATCAAGCATAAAGAGATGGGATGAAGGACTATTGATAACTATTGTAACTAAAATTAGAATTAGGTTTATTTTTATTTTACCTCTTCTTCTCTCTTCTACACCACTCTCTTGACTAGTTCTCTCTCATATTCTATATATTCATGCGTTTAGGCCTACTGTGGGGATACCTCTCTTAGGCATGATGAAACTCTATCAAGATATGACTTTGTAAACCTATTGAGTAAATAAAATGAATAATTTAAGATTACTTTATATAAGTATGATGTGATTATGTTAGTTTTATTTGTACATGTGGTAGTATTTTCTCCCTTGGTAGGTCCTAATCTCACCTAGTTACTAGTATATCATATTATGCAGGTCATATACAATGTTTGATTTTGAGTAACTAATATAATAATGGATATATTGACTAGTTAGTGCCTTGAATCAAGGCTTCCATCATTTCCCTCATGATTTTATTTCTTGATGAAATCTCTATGTGAAATATTGTTACATAATAATCCTTTGGAATTGTAGAAGCCAGTCATTTGCATTGCTTTCTAGTGTTGTAAGAGTTTGAATAGAGTGGATAAACCAATGATATAAGTATATCATCATTAGTAGAACAAAAATTACCTTTTAGTTTATTTATAGCCATTTTTAACCAAAAAACATGGTAGGTTTTAGTTACTAAGCAAAGGTGATATATTCAAAGGAGATAACCTCACAATCTAGAGGTCTAGTTTAAGATATAGGCCCTAAAACCTTAGGCCATTCCAATGTTAGTCCAAATTTGAAGGAGATCTGAGCAATCTGGTTTAGCAAGGTGTAAATTAGGTGCTAATGCCTAACAAAGAGATTCACATAAGCATACATAGGAATTGAGATGAGACCACATCCAAATAACATGAGATACCTCTCTAAGCCATCATGGCCAAAAACATCTATGACAAAACATTAAGGTGAGACCCACACAAAAATGGAAAATCAGACAAGGGAAGGGATGGTGACACATTGACACAAAGCCCATTTATGTCCATAGAAATAATGAACTATAGTTTGGTGGTGGTCCACTTCCCAGTTTTTTCTAATCACCTTGTTGAGCTATGAATGCTTAATCTACCAAATTAGCCTCTCGATCAAGCTTCTGTATATTGATAAGTGGATCTCAAAACATCAATTCTACCTAAGTCAAAAAAAATCACGTGTCATAATAATATATTCTACTAAGACCTTCACCTCGTTATCATAGCTAATGATATCTATAGATTGGTTGGTGTAGACATCTAATTATTACCACTATCATTCCAAAATTACAAGTGTGAATGACTTTATAAAATAACATACAAACTAGACCAAAATCACCAAAATGCTCTAATTCATCTACACACATCACATGTAAGTACCAAAACACATAAATATGTCCCTAATTAAGGCATTAACCTATACATAGTCATTATCTTCTTATATTTTATCTCAAGTTAAATTGAGACTTGGTAAATTAACATTCTCAATCATTGAAATCCTATGATTCATCTGCACACATCATGTGCATGCACTAATTCATGTCAAGTCATACCTAATTAGTTCATTTCCATATACACAATTTTCACCTTCCTCTAATTCACTTCCAGTCAAAATGTGACCAAGAAAATTGATGTTTTCAACCATTTTGATCAAATAAGTGACCAATTTCCAATAATTTCAAAAAGTCTAAGTAAAGTAAACTAGATTAAGAGCTTAAGTGAAAAATACATGGAAACTTAATGAATATCTAATATTGGGAATTCACAATTCAAAAAATATCAATAAATATGATGCCATCAACTTCAAAGTAAAAAATGGGAAATATCAATATAAATCAGCTAAATATCAAAATTAAGGCTAGCCATGCCTTATTGAAGCTCCCTTATCCTAAAACATGAATGCATTCAACATCCCAACCCTAACCAAAGCTTAACCACACATGGGTTAGAATCAATTAGAAAACTATAAATGCAAGATCCATGACCATAACTATTAATATTTTTTTAGGTGCAAACAAACTATGATAAAATATCTCTAGAAAGCTTCAAACCTTCTTCCATTTTCACCCAATCAACAACCAAAACTAGTTACTACAAGAAGATATGGTTGAGGCACTTTCCATACCACATTTAAAAAGACATAGAGCACCAAATCTAGGCACAAACATGATTAATGGACTAATCTTGAATGAGAGTCACTTAGGGAAGGCATTGCTTGTGTTTTCTTGTCTAGTTTTTTTAGTCCATATATCCACACCCCTCAAGGGGGTAGGCCTAATAACATTATTTCTTAATGTTTTTCATTTTTTTAATGTACTAACACATGAAATAACCTATTTTTCAATCTTATTCTACATTTGGCATCCCTAGTGAGAACACACATCTCATAAATCACTTTAAGGACCTTCTTAGCCTTCTAATTACTTAATCACACCATTTTTTGTTGTTGTTTTACCTCTTTTTCTTCTATTTTTTATGTTTTCTATTTTTTTAAAAATAATGAAGTCACCTTAAATAATAGTTAAGTCACCCTAAACATTAGAAAATTCACCCTACTTAATGATGAAATTGCTTTCGAGAATGACAAAATTGTCTTTTATCATTTTTTTCTGTTCTATGATAGAAAGATGAATTTGACCTGGTAATAGTGAAATCATCCTAAAAATGGTGAAATCAACATGGAAAATAGTGAACTCATATAAGATAATTTTATTATTTTTTATTTTATTATAAATGATGAACTCATCCAATAATTGGTGAGGCCATCCTGTTAATCAGTGAAGTTAACAAAACTATGCATCTATGTTTTAAGAAAATAATGAACTTGTGAAGGAAATGGAAAATTTGCATTGTTAAAAGGTGAAGTTGCCTTGTTTAAAATATCTTGAGAGCTTAAAATAATAGTATTCAATTTCAACTTGGTGTTTGGAACCTTTGTTTGACTACTAAAACTCTATTTTGTATGTTTTGACATCTTGCTAGCTTACTTTTACAATAACTCAAGGCAAATTTCAAACCACACTTCCATATTAGTAATTAAAACTAACATCCACACTTATATTTAGATCTCTTAATAGCACTTTATTTATTTTTCTTTATTGCAAAGCACTTGTTCATTTCATTACTTCTTCATAAAACCTTGTGTCTATGCTTTCCCCTTCCCCCTTTAGAGAGATTGTGTGACCAAAAATGCATTGTTTTACTTATTTGTTGGTGTCTACCTAAATAAACATCAAAAATTATCTCTACTTGCTCCTAAAAACCTAGATGAATTAGAAACAACCACTTTCTTATTTTATTTTTGTTTGTCTTAGGAAGTGGGAGTTCATTGCCTCCTCACAAGTTCTTTGAGGGTGAGTTAACTTAGGGTTTCATCTCCCATCATTGTACTAACCCCACTCATCCAGTGGGGTATACAAATTAAGTATATTATTTGGTAAGATAATGGTTTAGTGGTTAATTTGACCAACAAAATAGGTCTTTGGATCCTGTACTTATCAGAAAATGTACTTCACTGAGAAAGAGAAGGATGAAGTGGTTATGAAAGGGATAAGACATTTAATAACAATAAAATTTTAATCTCATCCATTTGGTAGATATTTTATGATGATCTAATTTTATTTGGAACTTATAGACCATCTAGAAAGCTAACTCTGAAATCTTAGATTAAGAAACCCTACTTACCACATATTATCATACTAAAATCAAGTTGATTTGAGATTCTAAGTTTCATGCCACATACAAATTATTGAGAGATAGAGGGGGGATAAACACTCTAAATTCGTTCACTTTTATTTATTGGATTAACATTTAATTCCTCTAAAAAACTAGTATATCAGTGAAAGTTTGGCAAATACTATTTAAATCTTGTGTCAGTTATTAAGATAAGGGTGTGTGTTTTATTGAAAATAAAGCCATTTTTTGCACAAACAAATAGGTCCAAAATCCTCTCAAACCAAGTTCAAATTCCAGTTCCAATTATTTAATCTAAATCAATTTACAGTTGAGTCTTTCTTATCACTTGCACTTGAGTGTTTACTCTTTGTGTTTAGATTATGCTATTTGGATTAGATTTAAATTTTATTTAAGATCTTTACCTAAGTCTAAATTCTTGTTCTCATACTTTACACATTATCATCTATTTACACATTTAGGTCTTACGATATTCACATTACTATTTGATACTTATCTATTTATCATAATGTTTCATCTATCATTTGAAATAAAAGCCTTTATTTCACTTGGTGCCATTATGCTGCCTAATTCATTTTAAATTTTAGATTTAGGTATTCTTGTGTTATCCTACACCTTAAGTTTATAAACCATTCAACCTTCTTATAGATTGATGATCAAGACCAACCACGATCTCATTGTCATTTTATATGGGACCAACACATTTTGGACCTAGGTTTTCTTGCATTAGCCTATACCCTAAGTTCTAAGATTTTTCTAATCTCTTCAAATTTTTTTGAATTTGACCAACCAAGGTCAAGTGTTCTAAAGACTTCACTTCTTCTTTTATGAAAAATATTATTTTATGTCATTACATTTTCCAACCCCTTCTCATTTTGAGCCAATTCTAAAGTTTTCAAGGACCATTTAATAGTGTTTTCAAATTCCAAATTGAACTAAAAGTAAATTTGGAGCACTTGATAAAAAAATGAGTGAAACTCCAACCATGTAGGTACACTCATACTAGGTGTAGACACCGAAATCATGTCTACTCCTTGGTTGTCCTCCCCCCTTAGTCCCCTTGGTCCACTTAACCACTCCTAACCTATGTCTTATTAATTTAAAATAATTATCTTATTTTAAATTAATTATTCTCTCTCTCCCCTTGCCACCTCACCCATGCCACCTCTCATCTCCTTGGATTCTTTGCCCTTGGATACCCTCATTTATCACCCTATGACCTATTCCAACTTCTCTTCCACTACCCCTTACCAAGTCTTAAATGATTTAAGACCCCATTTCCCTTATCCCACTCATTTCCCATGCCTATTAATCCACCTTCGAATGTTTCTTCCCCTGACCCGCTGACCCGACAATTGGGAAAACAGATAAAAGGCTATTTTTAGCCTTTTTCCTGCCTTTCAGCTGCTGACGTCGGTCAACTGTCGACCGATGTCAGCAGTATTTCTGGCATCGGTTGCCTTCAAAATTGCATTCCACCTCTGGAGTGCAAGCCTGTCTTTTCAATCTCTCAAATCTGACCTTTCACTCCTCAATCTTCAATCTGCCAACCTTTAGATCTCTCTCTCTCAGGTACACACAGTAAGCTACAATAACAATAGGTACTCTGCATCAGCCACTCCACCAACAATAGGGCCTTCACACCAGCAGCATCAGCAATAAGGACAACCAATCTACAACACTCCTTTTTTAGCAAGCCATAGGTAAGTATTTCCTTTGTGTTTTTATCATGTTTTCTAGTTATTGCTTCTAAATGCTATGAACTAGATTTAGCAATCATCAACCAGACTACCAACTAGACCACAAACCTGACCTACCCTTCTCGAAGAGGTTGAAAGGCCTCCTCTACCTCTCTGTCCCTTTTTGACATTCTGTCCATTATCCCAGACCACACTACACAGACTCTTAGACCATTCAACCAAACCCAGAGCCCTTCTCAGACCTGTCCACAGACCATAAACCTATTCAGACCTGACCAGACCTCGTCCAAAGACTACTACCCTAACCGACACCGGCCACAGAGACCACTTCCCCCATCGACGTTGGCAGACTTGACCAACCGATGCCGACAGACTAACCGACATCGGCAACTGTGACCAAGCCGACAATAGCATTCAAGTAAGCATTTGCTTCTATTTCTATTTCAGTCTTTAATCATTTCAGTCTTTTATTATTCTACCTTTTATCAGACATTATTTTTATCAATCAGTGGGTTGACATCCCTCAAGGAAGTCTTTGTACTTCTGGGATCAAGCTTTTGCTTGGCAGCCCACCATCTCCTCATCTAATGCCTTCTGTGTTTTAGTCTCTTTCTTCTACAGGTGTCATCCTCCACAACCAAAGAGGAGTTCTCATGACGTCTGGATAATGGTGTGCAGACCTCATCCAGGTATCTTCTAACCCCAAACCATCTCTCTTAGTTTCTCATTTCCTTTTTGAATGTGAAAGCGAAAATCACATAGAAACATTCTGGCACACTCGGTGGGACCCTAGGGTCTTCCTTGGGTTCTTTTCTTTCTTTTCATATAGGTGCATAGGTTCCTCCTTTTCACCTCTCTCTTCTATCTCTTTCAAAAGACATCATAAGCAAGGTTAAAAAGAACTCTTTTTTCTTTCTTGCATCTTAGACTAGTCAAAAGTCATACTCTTCAACCCTTTCTCAACTTGTTTTTATTCGAACTCACATTTTGTTTTGGGCTTAAAATACATTGCATTTCATTTCTTCTTGACTGCATACTTAGTCCACATATAGTAATTAACAACCATATCATGAATTAATCATAGATCACTTATGTTACACAACCAAATCACTTGCACAAATCAAACATCAAAACTTACTTGAGACAAGGCCCGACTGGGATTTCATCACCCAGCGGATACCTTACCCGTCCCGACAATCCCACTTGGACTTCACGACCAAGGGGAAAGCCCACTCTATTCTCTGGTAGAGGATAATCTCTAGGGAAATTATATTTTGGCTAAGCGAGACCAGCTTATCACTGGGCTCGTGAAGTGAGGGGAGCTTGCTCCTTAGCACTAGGCCATGTACGGAACCTAACACAGACTCTTGAGCACCTAAACAAACCTGAAACCATCCATAGAATACTTCTTCTAGGACCCATTTTGCAAGCCAACCTCCCCAACACACTCTAAGGCATAAGTCAACATGATTCTAAAAGTTAATTTTTAGGATTTAATGCTTAGGGTCTGTCTATCTTCATCTATTTTTCTGTTCCTATCTGGTTTTTTGAGCTAGTGAGGATGTTTTCTTCCTTTTTCCAAGAATCTTCAAATTTTCTAAGTTTATGGAAACCATAGTCACCGACATCAGTTTTATCACCGACGTCAGCAACCTTTCTTCACCGTCATCGGTCATCTGACCGACATCGGCCCTTTGTCCTCACTGACATCAGTTTTTAAACTGACGTCGGTCACTGTCACAGTCTTTTTTTCAAAACAATAGCCTTAAAACCCAACCCTTTTTCTGCCAAAACCACATTTTAATTTTCTAAAACTAAAAAAACATAGTTTCTGAAACCTGACTCTTTTTTGCCTTGAATGGTTTTGACACGTAGTCAAACCAGGGCTCTTCTTGACCACACAAGGCATCAACTGCTTTCGCCTTCCCTGTCCATAACCAGTCCCTTAATGGAGTTTCGTTCAGAGGCCGAATGAACTCCAACTCAACTGACCCTGACTCAGACCCCCATTGTCCCTGAAGGGGACCAAGATTTTGAAAGATTCTTGGACCTCAATGTCAAAGCCCTCCAAAACTATCTTGCAAGAAACCAAATGCGAGACCTTTCGGGTGAAGCGGTGATGATGTCAACACCATCTGCTACCCAACCTTTTATGACTCAAACTATTGCCCCAACCAATAACCCGACCATGGCCAATATGCAAAGTTTGGCCTCTCCATCTATTTTTGGACCGACCTCCATTGGGGTTTCATTACCCCCTCAATCACACGCAATTCAACCAAGTTCTACATCATACCAAAACTTGATTGTCTCAACCCCACACACTCTTGCACCTATAAATGCAAGAGTGTCTACCTCCCCTTTTTCCAATGCCACCATGCAACCACCTTTGGTAGTATCAAGTCAACTTATGCCTTCTACCTTCATGACGCAACCACCCTTGGCCTCCACTTCTATCCCAACAACTAGTTATCAATACGTTGCGCCCATACAAGCACAACTGACTACATCATTGGCCCCTTCTAGTATCTTCCAAGTGCCCTACAACCTAGGGGGCACTCCACCCACCAATCCATTAGTTGACATAATCAAAATGCTGATGGGCAAAATGTCTAGTCTTGAAGCTTCTATTTCTAGTTCAAGCAATGCCCTTTCATATGACCAAATTTGCAATGAACCCATCCATCCCTCCGTTCCGATCCAACCATACCCCAATCAGTGGGAGCTTCCTAAATTTTCTCATTTCCAGAGTAAGGAAGACCCGCAACAACACCTATGAGCATTCAGACATGCTTGTTATCTTATAGCGCATGACAATGCGTTGTTATTACGCACCTTCCCCATGTCGCTTTCTGGCCCCGCCCTTGACTGGTATAGCTCTCTTACCAGACATTCTATCTTTTCATTCACTCAACTCGCCCAATTATTTCTTGACCATTTTTCTATCAATATCACCAAACAAGTCTCAATTACAGACCTCTACTCCATCAGGCAATTTGACGATGAATCAATAGTCAATTTTGTCGCCTGTTGGAGAGGCTTGATTAACCAGCTCTCCTTCCCCTTGCCTCAACCTGAGCTCATTGAGCTCTTTTCTCAAGCATGTGCTAGGCACATCTCTTCTACCTTGTGGGTTCAAACATTTTGCACTTTTGATGAAGCTTTCACCATGGCCCGAAAGCTTGAACTCTATGCCATTGAAGAGGATAAGGTCAAATTGCGTAATGCCAACACAAAAGCTAATGACCCTTCTTCTTGCAGACCTTCTTCTTCTGCCAACTCCAAGTCCAAAGGAGTGGCCAACACTGTGGTTGTTAGATCACCATCCTTGACAACAACTAACCAACCTCAACCTTTGATGTCCCAAAGCATCACCAAATAATTCTAATAATGGTACATCCAGCGTTCATACACTCCGATTGGAGAATCATACACTTCCATTTTGGAAAAACTTGTCAAATAGGGGGTCCTCAATCTCCCTCCAATCTGACCACCTCAATTTGACCCTTTAAAAGCCATCCCTACATGGTATAGGGAAAATGACTTCTGTCACTATCACCGCATCCAAGGCCATGACATCAATAATTGTTGAACCTTCAAAAACATTGTCCAAGACATGATAGACAAGGGGGATCTTGTTTTGGATAACCCGAACACCCTGCCTAATCAAAGCATCGACATCTTCAGACAACCCTTTCCTAACCATCCTTCTAATCAAAACAATGACCAGACCATGACTGATAGCTCCCACAAGCATGACATACACACGGTCAACATTGTCTCGCCTCTTGTTCCTGACCAACCTCCTCCATAGGTAGAAGAGATTTCTTTTCTTATTCATCCATCACAGGTAGAAGAGTCTTCTTCTCCTCTTAGTTCTCCATTGACCTCTCTTATATTGGAGGATGCCTTGACCATACCTATGCCATTAGCCCCACCTCCAATGGAGGACCATACCCTGCCTACTCCTCAACCACAAGTCGAAGGCACAATCATCCCTACCCTTTGCCCTCTTGAGGAGCCACACTTTCTTATTTCTTCTCCACCAAGAGAAGAACTAGTCTCTTCACCCATTTTGACCAAGGAAGACCCAATAACAGTTTTCTCTTGCCTTTTGCCTGAGATTGGTACATCTCATCCATCTCCATCCACATCTAAACCCAAACCCGTATCTAACCTCACCTCGCACAATGGTGGCCCTCAACTCAAACTAAAGAAGGCCACTAAACCACACTGGAGGACTCCTCCCCCACCTTCGTCATTACCTTCAATTTTGGGCCCACATTCATCCACTTTAATAGCAGTGCTTCCTACTCCCATACTTCACAGAGGCAAGTCACCTCCATTATCTCCTTAACCCATTATACATATATTTCCTCCCAAGCATCCAACACCTATCACCACCAAAGTGCCATCTACACGTGTGGCTACACTGTAGACACCGAAATTGTGTCTAACCCCTGTCGACCATTTTTCCACGAGCCTTGACCCTGGCAGCATGTAAAAATGAGGAAAAAGCTAAAATTAGCCTTTGTCCCCATTTTGCATCTGCCGACGTCGGTCACTACTCGGCCAACGTCACCGACGTCAGTCACTACTCGGCCGACGTCGACAGTCCTGCTGACGTCGGTTATCCTTAATACTGCATTCTCGACCCAAATGCAAGATCCGTTATCCATTATCCATTATTCATTATTCGGTTGCCAATCAGTTTCTCGATCAGTTATCAAGCCTTATTTCAAAACACTCTTTCATTCGACCTTCAGAACGATCAACCAATTTTTGCATTCAATCAATCTGCAATCAAATCTCTCGTATTCTCTCTCTCTGGTACAGGTATTCTACTTCAATCATCTCACTGGAGGTCTGCTACATCAAACTTCTACAACACATCGACAACATCAATTATGTCTCCTACTCTATATTCAACATGTAACAGGTAAGTGTTTGTTTTGTGCTTTTATTTTGTTCTCTAGTTATTGTTTTTAATTGATATCACCACCCCAATTTAGATTCAGATAATAGACCTGACTTGACTTCCTCCCGTATCACCTCTATCCACCCTTTCTAGAATATACAGTCTATAACTCTACCCAAATTTTTGCACAAACCCCCAAATAATCCCTCTAACTCCCAAAATGGCTCCCTAACCCTCAAACAAAACTTCAAACCATTCTACAATCCTAAAACCCTATCCAGACTTGACCAGACCCCATCCAAAAATTGTTGCCCTGATGCTGGTTATTACCCCTACCAATGCTGACACTTTAACCGACGTCGGCTCCCTTCCTTGACTAACGCAGGCACAGAGACTGACACCGGTGACTGTGCAGAGCAATTTGCTACATATCAGGAATGCATTTTGCTTTTTATCTTTTATTTCTTTCATCCTATCTTTCACTATTTCTGTTTCTATCAAATATTTTGTTTTTAATTAGTGGATTGATATCTCTCAAGGAAGTCTTCGTACTTCAGGGATCAAGCTTTTGCTTGACAGCCCACCATCTCCTCATCTAACATTTTTCATGTTTTAGTCTCTTTTTCTTTGTAGGTGTCATTCCTCCATAGCCAAAGAGGAGTACCTTCCAATGTCTGATTTTAGTGCACATGACTTCATCCGGGTATCTTCTAACCCTAGACTATCTCTTAGTTTCTCATTTCTCTCTTTTGAATGTAGAAAGGGAATATCATATAGAAACATTCTGGCATGCCTAGTGGGACCCTAGGGCCTTCCTTGGGTTATTTATTTCTTTATTTTCATGTAGGTGCATTAGGATTCTCCCTTTTCACCTCTTTCGTGTCTTCTAAACAACACCATCAGCAGGACTAAAAAGAACTTTTCTTTCTCTTCTTGCACTTCTAGACTAGTCAAAAATCATATTCTTCAACCCTTTCTCAACTTGTTTTCATTCCAACTTCACATTTCGACTTGGGCTAAAAACATACTGCATTTCACTTCTGCTTGCTTACATTTCTTAGACCACACCTAGTAATTAATAATTGCATCATGAATTAATCTAGTCCACTTTATGTTACACGACCAAACCACTTGCACAAAATAAACATCTTAACTTACCTGAGACAAGGCCCGACTGGGATTTCATCACCCAGTGGATACCTTACCCGTCCCGACGATCTTACTTGGATTTCATCACCAAGGGGAAAGCCCACTCTATTCTCTGGCAGAGTCTAATCTTTAGGGGAAGTATATTTTGGCTAAGCGAGACTAGCTTATCATTGGACTCATGAAGTGAGGGGAGCTTGCTCCTTAGCACCAGGCCAAGTACGGAACCTAACACAGACTTTTGAGCACTATAACTAACCTGAAACCATCCATAGACTACTTCTTCTAGGACCCGACTCAAAAGCCAATCTTCCTCTACACATATTCTAAGGCATAAGCCACTATAATTCTAATAATTTACTCCTAGGGTTTTTTTTTAGGATTTGCTTGTGTTCTTCATCTTTTATGTTCTTATCTACTTGTTTGAGCTTGTGAGGATGTTCTTTCTTGCCTTGAATGGTTCTGACTCATAGCCAAGCCAAGGCTTTAGTCAATCACGCGAGGCATCGCCTGCTTCCATCTACCCCATCCATAACCAGTCCTATAATGGAGTTCCACTCAGAGACTAAAAGAACTCCTACTAGACCATCCCCGACCCAGACTCCTATTGTCCCAGAAGGGGACCAAGATTTTGTACGATTCTTGGACCTCAACATCAAAGCCTTGCAGCACTATCTCACGAATAGCTGAACGTGAGACTCCTTGGGCAATCCAATTTATGAAATGCCGACCTCTCTTCTCAAGACTACGGCCGTATCAACAGCATCCATAGTTCAACCTTTAGACACCCAGGCTATTGCCTCGACCAATGACCAGCCTTTGACCAACCATCCAAGTGTGGCCTCTCCCTCCATCTTTGGGCCCACTTCCACTGAGGTTTCGGCCCCCTATCAACCTTAGCCCACTCAACCACTCTCTACCCCCTTTCAAAATCTAGTCATCTCTATTCCACCTACCCTTGCTCCTATCAACACTAGGGTGGATACCTATCCATTGCCCCATGTTACCACTAACCAACTTCCCGTGGCAACAACAAGCCTAGCCATGCCTTCTACCCAACCATCCTTAGTCTCCTCTTCTATCCTTACGACTAGTCATCCATACGTTGCGCCCTTACTGGTACAACCGACTACATCGTATGCCTCTTCTATCCTCTTTCAAGTGCCTTACAATCTAGGGGGCACTCCACCCGCCAATATATCAGCAGATATCATCAAAATGCTGATGGACAAGATGTCTAGCCTAGAGACCTCCGTTTTCGGCTCACGCAATACTATTTCATACGAACAAATTTGTAATGAGCCCATTCATCCTTCTATCCCAATCAGGCCATATCCCAGCTAGTGGGAACTTCCTAAGTTTTCTCATTTTCAAAGCAAGGAAGACCCACAATAGCACTTACAGGCATTCAGACATGCCTATTACCTTATCGCCCACGATGATGCATTGCTTTTATGCATGTTTCCTATGTCTCTCTCAGGTGCTATGCTTGACTGGTACAACTCCCTTGCTAGCCATTCCCTCTTCACATTCACTCAGTTGGCCCAGCTCTTCCTTGATCATTTCTCTATCAACATCACCAAGTAGGTCTCAATCACAGACCTCTATTCTATCCTACAATTCAAGGATGAATCCATTGCTGATTTCGTTGCTCGATGGAGGGGCCTCATCAATCAACTCTCCTTTTCTTTACCCCAACCTAAACTTATTGAACTTTTCTCCCAAGCCTGCACCAAACATATTTCTTCCACCTTAAGGGTTCAGACCTTCCACACTTTTGATGAAGCCTTCACGATGGCCCGCAAACTTGAGTTACGTGCCATCGAGGAGAATAAAGTCAAGTTGTGGAGCAAGAATCCCAACTCCAAGACCAATGACCCCTCTTCTAAGCCTTCCTCATCTAATCCTAAATCTAAAGCTTTAGCAAACGCTGTGGTCATTAGATCTTCCTCCTCTTCCCCTTCAACTAATTAGCCTGAGCCATCCACATCCCAGAGTGCCACCCGCCAATTCTAGTAGAGATATGTACAATGACAGTATACTCCACTTAGAGAATCATACGCATCTGTGCTAGAAAAACTCATTAAACAGGGGGTCCTCAATCTCCCCCAGATCTAACCACCTCCATAATTTGATCCCTCATGCGCCATCCCTACGTGGTATAGGGAAAATGACTTCTGAAACTACCACCATGTTAAGGGACATGACATGGGAAACTACAAAACCCTTAAAAACATAATCCAAGACATGCTTGAAAAGGGTGACCTCATCCTAGACAATCCCAATGCACCACCTAATCAGGGTATCGACATCTTCAAGCAACCATTCTCCATTCATCCACTAACTCAAAACAATGTCTAGACCTTGATTGATGACACTCATGAACACAACATTCGAACAGTCAATACGGTCTCGCCCTTCATTTCCGACCAACCTTAAGAGATGAATCCGTCCATCAGTCCATCACATGTGGATGAACCTCTTTCTCTAATTAGTTCTCCGTCAACCTCTCTCATCTTGGAGGATGCCTTGACCTTACCAGCACCACCGATTTCACCATCCTCCTTTTTGCTGCCCATGGAGGACCCAACCCTTCCTACTCCTCAACTACAAGTGGAGGGCATAATCATCCCTGCCCTTTACCCGCTTAAGGAGCCTCATTCTCCAGTTTCTTCTCCACCCAAGGAAGAACTTGCCTCTCCTTCGTCTCCAACCAACGATGAACCTGTCACGACTTCATCATGCCTTGGGACCAAGACTACCACACCTTCGGTCCCACAACCGTCAACATCTTCTCAAAAACCCAAACCCCATTCAACATCTTCTCAGCCATTTTCTCGACTAGTGGAGAAAATCAGACTTCTCCCTTCAAGGAAAGTGGAACATCAGGTATTATGGGAGCGTCTCAAAGCTCTTCAGCATGCCCATGCCCTCTCATCTCATGCAGCTAATCCTCCTATGGCAAAATATCTCAAGACCCTTAACAAAAACCAGACTCCCATTTCTAAACCTCAACTGACCCCATCAAAACCAAAACTCGCATCTACCCCATCTAAACCTATCAAGTCACTTGGCGTTCGCCCTGTCTCTACCCTCACTCATCCGCAAGTGAAGGTGGACCTAGACCAGACCTCAACCAATAGTAGTCTTCAACCCAAGTCATAGAAGACTGCTAAACCATAGAGGTGAATGCCTCCTCCTCTATCACCATTGCCCTCCATTTTGGGCCCCCATCCTTCGACCTTGACCAGAATCCTTCCCACTCCAACCTTTAATCAAAACCAGTTGCCTCCTTTGCTTCCTTTGCCTACCTCCAGTCTACCCTCTCTCAAAAAGGTGGTACCTCCCATGAACAAAGTGCCATCTCCACCTGTCGCCACACCATCAACCCAAAAGGTGGTACGGAAGCCTCCTTTTACTCCGCCCAAGCAAAAGTCACCAGTATCGCACACATCACCGAGCACGAACCCTTTAGTGGGCTCATACTCTCTGATATTACACCAAATTTTGCAGACTTCCAGCATAACCCTTCCACCCATCATGCCTTTCCAACCCCTTAGGTCTAAGCCCTCCTGGTTTGACGACACAAAGATTTGCTTATACCATCGTACAGCAGGACACGATATCGAGACTTGTTGTGCCCTCAAGGCCATCATTCGACGCTATCTAGAGAAAGACACTCTTCTCTTTGAGGACACTCTCGACTAACCCCTGACTCCTTCTCATAACCCTCTAACCTCTTTAAACCCATCAACATCTCATCAACAGGTTATGACCCCTTTATCTCCTTCACCTCCTATCTTTGAAATCAATGCCATTCACATAACCACTAGGTCACAAAAGGACAAGGCAGAATAAAAATCCACCATTCCTTGGACCTACCCTTTCATCAATCCACCTCTAGCACCAAAGCCTAAAATTTCTATCCTTGGTGCGTCTCAACCCTCCTCTTCTTCTTCTTCCGGACCAATCCATGACTCCATGTTGAAACAGCTTCACCAGACGCCTATGAAGATGTCTCTCTATGACCTCATCCAAACCTCACCTCAACATCGTCAAGCCCTCATCAGAGCCCTGTAGGCAGCAGAGGTCCAACCCAAGGACCCTCAGCCACTTGCCGCCCTTGTCCACTCTTTAGCCCCTGTTGCCTCCATCACATTCAGTGATTATGAGATTCCCACATCCAACACGAAAGATCAAGACGCCGCCCTCTTCATCACTACCTATGTTGATCAGAAATGCATTAAATGCATTATGATTGACAGAGGTGCCAGCATCAACATTATCTCCACCCATGCCTTTGATCAGTTGGCTCTTCCCAAGAATTGCGTCTCTAAAACTGACACAATCTTGCACTCTTTTAATGACACCACTGCCACGACCATTGGCACAGTCATCCTTCACATCCGCATTGGTCCACGCACAGTCCCAGAGCTCTTCTATATCATCGAAGGAGTGTTTCAATACAACATGTTGTTGGGCTGACCCTAGATCTGTGCCATGCCCTGTGTCCCCTCCACCCTGCACCGTTGTGTGAAATTCGAGCACGATGGGCAATTCCACACCATTCCCACTGACCCTTCACCATTCAAAACTTGTAACACCACCTACCATCTAAATGACATCCTCATTCCTATCAAGCCATCAATCTCGGCACCACCTCCATCTGTAGAAGCTTTGACCAATTCGCAACAGGTGATCGCCCTCACACCTACCCTTCAAGCGATGACCACAGACCCCATGGAAGACATATTCTAAAGAATTTCATTGGGGGAGTATCACTTGCTAGCCTTAGACATGTTCCAAACTCCACAAGAGTATGGACGCCTTCATCACAGCCCTAGTTACGACCATCGGATCGGGATGATCGTGCCTTATGGTCCTCCTCAGCTCTGAACCAACCTTGTCTATGGGGGGCTTGATCAAGCTCCTACTGATGGCAATCCTCTTTCTTCACCTCAACCTTTCACATCAAATTTATTTTTTCTTGGCAACCCCGCCTTTGCACACACTTACCTTTATAGGTGTGCATGGAAGGGTTTTGGTTTCAGACGCTATGAGCAGGGCTCCCATCAGCCTATTGAGCCGCTCAAAAATGATGATGCCAAGAAACGATATGGCCTGGGATATCATGACCCCACTCAAGACCTTGCAAACCTTTGTCCTGAACCAACCATTGACCAATCTCCTCCACGCTCACCCATTCTTCTTCCTTCACCTACGGAGTCGGTGGTTTCCATTCCTCCTAGTTTTTTTACATAAACAACATCCGCCTAGAAGCCCTGACTTATCAGCTCAATGGGGTGTCTAGGTCTCTCCCTCTCATTTTTCCCAGCATGATAGAAGATGATTCGGCAACCATTCACACTATCCACTATGTTGACGATGATGCCATTCTTTCTTACATGGGCGCCGATGACTCTTTCATCTAGCGCTCCCTCCCTTTTGAGACCCAGGTTATGTTAAATGAATCAACCATCAACATCAACCTTCCTTCTTCTGATGTTCCTTATGTCTTAAAGATTGGCCAATCTTTAGATGCTCAGGAGTAGCTTGACTATACCCAGTTCCTCTCTGACCATAGCAAGGCCTTTGTCTAGACTTACAGTGACATGCCTGGCATCGACCCCACCATCGCTACCCATAACATTGTCACCAAACTAGAGGCTAAGCCTATCAGGCAAAAGCTTTGAAAGATGCATCCTCGCATTGCCCTCCTTGTCAAAGAGGAGCTTCAGTGCAACTCCTTTCTGTCTCCTTCATCCAGCCCATCGATTATCTGCAGTGGGTCTCTAACATCGTCCCAATCACCAAGGCAACTGGTGGGATCTGGATCTGCACAGACTATCACGACCTTAACTTAGCCTGTCCCAAAGATGACTTTCCTCTTCCTAACATTGACCAGCTTGTTGATCTCATGGCCAGCCATGAGATGCTATCTCTCATGGATGAGTTTTTAGGATACAATCAAATCCTGATTGCTCTGGAAGATCAGCACAAGACCACTTTCATTACCCCATGGGGGACTTTCTGCTATCGAGTCATGCCTTTCGGCTTGAAGAACATAGGAGCCACTTATCAGCATGCCATGACCTACATTTTCCATGATCTCCTCCACAAAATCATGGAGGACTATGTGGATGACCTACTAGGCAAGTCCAAGCTTCACCGTGACCATCTGACCATTCTCAAGATCATCTTCTCTCATCTTCTTCAATACAATGTTCACCTTAACCCCAAGAAATGTGTCTTTGGGGTCCTCTCTAGTAAGCTTCTCAGCTTCATCATTTCTTTCTGTGGCATCGAGATAGATCCTGCCAAGATTCGCGCTATCCTCAAAATGCCGCCCCTGACCAATCTCAAGCAGCTTCGCAGTTTGCAAGGGAAGCTCCAGTCCATTCACCATTTCATCTCGCAGCTTTCTAGCTGCTGCCAACCTTTTCATCATCTCCTTAAGAAGGACATCTCCTTTACATGGGATAAGGACTGTCAAGAGGCTTTTGAAGCCCTTAAATGCTATCTGGTCTCTCCACCAGTCCTCATTCCACCTAAAGATGACCAACCCTTCTACCTTTATATCTCAGCCACTAATCATTTGTTAGGTGCCATGATCATGCATCGAGATGAGCATCACCATGAACAAGCAGTCTATTATATCAACCAAACACTGGTCGACTATGAAACTTGGTACACCCATACCGAGAAACTCTGTTTGGCATTAGTCTTTGCTGCTACCAAGCTATGCCATTATCTTCTTAACCACAAGACCTTTGTCATCACTCACACTGACCCTCTCAAGTATATGCACTCCAAGCCATATCAAAATCAACGTATGGCTCGGTGGCTCATGCTGCTTGCTGAGTTTGACCTTGAATTCATCCAATAAAAATCTATCAAGGGACAAACCATCACTGACCAACTGGCAGATGCCCCTCTTCCTGACAATCAACCTCTGCATAGTGTGAGTTTCTTGATGAATCTATCACCATGCTTTCCACTGATGACACCGTCTATCAGATGACCATGTTCTTTGACGGCTCCAAATGTCAACTCGGTGGGGGTGCCAGGGTCATTCTCATCCCACTCGAAGGGGAGCCCATGCCTCTATCTTTTAAGCTCGACTTTGATTGTACCAATAATATGGCCAAGTACGAGGCCTTAATTTTGGGACTTCAGACTGCCCTCTCTCTCAGCATCAAGTCCATCAACATCTTCAGTGATTCATTGCTCGTCATCAATCAGGTCAACGGTTCATACCTCTATAAAAATGAAATTTTGTAAAGGTACAAAAACCGTACTAACCATCTCCTTGCATCTTTTGACCATTACCTCCTACAGACTGTTCCTCAATCCATGAATAAGTTTGCTGACACCATGGCTTTTCTCGCTTTGCACATCCCATCTTCCTCATCTGCATCCAGACTTTTTGTCACAGTGCATCATGTGCCATTGCCTTCCTATATCTCTCCTAACATTAATCATGTCAAGACTATAGACTCTAGCTCACGAGATGATTGGTATAAGCAACTTGTGGACTTCTTATCTTTTTTTGTCATTCCTCCCAACCTCTCTAGCAATGCGCAGCAAGCTTTTATCAAGCATACCACTCGCTATACCATGCTAGGGGGTCTTCTCTATAAGCGAGGCTTCGACAGCCTCCTTCTTCACTATCTCACCTCCACTGAAGCATCTCAGGCCATTAAGCAAGTCCATGATGGGATTTGTGGCAGACATTTCAGTGGGAATTTAGTTGCCAAGCGCATCCTTTGTCTGGGCTATTATTGGCCTACCCTTCATCAAGACTGTAGCGACTATGTCTGGCATTGCATCAAGTGTCAGCAACACTCTAACTTGTTTCATCTCTCCAGCCACACCTTATGAATTTCTCAAGATTTTTGGCCTTTTTCTCAGTGGGTTTTAGATCTCATCGGTGAGATTAACCCCCACTCATCTCTTCATCATCAATCCATCATCACAGCCACTGAATATTTCACCAAGTGGGTGGAAGCCATTCCTCTCATCTCCACAAAAATCGACAAAATCAACGACATCATTAGCACCCACATCATCTATTGTTTTGGTGTCCCTCATAAGATCATCACCGACAATGGCAAGTCCTTCAAAAACAAAACTGTCCAAAAGTTATGCGATGCATTTGGCATCAAGCTCAGTTTCTCTTCGCCTTACTACCCATAAGCAAATGGGCAGGCTGAGGCTTTCAACAAAATTCTCACTAAAATTCTCATGAAGGTGGTCAATGACACAGGAAGGGACTGGCACATTCACATTCCCTTCACTTTGTGGGCTTACCACACTAGCATCCGAACCTCTACGGGTGCTACCCCTTTCTCTCTCGTGTACAGAATAGAGGTTGTCCTACCTCTCAAAGTACAGATCCCATCTCTCTACATTTCTCTACATGACATCCTTTCCAACGATGACTTTCGTCAAGATTGCTTAGCTCAACTTGAGTTACTTGACGAGTTCCGTCTTGCTGCCCTTAATCATCTCCATGTCTATCAAAATCACATCAAGCGAGCCTATGACAAAAATCTACGAGAACGAGATTTCAATAACGAAGACCTCATCCTCAAAGAGAATCAACATGTGACTAATATGGAGCAAAGTAAACGAGGCAAGTTTGCCCCTAATTGGCTTGGACCTTTCATCATCACACACAAGTATGGATCAGGGACTTATCATCTGTCCTCTCTTGATGGATGACCAGAACCTGAGCCTCTTAATGCATTGCATCTGTGACCATTCTACTACTAGTCGAGTAATCATTCACTTGACATTTAACTTGAGCTCATCCCTTGAGCAATCCCCATCCTCTTAGTCCTAATTCCTTTCATCCCTATTCCTCTTAACAATTCCTCTATAACCCTTTTATACAGTATGAATGCTTTGTCCTAATAAAAGGGAGCCTTTGAACTTCCATAGTCTTGTCCATGACTCAAATTTTTGTCAAAAATAAATCAAGATGTCAAATATCCATGGTCACCATATCAATATCAAATTAAAAAGGTAGACTACTCCCTCGAAGGATAGTTGTACTATCATTGCTGTAGCTAATAGACTACTCCCTCAAAGGACAGCTATTCAAAAGCCCTTATATTAAGCAAAAATCTAGACCACTCCCTCGAAGGATGGCTATGACTAATAAACAACACTATCTTAAAAGCTTCCCACATCAATCAGCTTCACAACTGACCACCAAACACAATGACATCTATATACAGGCTTCCTACATTGATCAGTCTGCGCCAAAAAAAAAAAAATGAGTCATGGACTTGACTTATAGTTGTCTCAGGGTCTCCCATAAAAAGGGGCAAGGTTATCTCTGCTCTTAAAATGGGTTACCCTATTTCCTCCTATCCTAACACCTGCTCAAGGGACTTTGAGCTCACTTTAATGTCAAAGTGATTCGATTACCATTCTAACACAACATCTGGTCAATGATGTAATGCATGAATGGGGCTCTTAGTTCTAACAACCCCTATCTATGCTGCCATTTTGGTCCTTGTCAATGAAAGGGCAATTATGCTTTTTACCTTTTTTCACACTTTTGTCACATTATATCATTTGTCACACTCAGCTCAAACCACTCACCTAACCTATTCACACTAGTTTCTATGGAAACCAATGTACATGGAAACTCTCGACTACTTAATTTATGTTCAGCATAAACCATTACTTACTGACACATAAATAGACTCACTTCATTTTTAGCATATGTCCATCACTTAATGTGGACAATTGCTAAGGGTGAACAACCTTTGCCTTCTTTTCATCATTTCAAGCATGTTCCCTCAGACATATGGACGTGCTAGACTATTCTCCTGACCAAGACCAACTCTCAACCTCTTTGTCTCCTAGCCTAAACTACATTGGTCTGAGGCCCCTTTCAATCAGGGCTATGTAGGCAACACTCAAATGACATGACTATCTTTTGGGGTTAGCTCGACCACCCTCATTTGTTCGTCTACCCGATGGACAAACCCTATCCTCTTCTAACATGTGACTTGACCTAGACCACAAGCAATCAACCACTTTGACTCTTCCTCCCTCTTTGGGAGAACTACATTGGCCTGAGGCCCTTCACACAAGGGCTATGTAGGCAGCACTCAGTGTTCTGAGGTTAGCTCGGCCACATTCTTTCATCCATCCACCTCGACTGCCCGACTTTGGAGATCACGACTATCTCCTCTGACCCCTTTCGAGACAACTCTACCTTGGTTGTTTTGATTGCCTTTGCTGCCTCATGCCTAGTTGGCCAATTATCACCTGACCCTCACGAGTATCAGATCGCGAGCACGTTGATCCCTCATGCTTGTGCTTTTTTTGTGTTTTCTAGGAGCACTTCCTGCACCTGGGATACCTGGAACATGATGACCCATTGGAGCTATAGCTTGGACCTAATGACCCAATCAGCTACGACTACATGCTGAGGCCCAGTTATTTTGATTCTATCACTCCTCAACCCATTGACCATGACAATTTGACCTACCTACCACGTGGTGTGGTATACGTGTAATCTTGCCCTTTGCTACGTTCACACTCATTCTTAACCCTCTCTTCTCTCTATCAAATCGACACTCGATCTTCGATTCCCTTCCCTCGACTCCCGCTTTGAGGGGGGAACACCTCATCCCATACTTGGGGCAACCAACTCCTATTTTTGTCTTGTAGTTCATCCAGAACAACTAACAAGACAAAAAGGGGCAAATGTAGACACTGAAATTATGTCTAACCCCTATTGACTATTTTCCCACGAGCCTTGACCCTAGCAGCATGTAAAAATGAGAAAAAAGCTAAAATTAGCCTCTATCCCCATTCTGTATCTACTGACATCAGTCACTACTCATTCGATGTCGCTGACGTCGGTCACTACTTAGCCGATGTTGGTGGTCCTGCTGACGTTGATTATCCTTAATACTGCATTCTTGACCCGAACGTAGGATCCGTTATCCATTATCCATTATTCATTATTCGATTGCCAATCAATTTCTCGATCAGTTATCAGGCCTTATTTCAAAACATTCTTTCATTTGACCTTTAGAACGATCAGCCAATTTTTGCATTCAATCAATCTGTAATCAAATCTCTCATATTCTCTCTCTTTGGTACAGGTATTCTGCTTTAGTCATCTCGCTGGAAGTCTGCTACATCAAACTTCTGCAACACACTGACAACATCAATTATGTCTCCTACTCTATCTTCAGCATGTAACAGGTAAGTGTTTGTTCTGTGCTTTTATTCTATTCTCTAGTTATTATTTTTAATTGATATCACCACCCCGATTTAGATTCAGATTACAGACCCAACTTGACTTCCTCCCATATCACCTCTATCCACCCTTTCTAGAATATACAGTCTATAACTCTGCCCAAATTTCTGCACAAACCCCCAAACAATCCCTCTTACTCCCAAACTGGCTCCCTAACCCTCAAATGAAACTTCAAACCATTCTGCAATCCTAAAACCCTATCTAAACCAGACCAGACCCCATCTAAAAACTGCTGCCCCGATCGACGCTGGTCATTACCCCTACCGACGTCGGCACTTTAATTGACATCGACTCCCTTCCTTGATCGACATCGGCACAGAGACCGACACTGGTGACTATGCAGAGCAATTTGCTGCATATCAGGAATGCATTTTGCTTTTTGTCTTTTATTTCTTTCATCCTGTCTTTCACTATTTCTATTTTTATCAAATATTCTATTTTTAATCAATGGGTTGATATCCCTCAAGGAAGTCTTCATACTTCAGGGATCAAGCTTTTGCTTGACATCCCACCATCTCCTCATCTAACATTTTTCATGTTTTAGTCTCTTTTTCTTTGCAGGTGTCATTCCTCCACAGCCAAAGAGGAGCACCTTCCAACGTCTGATTTTGGTGCGCACGACTTCATCCAGGTATCTTCTAACCCTAAACTATCTCTTAGCTTCTCATTTCTCTCTTTTGAATGTAGAAAGTGAATATCATATAAAAACATACACCACCCATGAAAATGATGGTATGACTAATGCCTCTTACACCTCTCAAATCAAAATCATCAACCCCTATTGCAACAAGACACACAGACCCATTAACAAGTTCTTATACCTTGCTATTACGATAATTGTTGCAATCTTCTCGCATCAATCTCCTGCCTCTTAAACCATATCAATCTCTTAGACCAAAACCACCCTAATTCAATGACACGTAGATTTGTACGTATCATCGTATGCCTGGGCACGACACTGAGCATTATTGTGCCCTCAAGGTTGTCATTCACCAATGTTTGGAGAAAGACACCCTTCTTCCTGACCACATTATCAACAAACCTTCAACACCGCCCCACTCATCAACTCTCGGATCAAGACCATCTTGGTTCGACAACTCTAAATTTTGCCACTATCATCACACTCTGAGACATGACACTGAGCATTGTTGCACTCTTAAAGCTGTCATTCATCAACACTGAAAAAAGGATACCCCTCTCATCAAAGATCCTCTTAACCACCCCTTCGACAAATCATCAACACTGACCCATGCTTCTCAAACCTCATCACCTAAATTAGGATCTCCATGCTAGACTATGGTCCCTTTTCCACCTTTAACCCCCTTATTCGACATCAACACAGTCAATCTGACCACCAAGCCTCAACCGACCTTGACCAATATGTCAAACATTCTCCCTAGCCACTGGGGGAATTCAACCTTCATCCAAGCCTTGACCAACCTTTCAACCCAGTCTTGACCAAATATCAATCACTCTTTTAGTCCTAAACCTCGACTAAGCCTCAACCAAGCCTCGACCATGCCTCAACCAAACAAGCATCGACTTGACCTCGACCAACATTGACCAAACTTCGACCAAACATCGACCACATATCCATCGACCCGACCCTCAACCAAACATTCAACCATTTTTGACCAATTAGCGACCATATCAACCAATCAAGCATCAATCAACATGTCACCCATCTCGAAGAGGCAAATGGGGCAAGTTTTCTCCTAATTAACTCAAACCTTTCATCATCATGCACGAGCATGGACTAGGGACTTATCAAAACCTAAGGCCTTTTATGCCTTGCCTTTATGACCATTCTACTGTTAGTCGAGTACTCATCCACTTGACATTTAACTTGAGCTTGTCCCTTGAACAATTCCCCGTCCTCTTAATCCTCATTCCTTTCAACCCTATTCCCCTTAACAAATCCTATATAACCCTTTTATAACGTATGGATGCTTTGTCCTAATAAAAGGGAGTCCTTGAACTTCTATAGTCTTGTCCATGACTCAAAATTCTATCAAAAAATAATCAAGATGTCAAAATATCCAAGGTCACAAACTCTAAAAGCAGACTGCTCCCTCGAAGGACAGTTGTACTATCATTGTTGTAGCTAATAGACTACTCCCTCGAAGGACAGCTATTCAAAGCCCTCATATATATATAAAGCAAAAATATAGACCACTCCCTCGAAGGATGGCTATGACGAAATCTTGCTACTCTCAGAGGCTTCCTGCATCAATCAGCTTCACAAATGACTACAAAACAAAATGACATCTCTATGTGGACTTCTTGCATTGATCAGTCTGCCAAAAAAAAAAGGGGGGGTCATGGACTTGACTTATAGTCATCTTTGGGTCTCCTATAAAAAGGGGCAAGGTTATCTTTGCTCTAAAAAGGGTTATCCTCTCCTCATATACCACATCACCTACTCAAGGGACTTCAAGCTCACTTTAATGTCAAAGCGATTCGATTACCTCTCTAACACAACCCATGGTCAACGACGTAATGCATGAATGGGGCTCTCAGTTCTAACAACCCCTATCTATGCTATCTTTTTGGTCCTTGTCAATGAAAGAACAATGCGCCTTTCACTTCTTTACATCTTAGTCACAAATAATTCAACCACATCATTTGTCAAACCAACTCAACCCAACATTTTCAGACCACCAACGTGACAACATGACATTATGACATCATCTTAGTCCATTTCACATAGTTTCTATGGACAACAATACACATGGAAACTATCGACCAGACACAATTTATGTTAAGCATAAACCAATACTTGCTAAAGCATAAATAGACTCAATTCATTTTTAGCATACATCCATTGCGAATATGGAAAATTGCTAGGGATGAAAGACACCTCGACCAATGTTACAGAATACACCATCACACAGTATGGAAAAGGCTGTAACATTATCTTATCCTCATCATTTCAACACATGACCAAAACCAATCATCGACCATTTTCCCTCTTAGTCTGAACTACATTGGTCTGAGGCCCTAAGACTGGGGCTATGTAGGCAACACTCAGTTGACATAATGTCTTTTGGGGTTAGCTCGACCACCCTCATTTGTTCATCTCTCTGATGGACAAACCTTCTATCCTCCTTTTGACCATGACTTGACCTCGACCAAAAGCATTCCATAACTTTGACCCTTTTCCTCCTTTTTAGGGAGAACTACATTGGCCTGAGGCCCTTCACACAAGGGCTATGTAAGCAGCACTTAGATCACATGACGTCTTTTGAGGTTAGCTCGGCCACATTCTTTCATCCATCCATTCATTCGACCAGCTATCTATCCTGACCTACCTCGACCAATGACATTAGAGATCGCGAATATCTCCTCTAACCCCGACCACTTCCAAGACAACGTTGGCTTGGTTGTTTTTGCATATATGATACCTCACAAATGGTTAGCAAAATTGTCCGCAACCCATATTTTGACCTTCACAAGTATAGGATCGCAAGCCGGTTGATCCTCACTACTTGTGACATTTTCATATTTCTAAGAGCACTTCCTGAGCCTGAGATACCTGAAACACGATGACCATTGGAGCTACAACTTATATTGAATAACCTGATCAACTACGACCAAATGCTGGGGCCTAGTTATTTCAATTTTGGCACTCCTTGACCCTTAACCTATGACAATTTGACCTGACCATCCCGTGAAGTGGTATACATGCAATCATGACTATTATAGCATTCTCACTCACACCTTCACCCTATCCATCCACTCTCTGTCAAATTAGCACCTGATTCTAGGTTCCCTTCCCTCGACTCTTACTTTGAGGGGGAATACCTCATCCATAATCAGGGCAACCAACCCTCCTTTCATTTTTGTCTTGTAGTTCACTTAAACAACCAACAGGACAAAATCAAACTTATCCTATACCTAGGGCAACCAACTCCTATTTTTATCTTGCAGTTCGTCAAGAATAACCAACAAGACAAAAAGGGGCAAATGTAGACACCAAAATTGTGTCTACTCCTTGGTCATCCTCCCCCCTTAGTCCCCTTGGTCTACTTAACCACTCCTAACCTATGTCTTATTAATTTAAAATAACTATCTTATTTTAAATTAATAATTCTCTCTCTCCCCTTGCCACCTCACCCATGCCACCTCTCATCTCCTTGGATTCTTTGCCCTTGGATACCCTCATTTATCACCCTATGACCTATTCCAACTTCTCTTCCACTACCCCTTGCCAAGTCTTAAATGATTTAAGACCCCATTTCCCTTATCGCACTCATTTCCCATGCCTATTAATCCACCTTCGACCATTTTTTCCCCCGACCCGCTGACCCGGTAGTTGGGAAAATGGATAAAAGGTTATTTTTAGCCTTTTTCCTGCCTTATAGCCGCCAATGTCGGTCAACTGTCAACCGACATCAGCGGTATTTCCGGCATCAGTTGCCTTCAAAACTACATTCCACCTTCAAAGTGTGGGCCCATCTTTTCAATCTCTCAAATCTAACCTTTCACTCCTCAATCTTCAATCTACCAACCTTTAGATCTCTCTCTCTCTCTCTCAGGTACACATAGCAAGCTACAACAATAATAGGTACTCTACATCAGCCACTCCACCAACAATAGGGCCTTCACACCAGTAGCATCAGCAACAGGGACAACCAATCTGCAACACTCCTTCAGCAAGCCACATGTAAGTATTTCCTCTATGTTTTTATCATGTTTTCTAATTATTGCTTCTAAATGCTATGAACTAGATTTAGTCATCATCAACCAGACTACCAACCAGACCACAAACCCAACCTGCCTTTCTCAGAGAGGCTGAAATGCCTCCTCCACCTCTCTGTCCCTTTTTGACATTCTGTCCATTATCTTAGACCACACTGCATAAACTCTTAGACCATTCAACCAGACCCAGAGCCCTTCTCAGACCCATCCACAGACCATAAACCCATCCAGACCTAACCAAACCTCATCCAAAGACTACTGCCCAAACTGATGCTAGCCACAGAGACTGCTTCCCCCACCGACGTCGATAGACTTGACCAACTGACGTCGATAGATGAACTGACATCGGCAATTGTGACCAGGCTGACAACAACATTTAGGTAAGCATTTGCTTCTATTTCTATTTCAGTCTATAATCATTTTAGTCTTTTATTATTCTACCTTTTATCATACATTATTTTTATCAATGATTGGGTTGACATCCCTCAAGGAAGTCTTTGTACTTCTAGGATCAAGCTTTTGCTTGGCAGCCCACAATCTCCTCATCTAACACCTTCTGTGTTTTAGTCTCTTTCTTCTACAGGTGTCATCCTCCACAACCAAAGAGGAGTTCTCACGACGTCTAGATAATGTTGCGCAGACCTCAACTGAGTACCTTCTAACCCTAAACCATCTCTCTTAGTTTCTCATTTCCTTTTTGAATGTGAAAGTGAAAATCATATAGAAACATTCTTGAATACCTCATCCATAATCGGGGCAACCAACCTTCCTTTCATTTTTGTCTTGCAGTTCATCAAGAACAACCAACAAGACAAAAAAGGGCAAATGTAGACACCAAAATCGTGTCTACTGCTTGGTCGTCCTCCCCCCTTAGTCCCCTTGGTCCACTTAACCACTCCTAACCTATGTCTTATTACTTTAAAATAATTATCTTATTTTAAATTAATAATTGTCTCTCTCCCCTTGCCACCTCACCCATGCCACCTCTCATCTCCTTGGATTCTTTGCCCTTGGATACCCTCATTTATCACCCTATGACCTATTCCAACTTCTCTTCCACTACCCCTTGCCAAGTCTTAAATGATTTAAGACCCCGTTTCCCTTATCCCACTCATTTCCCATGCCTATTAATCCACCTTCGACCATTTATTTCCTCGACCCACTAATCCGACAGTTGTGAAAATGGATAAAAGGCTATTTTTAGCCTTTTTCCTGCCTTCTAGCCGTCGACGTCAGTCAACTGTCGACCGATGTCGGTGGTATTTTTGGTGTTGATTGCCTTCAAAACTGCATTCCACCTCTGGAGTGTAGGCCTATCTTTTTAATCTCTTGAATTTGACCTTTCACTCCTCAATCTTCAATCCACCAACCTTTAGATCTCTCTCTCTCTCAAGTACACACAGTAAGCTACAACAACAATAGGTACTCTGCATCAACCACTCCACTAGCAACAGGGCCTTCACACCAACAACATCAATAATAGGGACAACCAATCTGCAACACTCCTTCTTTAGCAAGCCACAGGTAAGTATTTCCTCTGTGTTTTTATCATGTTTTCTAGTTATTGCTTCTAAATGCTATGAACTAGATTTAGTCATCATCAACCAGACTACCAACCAGACCACAAACCTAACCTGCCCTTCCTAGAGAGGCTAAAAGGCCTCCTCTACCTCTCTATCCCTTTTTGACATTCTATCCATTGTCCCAGACCACACTGGATAGACTCTTAGACCATTCAACCAGACCTAGAGCCCTTCTCAGACCCGTCCACAGACCATAAACCCATCCAAACTTGACCAGACCTCATCCAAAGACTACTACCCTAATCGACGTTGGCCACAGAGATCGCTTCCCCCATCAACGTCAACAGACTAAGCGACATCGGTAGACTTGACCAACTGATGCTGGCAGACTAACTGACATTGACAACTGTGACCAGGCTGACAGTAGCATTTAGGTAAGCATTTGCTTCTATTTCTATTTTAGTCTTTAATCATTTTAGTCTTTTATTATTTTGCCTTTTATCAGACATTATTTTTATCAATCAGTGGGTTGACATCCCTCAAGGGAGTCTTTATACTTCTGGGATCAAGCTTTTGCTTGGCAGCCCACCATCTCCTCATCTAACACCTTCTGTGTTTTAGTCTCTTTCTTCTACAGGTGTCATCCTGCACAACTAAAGAGGAGTTCTCACGACATCTAGATAACAGTGCGTAGACCTCATCTGGGTATCTTCTAACCCTAAACCATCTCTCTTAGTTTCTCATTTCCTTTTTGAATGTGAAAGCAAAAATCGTATAGAAACACTAGGGTCTCTTATGGCCCTATTTATGAGGAAGACAACTTTTATGATGGTGAAGAACATATTGTTACGTTCGAAGGTATCACTCCTATTATGGGTTCAATCCAAGGTCAATACATTAACAATAAACCAATGAATGACTAAGATGAGGCTCTCTTGAGACTAATAAAATTTGAAGCTAGGCTCCCACCATATTTTTTAAGAGAATAATTGCATACCCTTGTTTAAACAAAGGAGAAATAATATGAACCAATTTTTTACCAAGAAAAAAATTGTACTCAAGTACCAAAACCAACCATTGCTTCTTCTAAGAAATGGAAAGGTCCACTATTGTATCCTTCCTAAAATGGTCATATTATCACGTCCACCATGTAATAAATTAGTCAACACTATGTATATTAGCTTGTTGTTTACCTAATAACTTATTTGGCTATAACCTCATTTAATAATGTCATGTTTGTAGAGAAAAATTACCTACTTGAAAAACTGTAACAAGACCAAGTTAATTCTACAATTGAGGTAGATATTTTAGCTCCCCCTGAATAAGTTATGCCAATGAATGCTTAACATCAGGTTCCACTTGATACATAACACACATTATTTGACCATCAAGAAACCATTTCCAATGTACAACATGTATCTAACACTTCACAAAAAGTGCTATACTACTTCCAAAAATATATTTCCGATAATCCACAACCTTAATAAGTAGTGGATAATTCATAGAACATGGAACTAACTTATTCTAATTCATAAAGACAAGTTCCTCTTAGAAACTAGAAATGATAATACCTTCTGAACCAACACCAGGTTCCCCAAAACTAAATGATTCTCTATAACTCACAACACTAGATTCATCAAAATCAACATCAAATACATAGGGATCAATAACAAAATCCACTGAACTAGTAACATCATACCTATTACTATGTACATCAAAACCAAAAAAATTACCTAATCAAATGTAGAACTTAGAGAATAGGGTGCACATTACCAATAAGACCATGCTAGGAGGATCCATTCCTACCTACACTGAGCTTGACCAAACCTATACATCCATGATTAATTAATAGAACTATATCCTTCCATCATGAATTGCTCAAAATATTCAAGAGTGGAACATAATGAAGAAGGTAGTCTCAAGGATTCAAATATGTAACTAGACAAAGAAATATAAGTTCCATGAGATATGCCTATTGGCCAATTTATTTGACCCACATAAGAAGCCCTTGCATGGTTTGATGAAGAAGTGGATAACATGGCTTAGAAGTAGGGTCAACATTGCAAATGGAGGAATCCAAGCAGGTTTTCATGGTACCAAGCAGCTGCAAGAACAAGTCCAAGAGAAGACTAAATTACACCTCTTTAACTTTTGGCCAAGTATAATATTTAGATTTCCTTTGGAAGAAGTGTTCCACACAAAGCCCATAGCATATGTACAAGGCTTAATTATTTTGAGAGTTTTTTCCCACTTTATTTGGGTAAGTGTTGTATTTTTTTTTAGACTTTTATTTCAAGCTTTTTTGTTTAAGTGTCAGTAATTATTTTAGACATTTTGTCCAAAAAAATTTATTTGAAAGGTCATTTCTTCAAGGATGGTACTTTAAAAAAGTTTTGAAGGAAACTTTTGAAAGTTTCAAATAATATTTTCTCAATTAAAGTGTCCTATGTACTTTTCTCAAAGGGCACTTTCTCAAGCAAAGTATCCTATGCAATTTTCCCAAAGGTCACTTTCTCAAGCAAAGTGTCCTATGCACTTTTCTGAAGGATATATTTTTAAGCAAAGTAAACCAAGCACAATTTCTAAAGGTTACTTTTTTTAGAAAAATGGACCAATTCATAAGCTCATAAGGGTATTTCTAAGTGGTAAAGGGCCATTTCTAAAGGGTCAAAAGGCATTTCTGTAGGGAAAGTGTCCTTAATAAAAGTTTTGAAGGCATGAATTATTTAGGATAAAATGTCCAAAGTAAAAGATGAAGACCTATTTATTTAAAATAAATTATCCACATAAAAAAGTCTAAGTGTGAATTTTTTCATACATTTTTTCTATAGCAAAATCCCAAGGGTAATTTATTTTAGGAAATTTGTCTGAACAAATTTCTCGAAGGGTCATTCTATAGGAAAGTGGTCCTATGCACTTTTTCCAAAGGATATATTTTCAAGAAAAGTGGACAAGATAATTTTATCAAAGGTTATTTTAATAGGAAAGTGAACTAAATATAATTTTTGAAGGGTAAGTCTTCAACAAGGTGGATCAAATTTTTTTTTCCAAAGGGCCATTTATTTCAAGAAAGTGTCATAGAAAAAGTCTTGAAGGGTTATTCTATCGACAAGTTCCCTATACAATTTTCTCAAAGGATATTTCCTTAGGATAGTGAACCAAATAGAATTTATAAAGGGTAAGTCTTCAACAAGGTGGACCAAACAAAAATTCTGAGGGACCATTTATTTTGAGAAAATGTCACAGATAAAGTCTCAAAGGGTCATTCTCTCAATAAGTGCCCTATAAAATTTTCTTGAAGGGTCATTTATTGAGAAAATGGCCTAGAGTAAGGGTCTTGAAGGGTATTTTTTCAAGTAAGGTTCCCCAAAAAAAAATTTCATTAAAAGGTTAAAAGGAAATAACTCATAGAATTTATGATCTAGACAATCCCACAAATGTCAAATTCAAGCATAGCAAATAGACATTGGGATTCAAATATCCCATGAAAAGTATGTGAATGTCAAGTTTAGGCCCCAAAAAGTAGCTATTTGGATTTGAAAATATAAGGACATTCATGCAAATGTCAAATTTAGTTCTCACGAAGTATCCATTGGCATTCAAAAAAATTCAAAGAGTCTTAGACCGAATGCAAGCTTGACAAGTGTCCAGATCTTAAGATCCTAGATCAAATATAATGACAAGTGGAAATTGGTAGGTCAATGGGTCTAGGTAGATCTAATAGATTATGATTGATCATACAAAGACATATCAATAACATATGAGTAGAGTCAAAGAGTCAATGAGCCAAGAGGCCACCATGTGGCATAAACATAGGAGTAGATAAACTAACAAGTAGATCCAAGGATTAAACATATAAGTGTCAAGTGTCAACAATGCATAATCCTAGGAAATAAATCAAATGGCATGCATTTAACATATCAATGAGATTTGATGGTGCTAACAAGTGTCAAGGTTAATGGGGCCTAATTTGGTTCATCGATAACTAATAAACAAAAGACCAAGTCAAGACATTTTTGACTAAGGTTGATGGAGTAGTTAGAATTGGGAAAAGAAAATGAATGGACTTGAGCTAGTTGAGAATATATGAAATTTAGCTTGAGCAACCTGAGTTAAAGCAAGATTAATAATAAGGACCAATCATCACCAACAAAACTTTACAGAGGTAAAATAAGTTTTTTAGACCTAATATAGACCAAAAGGGTATAAAATTGTTGTAAAAGGGATTGAGAATCAAGTAGAGTGCCATCTATATAAACTATTAAAAAAACAATAATAGTAGATTCATTTTCATATATAGTTGACTTGAGTTCAAGTTTTAAAGTAAAGATAAAATGTGTACAATTAATGAACATCCTAATATATATATATATATATATATATATATTTTACCTATAGCTGCAAAAAAAAGACATTACCATGGCTCTATTAGATTCATAAGCATGATGATTTTTTCCTTCAATAAATGGGACATTAATATGTAGGAAATCGAGGTATCACTAAAATAGTTGAATGTATAAGTGGCCACTAGACATTAGAATGAAAGTTCATGCCACTCTCTGATCTTGTCAAAGCAATCTTCCTCCTCCTCATGCACACGTAAGGTTCTTTATATGATTTATGAGATTGATTTGTCATGCAAACTTTATAAAGCATGTCTATGACACCACAAAATAATTAAAATTTGTACCCATTTCCCCAAGTGGTGCATTAATTATAAAATAAGCTTGTTCTCTATAAAATCCTAGATTTCCATTGTAAAAGGGTTGACACATTTTAAAAAACTTATGATACTAAAATTACCCTCCATAAGAACTTGTATTGGCTAAAAATTGCATGCTAATGAGAATTAATTTCACCTATTTTCATTATTCTAATGATCTATATGTTATTTTGTATCTATTGATCTTTGTCTATGGATATTATTTGCCCCTCTCATCATCATCCATTCCTAACACCTCCTCATTTAAATCAAATCTCATTTTTAGGTCATATCCTATGCATAGTAGGGTTTTCATAGGTTTTGTATGTGGATAATATTCATCCCTCTCAACACTATGTTGTGTTACTGTGCCTCTATGTGAATCACTTATGTATTTGGAGTGACTTGGTAGAAACGGTGTGATATTGTCATGTTCTCAAAGGTTTGTAATATGTTTGAGGTAGTAAGAGCACTCACTATATTATATATCACATTGCCTTGTTACCTTCAACATCTCTTACCTTTTCCCTCCCTTGTCCTCAAAAGATCCTAAGTTTAGACTAGTGATAGTTTACATTTCTACTCTTTAGGCCTACGTGGTAGTCTTAAATTAGGTGCACTTAGAATATAAGGAATTTAACCTAATACATAGGTTCATCCCAAGGAGCAAAAGGGTCCCAAAACCTTTGTTATGTTCTCATTGTCTCACTAAAACAATCCTTCCAAAATATTGGGTGTAAGGTTTGAGTGATAATAGTTTCTATCATACCTGATGGGACTGGTCCAAAAGAAGAGAAAGATTATTGGTGTGTCTTTCTTATATCATCTTTTGTAAGTAAGAAAATTATCATGAATGGAGACTCCAAATCAATATTAGAGTCGTGAGTAGAATAGGTATGCCCTAATGAAGTTTCTAATCAATTTTTTGCATCTCATTTGATATATGAGGTTAACATGAATAGCTATGGAGAATATTCCTATTATCACCCCCCCTTATTAGTACTCCCAATATGGTCCTCATGATCCATATGAGTCTTATCATCCTTACCAATATCCCTATAAAATCTATGAGGAGCCTTGT
Organism: Torreya grandis; assembly: GCA_037957365.1. Taxonomy (NCBI): domain Eukaryota; kingdom Viridiplantae; phylum Streptophyta; class Pinopsida; order Cupressales; family Taxaceae; genus Torreya; species Torreya grandis. Next base: position 235,599 of record JARHVA010000402.1, on the reverse strand, counting down.
TAGGTTGCTCATGATCCTTATTATCAATAATATTGCCTTGATCCTTCTTATGGATAACAAGCCCATCATATACTACTCCTCATCAACCCTATCATGATCTATCTATACCCACACTTAATCAATCATTGATGAGTCTTAAAAATAATGAACTATATTTTTTCCCATATAAATGTTATAGCTAAGATGCCCCTACCCACCAGATCCATTATGTAAGGGACTTATTGAAGCAAATAAAATTAGAATAGACACTTATAGAGAGACCAAATTGGAGCAATCTCATAGGTGAGATGATGGATATATGTGGTTATATTAAAATCATTAAGTAACATCTAAAAGGCCTTGAGGAACAATAGGTTTAGCCTCACCAACATTGTGTGACTTCATGTACACCACCTCAGCCTTTTTATATGCCCCCTTTACTCCCCAAAAGGCATTTCTAAGTATCCCTTAAAATATGACAAGTTATTCAAATGTTCCTCAAACCTTTCCTTCTTGGGAATGTATTCAAGAGAGATATACAAAAAATAAGTATATTGTTGTGGGATGTCTTGATATTTAGGTCCAAGGCTCCATCCTTCCTCAAGAACCCCTTATGAAGTCCTTCAAGGTTCCAAGTTAGAATGAAGTGGTGAAGTCATGGGGTAGACCCAAGTTAAATAAGGATATAAAACTATGAAAACCTCCCTCTTTCCTCTTTAAGAGCCTTGTTTTGGTCTTCACCACCTTAATGAGAAGCTATTTCAAGAGAATATATCAAAAAAAATCAAAGAGTTAGAGATGAAAACAAGGAGAGAGGAGGAGAACTAGAATCAAAAAGCTGAATGGGAAATTGTATAGACATAATATTTTTAAATTTTATCAAATAATGACACTTTTCATCTTAAAATAATCCATAGACACTCAATATCTTTGAGTGGATGCCCTAAGGGGTGCACTGAGAAAGGGGTGGGTGGACCTTTGGTGCTTCATAAGATTTTTGTCCCTTATTTCCACAATATTACCAACCCAACTAGATTCCAAAATCATTACCTAAGCTATTTCTCCTCCCTTGAGTATTATTATAGTATTTTCCCTTTTTTTATCCATCCTTTATTATATTAAACTCCTTTTTGACTGTCAGTTGTATTAGGTTGACTAGTTTGACCCAGTACAATTTAGGGGTATTCTTTACTTTCTTGGTTTGTTAGCCTTTCGCCCAACCTAGCACAAACCTAGTAAATTGTCCCTAAAAACACACTGAGTTGACCCTATACAACTAACATTACCATAAGGATTTAAGGTAAGATATGACTATATATACAATATCATTTTAATCATTACTCATATATGCAATCAAGATTTATTATTCACTCATGCTTCTTTGCAATCTACTCTTCCACCATTCTACTTGAGGAGACTTAACTTAGGTATCTTATTTGGAGAATCTAGTCTTATAGATAAGTCATGGATGCTTTGGCCTTTCTTAGTGATCCTTACAAACCACTACAGCCTCTTGTGAATCCCCTTTGGCCAAGGGAGAGATTGAGTCTTGATAGGTTCACATTCAGGTAAGTATATTATAAATTTTTTCTCCTCTATTTTAGTAGAAAGAAGTATCATAAGTGTTGGATCAAATAATACTATCTTTCATATTTCATGTATTAGGGTGTTACTCATACTTGTTTTAATTGAAGTTCCCTATGCATATTTGTTTTATTATTTCTAACCCCCATTTTGTGCCACAAGCTTTGGTGTGTAATAGATTAGATTTTACTTTATTTTTATTATAATAAGTGAATACTTTAAACCTTAGTAATCCATTAGGGTTATTGTGCAATTGTGTTAGACTGTACACTTTGAAACCCTTCCTAACATGATATGTTGTGACAGGTGATACAAGTGATTCCCTAATCAGGTCTAGTAAAACCCCATATTGGTCATGCTCCTAATTAAAAATTGTATCCCCAATCATCTATCCCCTATCATAATCTTCTTGGATAACTTGAATCCATTTATAAACTATATGGATGCTCTTTCCTTCTTGTCTTTTCCTATCTTTTCTTACTATTTTCAACTTGTGGGGCATATTTTGATTCCCATCCACACATTTCTCTAACCTTTGGATAATCTTGCAATGCCCACCTATATTTAATTTCAAACTCTAGGGCATCTTGTGATGCCCATCCCTATATCCACTTACCCTTTGGGGAATCTTGAGATGCCCACTCTTATTGTCCATTACATGCTACCAAAAAAATCCAACTTCAAGAAACCTTTTGAGACACAAGCTTGTCTCTCATGTTCTCATCCTTGATATTTCCATTAATGTAGGATTATTCCCTTATTATCATGCTTTCTATCTATATCTATCTATCTATCAGTTTTTCAATGTTACTTAAGCATGGGTCTCTCCCTTTACAACAATTTGCTTCCTTTTGTAAACCTTTAGTCCTCCCTTTTGGTCTTTTGGTTTCTTGATTTACCATAACATTCCTTATCTTCTTGAATTTTCTTTTGTTTTTCACACCCCTTGGGTTTTTATTTTGTAAGTTGATTTATAATACCATAGATAATACCCAATATTCCTCACAAAACCACCATCTTTTATCTATTTTTCTTTCATTTTTGCTACTTGGAAATGTTATTTTGGCAACTTGCCAATGTTATTTTGGCATCCCTTAGGTTTTTATTTTGTGAATTGAATTATAAGGCCATGTATAGGACCCAAAACCCCTCACAAAATACTAATATTTATTTAATTACCTCATTTTTACTTTTTCTCTTGCTTATCAACACCCTTGTGGGTCTCTCTTTTATGAGTTGCTTTGTAAGACCACAGATAGGACCCAACCATCCTCATAAAATTACCACCTATTTATGTTCTTGATTTTTTTTCTCAAACTTTAGCTTTTGCTTCTTTTTCTAGATGAAATTTGCATAAAAATCTATGTTAGCAAGTTTTCCTCCATTTCCCTCTTTCTTATGATAAGGAATCACACTTTAATGTCATTGTGTCCCTCTTTTCCCTTGTCACATTTTTTATTATTTGAAGTCATTTATATTTTTCCATGTGTCAATCCTCTTGTTTTCCCCTTTCCTTCTACACCATGTTAGATAAAACAAGGTCAAAGTTAAGATAACACTTTTATTTCACCTAGATTTATGAGACTCTTAGAGTCCATTCTATTTGAAATTTCTCCCTCTTAGAAACCTTATCCCAAGTATTCAAATGAAAGTCATGTTTATCACCCATGTTTGGTTTTCCAAATCCATATGGAGGAGGAATAGAAAAAGTCATCAAGAAATTTAAAATATAAATCATTTGAAACAAAAGGAAATGATATCTAAAAGGCAACATACAAATCTCAAAAGTCAAAATCACACCAAAAGATGTGATTTCAAGCACATCTCCTATCTCTAATTGAATCTCAAACTCCATAGTCAACTTCCCATAGAGCTGAAGTCCTTTGGTGTGTCGTAGGCTAGTAGATTGGAATAGGGGATTTAAAAAAACTCTATGGTGCTACCTACTTTCTCATGTAAGTACCCAATCTTTGTAGTAGAGTGACGACTCTATAAGGGGTCCTAAAGAATGAAAAACATGTCATGGAGAGGTAGGTCCATTTTAATTTTCATGTATATAGCCTTCATGGGATGATATATATACTCCATTTATTAACCCAAGACTTGTGTGGCTAAGAGAAGTTCTTCATAATCCTTAAGGTCGAAAGTCCTCTTGTTTTGACAAAACTAATTGAGTGTCTTGAATTCAATAAAGAGTTCCTATACCTTGATTTTTCCTTAATTATCCCCTCCACCCATTTCATTTTCCCCCCTTGATAGACAAATTATGATTCCAAATTTATTTTCCTTTCTTTAATTCCTTCTTCTTCACCTCTTAAAAACATTCTAGAAATATTTTTTTTCAGTTTTATTTATCCTTAGAGTGAAACATGTTTGAGTAATTATGGATTTATTCTTTATTTACACCATAATATTAAATTTATACACTTAATTTACTTTCCTTTTACCATTTGTCATGATTTTGTTATCTTGTTTTTATAGACACCTAATTTCATACCCTTTTTCCATTATTGAGTGTGGTTGGCTTGTTACTTCTCACTCGATAATGTCATTTTCCCTTTTTATTTACTTTTTTCCATTGATGATTGAGATGTGTATTATTACTTCTCACTCATCAATTTTTTTTTACCATTTTGTTTCTTATTTTTACCCATTTATTTTATTTTTGTTTTTCCATCCTGTTTCACATGTATCCTTGGTTTGACTTGGTGAGTTTTCCTTTCTTACTTAATGATAACTTGTTTGAGTTTTTCGGTCTTTAGTAGCCTTAGATTTTCGGTTACCTAATATAATATTGTTGTTTGACTTGGTCATTTGGTATAAAAAAACACCTATACCCCAACTTACACCCCAACTTGCCAAATTTCCTAAGTACATCCCATCCTTATAACACCAACTATCTTGGCTTTTATTGAATTTTTTTATTTTTGATCTTTAGTTTTGTATTCTTGGATTTGTTGAAAATAGTCTCTATGCCTTCCATAATAAAAAATAACAACAAAAAAGATAACCATCCCATGATAAAGGTAAGTCAAGGTACACATTGCATTTATTTTTTAGTTATTTACTTTTTAAATTAGTTTTCCTTTCAATAATTTACTTTCAATTATTTTATGATTTTAAAATACTACAACTTTTTTTTAGCATCAACATTGTGTGTGTCCTTCTGTTATTTATCAAATCACCATCCCTTGTTTCACCTAAGTGACAAATGATGAGATTCGAGTGGGTCATATATATACACATAATATTTTTAATTTTTATCAAATACCGATGATTTACATCTTTTAGGACCTATCAAGACTCAATTTCTCTAAGTGCATGCCCTAAGGGGTGCACTAAGAAAGGGGTGGGGAGACCTTTGGTTCTTCACAAGATTATTTTCCCTTATTGCCACACTATTACCAATCCAACTAGATCCCAAAACCATTACCTAAGTTATTTATCCTCTCTTAAGTATTCCTCTAGTATTTTTCCTCTTTTCATCCCTCCTTTCTTTTCTTAAACTCATTTTTAACTATCAATTGTACCAGGTTGACCCAGTATAGTTTAGGGGTATTCTTTACTTTCTTGTTTTGTTATCCTTTTGACTGACCTAGCACAAACCTAGTAAATTATCCCCAAAAACACATTGGGTCAACTGGGTCAACCCTATACAGTCGATGTTCCCAGAAGGATTTAGGGTAAGATATAACTATATATACAAGATCATTTCAGTCATTATTCATATATGTAATGAAGATTTATTATTCACTTACACTTCTTCACAATTTTCTCTTCCACCATTCTACTTGAGGAGACTTAGCTTAGGTTTATTATTTGGAGAATCTAGTCTCATGGATAAGTCTTGGATGCTTTGGCCTTTCTTAGTTATCCTTATAAACCACAAAAATCTATTGTGAATCCCCTTTGGATAAGGGAGATATTGAGTCTCAATGGGTTAAAATTTAGGTAAGTATATTCTAACTTTGTTCTTCTCTCTTCTAGTAGATATAAATAACATAAGTATTGGATCGAATAATACTATCTTTCATATTTCATATATTAGGGTGTTACTCATACTTACTTTAATTGAAGTTTCCTATACATATTTGTTTTATTGTTTCTAGTACCCATTTTGTGCCAAAAGCTTTGGTGTACACTAGACTATATTTTACTTTCTTTGTAATTAGAATAAGTGAAATATTTAAACCTTAAGACTCCTTTAGGGTTGTTATGTGATTGTGTTAGACAATAAGATTTAAAACCCTTACTAGCATGATATGTTATGATAAGTGATACGAGTGATCCCTTAATTAGGTATATCATATCCCCATATTGGTCATGCTCTTGATTAATAATTATATCCCCAATCAGAAGTGTAGGTATGATCTATCTTATCTGATCTAGGATTAATAATTTATAGACATGTTGAATTTATAATTACATAAAAAACCTTTAGATTTTCCATCTTGGAACTAAATCATGCAGTCAAGCAAATCTAAAGTCCCTCAATCCCCTCCCCCTTTTAAAAAAATAGGTCATTTCCATCTTGGAAATCCATTCAGAGTAGTAGGTAGAAGGAGGAAAAGGTGATTATGGAAGTCAAACAAGTGACATTATAGTCTCTACCCCTTTCCCCTCAAAAGTGTAGAGTCTTTCCTAAATAGAGAGCCATTCAAGTGACAAAGAAATAGGAAGAGGAGGTGAAGGTTATCCAAGAGGAGAAAATTCATGAGACAAGTCATGCACATATGGTAGCTTCTTTGGACCTTTCTCATCTTGTTGAGTAATTTAAGGATCTACTTTACCAATCTTTGAAAAAGAACCTTTCCTCTGTGAGGCAAATCAAGAAAATACAAATATGGAAGTAGGAAATGAAAGGATTTGAGTGGATAAGAGGAGGAAATCATGATTGGGAAACCTCTTAGCAAGGCCAAACATGATTTGGTTTTCCATGATGATGTAAATATGGAATAAGTGCAAAATAAAGCTAAGCTAGAGATTGAAATACAAGTACATGAGAGAGAAGTTGCTAAAGTTCAAGAGAAGCATGTCCTAGTTGGACAAGTTGATGATGATTTGTAGGAGGTTCTTGACAAATATGGGATGTCAAAAGAAGGGTTGCAGCCTCATGTTTTTGGTCAAAAAATGATATACTTGCTTTTGACTTTTAGTTTTAAGAGGATCCAATCAAACTATAGCTTCATGATAGCAAATATTTTTATTTTCTTGATGTCATGCATTAAATTTTTTCTTTACTTGAATGGGGTCCATTGCAAGGTAATAAAAGTACTATAATCAAGTAAGAGATAGTTGTTCTCTCAAAAGATGACATGCTTGAAATTTTAAAACATGGTTATCAATTTTTATCTCCAACTTCATAGATCTGTCTACTATTAGAAGCTGAGAAGGAGCTTAAACCACCTCAAGAAGTTGGTCTATATATTCATGATCAGTATCTCAAAAAAGGGGAAGAACTAAATTTGTTCCTTCAAAGTCCACAAGTTTGGAAGGAGTATGGTTGGGTCTTAGACTCATGTTTATAATTCATGTACCTAAAATTGGTATTGGATGAACTAGCTGCTTCCCCAAGAAAATATGAGTATACAATTGCTTATATTTGTAAGAGAGAGTTGTCAAGAGAAAGAAAGTATGTCTCAAAGTTTCAAGGTACACAAAAAAATTTCCCATTTGACTCAGGTGTAAATTACTTGTAAATTGCAGACATGAACATATTAGGCTAATTTCCATGATTTCCTCTAAGTGTTGTTTCAACACTTTTGTTTGTTATCCCTATTTTTTGTTAGCTTCCTTTTCAATAAGTGCCTTGGGAACTCTATCTTTTTTCATTATCCTTTTGGTATTTGTATTTTTTTTATTAATAGGTTAATATGTTAGATCCAAATAGAGACTTTATGCCCAATGGATTAGACTAGGCACATGGTCTGGGTTCATTTTGCATAGGCAGACATGAAACTACCGTGAGTTGCCAAAGATGTTGGATAATTTATTTGGCCCACATAATAAAATATTACATGGTTTGATGAAGAAGTGGATTAGGTGGCTTAGAAGTGGGCTTAACATTGTAAATGGATGAATCCAAGTAGGTTTTGATGGTACCGAGTAGTTGCAAGAAAAAGTCTAGGAGAAGCCTAAGTTACACCTCTTCGAATTTCGGCCAACTATAATATTCATATTTCCTTTGGAGGAAGTGTTCCACATAAATATTGCAATAGATATACAAGGCTTAATTATTTTAGGAGTTTTGTCCTACTTTATTTGGCCAAGTGTTTGAATTCTTTTGGGACTTTTGTTTCTTTTTTGGTTTAAGTGTCAACAATTGTTGCAAAAATTTTGTCTAAAATAATTTCTTTGAAAGGTCATTTATTCAAGGAGGGTCCTTTAAAAAAGTTTTGAAGGATATTTTCTCAAGAAAATTTTCCTATGCACTTTTCCCAAAGGTCACTTTCTCAAGAAAAGTGTCTTATGCACTTTTTCTAAAGGATATCTTTTCAAGCAAAGTGAACTAAGCAGAATTTCTAAAGGGTACTTTTCTTGAAAAAATGGACCAATATATAAGCTCTGAAGGGAATTTTCAAGGGACAAAGGGCTGAAAGGAAATTTTTTAGGGAAAGTGTCCTTAACAAAAGTTCCAAAGGCATTAATTCTTTTAGATAAAATATCCGAAGCAAAAGATGAAGAACTATTTATTTCAAATAAATTGTCTCCATAAAAAAGGGTAAGTGTGAATTCTTTTCGACATTTTGTCTACAGTAAAAGTCCAAGGGTCATTTATTTTGAGAAAATTATTCAAAATTTTTTCTCAAAGGGTCATTCTATACAAGAGTGGTCCTATGCACTTTTTTAGAAGGATATATTTTCAAGAAAAGTGGCCAAGACAATTTTCTCGGAGGGTATTTTCTTGACAAAGTGAACCAAATAGAATTTTTGAAGGGTCAGTCTTCAATAAGGTGGATTGAACAAAATTTTTGAAGGGCCATTTATTTCAAGAAAGTATTGTAGATAAAGTCTTGAAGGATCATTCTCGGTACAAGTGACCTATAATATTTTATTGAAGGGTATTTTCTAAGGAAACTGAACCAAATAAATTTTTTGAAGGGTAAGTCTTCAACAAAGTAGACCGAAGTAAATTCTGAAGGGCCATTTATTTTAGGAAAGTGTCATAGACAAAGTCTTAAAGGGTATCTCTCTCAACAAGTGCCCTATACAATTTTATCAAAGGGTCATTTATTGAGAAAATGGTCTAGTGCAAGGGTCCCAAAGGGTCTTTTTTCAAAGAAGGTGCCCCCAAAAAAATGTCTAGTTAAAGGTCTAAAGGAAATAGACTACATAATTTTTGATATAGATGATCCTACAAACATCAAATTCAAGCATAGAAAATAGTTATTGGGATTTAAATATCCCATGATAGGTGCACAAAATTCAAGTTTGGGTCCTAAAAATTATGTGTTTGGATTTAAAAATCTAAGGACATTCATGAAAACATCTCATTTGGTCCTCAAAAACTAGTCATTGATGTTTAAAAATCATCAAAGAGTCCCAAACTAAATGCAAGATTCAAAAGTGTCTAGATCTCAAGAGCCTAGATCAAATCTCATGATGAATGGTAATTGGTACATCAATGCGTCAAGGTAGATATAATAGAACATGTTTAAGTGTACAAAGATAGATCAATAACATGTGATCAAAGTCAAAGAGTCAATAATTTCAGAGGTCACCATGTGTCATAAGCATGGGATTAGATAGACTAATGAGCTGATCTAAGGATCAAACATGTGGGTGCCAAGTGTCAACAACACATAAGCCCAGGTAATAGATCTAAAAACATGCATTCAATCTATCAAGGAGATCTGATGGTGTGAGCAAGGGTCAAAGTCAATGGAGTCCAAGTTGGTTCATTAATAACCAATGAAAAAAGTATTAAGCTAAGACATTTTTGACTAAGGTCAATGGAGTAGTTCAACTTGGTCAAATCAAATGAATGGACCCAAGTTGGTGGAGAATATATGGAATTCAGTTCAAGCAAATTGAGTTGAACTAAGATTGATAATAAGGACCAAGCATCACTAGCAGAGCTTCATAGAGGTAAAATAGGTATTTTAGACCTAATATAGACCAAAAGGGTGGCAATTTATTGTAAAAAGGACTAGGCATTGAGCAGAGTGTCATCTATATAAACTATAGGAAAACCAATAATCTTAGATTAGTTTTCATCTATAGTTGACTCAGGTCTAGGTTTCAAAGTAAAGGAATAATATGCATAATTAATGGAAGAGTATCCCAAGACATATCTTTAACTAGTAACTACCCAAAACAAGATGTCACCATGGATATATTAGATTCATAAGCATGGTGATCTTGTCCTTTAATAAATGAGACATTAATATACAAGAACCGAAGGTATCACCAAGAAAATTGAATTTGTAAGTGGTTATTAGACATTAAAATGAATATTCATGCCACTCGCTAATATTATTCAAGATATATTCCTCCTCCTCATGCACACATAAGGTTTTTGCTATGATTTCTAGGCCTGATTTGTTAGGCAAACTTTAGAAAGTGTGGTTATGGTGTCATAAAAGAATTAAAAGTTGTAGCCATTACCCCAAGTGGTGCATTAATTATAAAATAGGCTTATTCTCTATAAAATCTTAGATTTTCATTTTAAAAGGGTTGACACATTTTATCAACCTTATGAAGCTAAAATTTCTCTCCATGAGCACTTGTATTAGTTAAATCTTGCATGTTAATGAGATTTAAGTTCACCTCTTTTAGTTATTATGATCATTTATGTGTTATTTTATGTCTATTGGTCTTTGTTTGTGGGTATTGTTTGTCCCTCTAATCATCATCCATTCCCAACACCTTCTCATTGAAATTGGATCTCATTTTTAGGTCATATCTTGTGTGTATTAGGGTTTTCATAGGATTTGTCTATGGATAACCTTCATCCCGCTCAATGTTTCACTATGTTCTTGTGCCTCTATGAAAAACACTTATGAATTTGGAGTGACTTGGTGGAAACTATGTGATATTGTCTTGTTCTTAAAGGTTTTCACTATGTTTGTAGTAGTAGGAGTGCTCTCTCTATTCTAGGCACATCCCCTTTTTACCTTTAGCATCTCTTACCTTTTCCCTCCCTTCTCCTCAAAAGTTCCTAGGTTTATATTAGTGATAGTTTACCTTTCTTCTCTTTAGTCCTGTGTGTTGGTCTTAAACTAGGTGTAATTATAATATAAGGAATCTAGCCTACTCTAGAGGTTCATTCCAAGGAGTGTAAGGGTCCTACAACATTGGAGATATTCCCATTGTCTCACTGAAGTAATCCTTCCAAATTAGTGGGTATAGGGTTTAATTGATAATAATGCCCTTATCTATTTGATCTCATATTTCTTTAATTCCCCCATCCCCCTCATTTTGAGGTGCCAAAATTTGACAAATACAGATGAAAAGGTAACCTAAGGGAATATATACAATCCTTATTTGTATCTTGTCAGGAAGTATCCTACAATAGTGTATATTTTCTTCACTTGTTTCCATGTAGCTTGGGAGGACAAACCTCAGAGTGGCTTCTCAAATTACCAAAGGGCTTAGTAACTAATTTCAATGACTTGTCAAAGAAAATTTTTAATCATTTATATTATAAAATAGAGCATGAGTTAATAGTGGTTGACTTATTAAATCAAAACATAGAGAAGGAGAAATCTTTGCAACATATCTACAATGGTTGAGAGAACTATCTAGTCTCTTCTAACATAATATACTGGATAGACATGTAGCTAATATCTTCACATAGAACCTACACCCTGAAGTTAGTCATAATCTAAGACTCACTTGTGCTAATTCATTTGAAGAAATAAATGACACAAGTGTACTAATTGAGAAGGCACTTATTACTAAGGGATTAATGAAAATATATTATGAATCTCAAACATTTAATTACACCCAAGCACCTATTCATACCAATAGCATTGAGAAGCCTAAAAATTTTAACAAAAATAAGAACATGGCCAGTAATGGGGTTACTGAATCATGGCATGTGAAAATAGTGGAAGCACCACCTACTCATAATAGGATACCAAATCCACTGATCACCTTAAAAAAAGATCCTCCACATAGAGGATATGTTATATTTAGGCCATTCAATGACCTAGGGGAGCCTATTAAGTTAATATTTTAGAAACTGGTTGAAACCAAAATGATAGTGTGGTCCATACTAAAACCATTTCTTGAATATCAACCTAAACCTGACTAGTAGCATGAAGATGAATTTTATGACTTTCATTATCTTTTTCTCCATTCTATTTATTGATGTGTGAAACTAAGCACATTATTGAATACTTGCTAGAGAATGGAGAGACCAATTTGGACAAGAGAAATCCTAACACCAACTTGGATATGGGTATCTATAAATATGTAAAGATCATAACCAAAAATAGAATCAGGGTCACAATCAAAATCAAAATTATAAAAATAGCCATAATCAAGTTTATGACACTCTAACTAATCAAATTAAGTACCATACCATGCCATATGATTATAATAATAGCATAGGATGCATTACTAGTAATCACATTGCTACTATTAAGATCAAGTCTTGTGTACCATCCAACATTAATAAAAACATTGGTCCCTCTATTTTAGGATCACCATCCCCTTATTTAGGTAATTCCACACTAGCTTATAACACTTTTATTAGACCTCAATTTTTGTGGGTTATTATTTCTAAACCTCCTGCTCAGTCGTTTAACTAGAATAACTCCCTCTTGACTCAAAGTTGTGTATTCAAAATTAGATGACCAAAAGTTATCCTCCATCTCCCTTTGTCTTCTTCTAACATTAATTCTGAGATAAATCTTGTAACTTCAAAAACAAATACTAAACTAAATCCTATACTAGTTAAGGCTAAACCTTCTCATCCCATTATTGATAAACCATACAATATAAGTGAACAACTTAGAAAAACATATGTGTATATTTATATTATGGGTTCCTTGCATACATATGAAGTTCATAAGACCATAATGAATAATTTCCTTTAACAAGACATTATGCCTAATGACATTAATCCTAACCAATTCCAAACACTTATGGGATATTTTCCCCCAAGATAGAAACTTACATTTGACCAGTGAGATATGTCATCCCTTGGTCCCTTGCATTACAATCCTCTATACATTAAAGCCATTATTTCCCATCACAAAGTCAAATAAGTTATTAAAAACAATGATTATAGGTTAAACATAACATCATTTAAACTGGTCCAAACATTGGGGTATACAGATGTAGATATGTGGCCAAATACCATCACCATTAAGGCCTATGATAATAAAGAAAGATAATCTATAAGGACAATTTGTCTACCTATCATTGTTGGGGCTTTTATCGATGATACATTATGTCATGTCATTGATATAGAGTTGCCTTATAATCTGCTTCTTGGTTGTCCTTATGTATATAAAGTATGATTAGTCCCTTTTACCTTACATCAATACATCAAATTCCCTCATTCTAGTCTATAAGTCACTATCTATGGCAAGTTATAGCCATACCAATATTGAAAACATCTAAAAGCTGAGTATGACAACTACACTTGTTATCTTAAAAATGAATTGGTATGTAAGAAAGGTAAGAGGGTATTTTTTGAACCTCCTAAGTCTAATTAAATTGATCCTAGTGACCTCACTTCCACTTATATTGATCCATTTCCCATCACCATGTCTACTCATTTCACTATTCAAGAGGATGGTATTGCCACATATAGCATTCATGATGAATTCCACCTTGGAAAATTACCTAAGTCTCCTAAGTCTTTGGCCATCCTAACCCCTATAAAATTCCTGGCAAGCCTAACATAATTCAAAAAAATAAATCCAAATTTGCTCTATAGTAACCACTTCTATTTTTACCTGATAAATTACCTAATCAAGATCAAGCCACCATCACTAAGGGAGGTTAGTTATATGGTGATATTTTTGATAATTAATTTTAGAGAACTAAGTGTAGACTAATAATTTGAGTCAAGAGAGGATGGTTAGTAATGTGTTAGTTCTAAAATGAAATCAAAATGAAGGAAACACACTAACTAGCTTAAAATCTCTAGGCCTAATCACTAGGGGGAGCTTAGTGAGGAAAACCATTTGAGAACACAAATAAAATGAAAATAAATAAGAAATATGAGCACATAACAAAAATTTCTCACCAAATCCTTGATTTCTCCAAAAAGTTCCTTCTTTAGCTTGCTTAGCTTGTGCTTCAAGAGATCTTCATCAATGGAGTGTGGCCATCTTCATCTCCTATTGACGCTTTTGGATTATGGCTTAGATTGGTTTAATAATTTGGCATTATAAATTTAAATTTCAATGGTTTTGGAATGACTTAATCAGTATAGCTTTACAATATCCAAGCTTAAAAATGATGTTCATGGCTCTTCTATTTATAGATTTTCAAAATGGTTCACGATTAACCATGACCATCCATATCAAGTTTGATATATGTGGCCATGAATAAATCCAATTATGTAATTAAATATATAAATATACCCATAAATATTTTGGATAAGGAGGCATTAAAGAGGCATATTAGGCATTATAGAGGCATGAGAGACCCATAATCTTGGTATTTTATGCATTTATGGCCTAGGGACGCCTTCCCAAGAAATGATATCATTTACTGATGCTATTATTTAATATCAATTTTCAAAAATAAATACTCAAAAAATTTCATGGAAAATTAAATTAAGCTTTTAATTCACATGATTAGTCAATTTTGATGCAAATCTTGGCAATTGATGCACAAATTAATCAAACTAGTTAAAATGTGGTATTATTGGCTCAAAATTTGACTAAATTGAAATCAGAAATTGATGTTAGATGTGCTAAAACCATTATCTAATAACAAAGGCACATGTCTCATGTAATAAAATTGGTAAAAAAGAGCAATCCAAAGCACCCAAGTACAAAAATGTCATTTTGACTCAAAATGATGTGATCAAAGTTAGCTATCTCATAAATTGAATTACCTCATTTAACGATACTCTACCCAAAACTAGCACTTGAATATGATAGGTTTAAATCTTTTAATAGGTTTTAGTGTTTTAAGGCCAAATTGTGTATTTTGGTAGAAATTAGTCAAAAGCCTAGATGGAGGTTATTAGTGACCAGTTTTAGGTGTCTACAATTTTCCCCTATTTTGAAAGGCATTACAAGCTATAAGAACAATAACATCTTATCAAATATTTGAAAGCTCCTACATGCCTACAAATTTAGTGACAATGGATGAACTATATGATGCCCCCTCAAAGAATGATTGGCACAAGTAGGTTGATAAACACTCCCTTAAAAGAAAGAAGCAAAATGAGGGGACCAAATATATGAAGATAATGGGGTGAGAACACAATGATTTTGAAAAAGTAGTCAAAATCACTAAGAATGCAAGTGGGATGGTGTACAATGGCTTACCCAAAGGTGTTTATAAGCATTATACCTTGATAGTGGCAATGTGGTATGATAACATAATGATTTACCCAAAGGCAGTTATAATTATTGAGAAGATGGAACTAACCCAATTAGGATAGACAAAAAAGATAACAACATACCACTATTTGGGGGAAAATAAGGTAAATTTGGTGAGAACATAATGATTTTCCCAAAGGTGATTATAATCATTGAGAATTATAGGTGTAGGTGGGATAGTGTACAATGATTTGCCCATTGGTGGTTATAAGCATTATACCTTGATTATAAAAAACATGATTTATTTGATGATGATGGAAAATATGATGTAACTTGATACAAAAGATAAATATGAATTGGGACAACCTGCTAGTAAGGAGATGCTTGTCTGAACTAATAAAGGTTGAAATTCTTTCATTTGTTAATTACTTTTTTTGAGATATGATTGGGAGGCCATTGATGTTGATGCCAAGGATATGTTGATGCTTTCATTGATGAATATAATTCTTAAATCTTATTTTTTTGTAGAATTATAAGATAGGCATCATGATAGAACACCATGAAGACTGGGTCAAAAGATGCATAAGGATTGACTCCTAAAACCCAACATTCAAGTGAAACAATGCACCAATGATAAAAACCATGATGACTATGTAAACATATGAATATGGATGGAATTAAGTATAGATTTAAAAGGAGTCACCCAATAGATGAACCTAGACTAAATCAAGGAAATAGTGTTGAAATCAAACAAATAGGCACATAAATAGAAAACAAATAACCAAGCAAACAAACAAAGAAACAAATAATAGTTAGTCCCAATGTTAGTAAAAACAACATGACATAAACCTATGTGATGAATATTTAACCTATAAAATAGGTGACAACTTAACAAACAAACATGACATGGGGAATAAAAGAAAAGGAAGGGGTGGCTGAGTTATCTCCATATGCACTAGGTAAGTGGATGCTACCTACATAGTTCCATGGACATAATATCCAAGAAAAAATTCAAGTCAAATGTAGTTCTCTTAGGAAATGGGAAGAAAATGATAATTGATGAAAAATAAACATAATGAATGAGATAGAAGAATAGGAATGGACTCACAAAATAGTGAGAGCATGGGAGAAAAGGCCAAAAATAATGGGGAAACTAAATGACAAGTGATTTTCTTGTAACTTAGTAAGGGTTCCTAAAATTATTAAGGCAAAGAAGTGGTCAATATTTTTGGTTTTTCTAAATGATTTTACAAATGTTTTTAGAAGTTTTTAGGTATCTTAAATTGATGGAGGATCACAAGATACTAAATGGTTCAAACTCACAAAATGATGAGAGAGTTACTTATATTACTCACAAAATGGTGAGAACATGGTTTAGGGTGGTTATAAAATGGTGAGAGCATGGATTAGGTTTCTCTCAAAATGATGAAAGTGTGAATTAGGTTTCTCATAAAATGGTGAGGTCATGGCTTAGGGATGACTGAGCTAACCTTAACAAGTATCAAGCATTGACTACATAGTCCTAAGATGGGACCTCAAGTCACTTTAGTTCTACCTTATAATAGAGGAGTCTAATTAGTAGAGTAGTTAATTCAAACAAAATGGGCACAATTGGTATAAAAACATAGTATGACATAAGAAATAGCAAGTTTGTATGTCAAGGCTTAATAAACAAATGTTGCCCCTAGTTTGGCCATAGGTAGTTATAATTAGGATACAATATCATAGGTAAATGCCCCTAATTTTCCCATAGGTAGTTATAATTAGTATCAAGAATGGTGATAATAAAGGAAAAAGAAGCAAAGGATGCAACTACTAAAACTTACGTAATACTACCTCTATCAAGAATTCTTGAAACAACTACTAAAACTGATCATATTCTTTGTGATAAAAATGTGAAACTAATGGTGAAACCAAAGTCAAACTAGCTAGGTAGATAGGGTTCAAAACATGCTTGGTCAATAGAACAAAATGGTTAAGTAATAAGATAGAGGAATGGTAAGAATGATATTTGTATAAAAAAGAATATTGATAATATGGTACAAGTTGAAATGATCCTTATAAATAATAACATGAATTCACTAAAGTGTAGTACCACTAAAGGTGAATAATGTTCATAGGCTCAGGAAGTTCATCCCCATCTAGTGTGGTAAGCCTATATGCTCCTGATCTATAGTTTATTTTGATGATGAAGGGACCTATCTAATTTGATTTAAATTTGCCTTTATATTTCTTTTCGGCCATGATATTCTTTTGTTTTTCTTTAAGGACAAGTTCACCAAGTTCAAATTCTCTATGTTTCATGCACCAATTATAGTGTCCTCTTAGTTAGTTCTAATAAGCCTGAATATTGTTCAGTGCGGCCATGCATTTCTCATCAAGTAGGTCTAGCTCTTGTAGGTGAGCTACTTGATAGTCATGGTCATTTAGGACATGCTTGAAAGAAATGCGTAATGAAGGTAACTCAACATCAATTGGAAGTATGGATTTAGTAACATAAAATAGTGAATATGAAGTGGCTCATATGAGTGTATAATGATGGTTATGTTAGGCCAAAGTTCATGAAATATTTGAAGGTGAAAATTGTGATCGGCATCATTAACAATCATTTTGAGAATGTTGACAATTGTTTTGTTTGATGATTTGGCCTGACCATTACCATGAGGGTAATATGCCATAGAAAAGTGTTGTGTAATGTTATATTAGGTGCATATATTTTTGACATCCTTGTTATTGAATGATCCTCCATTATCAAATATAATGTCAAAAGGGATACCATAATGGCAAATGAGATGGTTGAAATAAACTTGGAAATTTGCTTTTCAGTCATGTAAGTGAGGGGTATATCTTCAATCCACTTAGTGAAATATTTAATGGTGGTGAGTATATGTTTATGTTCATATAATAATGTAGGATTTATCTTCCTAATGAGGTCAAGGCCCCATGTAGAAAATGGCCATAGTGTTAACATTTGTTTCAAAGTTTTGGTCAGGACATGAATCAAATTAGCATGCCATTGACATTTTTCACACTTCTTAACATATGTAGCTGCATCTACATCCATTGTTAGCCAATAGTAACAAGTACATAAGATATTTTTATATAGGATTGCCCCACTAGTGTAGGCTCCACATAATACTTCATGAACTTCCCATAATGCTAGATTAGACTTTGTTGAAGTGAGCCAATGAAGCATCGTTCCATTGAAACTATGGTAGTATAGGGTTTATCTGAGTAAAGTATAATGAGTGGTTTGGTGGATGAAAGATTTGTATTATTTGTGGGATAGGTCAACTGGCATAATTTGGCTATAGAGGTAGTTGTAAATATCTAATTACCAGATAGAACTAGGACTAATAATATCAAAAATCATTATAATGATTGAAGGTTCATGAGCTAGTGCGAACACATTTTCTATGAGGGATTAATACTCTTTAGCCTTGTCTTTTTGTTTAATTAGAGATCCAATAGTAGCCATGGAATCCAAAATTTTGTTACTTGCCCTTGGTATATGTTCAAATTGGTTATTGAAAATCTATTATTTTAGAGTGTCTACCATGGCCTTGTAAGGAACTAGTTTATCATCTTGGTCTAGAAATGATTCATAATCTGATTAATGATTAACTAAGAATAACAATAAACCTTGAGATGAGATATGTTACATTGTACCACCTGTCAAAGTGCTTCAACAAGTGATTCATATTTGGCCATGTTGGTACAAAGAAAGCTAATCCTAAATTATTAAGGGATTAGATCCCCCTATGGTGTAATTAATAAAAGGCCTACCTCCAATCCATGCGTTTTGAATGATCCATCAAAATATAACTTCTAGTGTTTCTCCTCAAGAGGTGTTTCAATGATGGTCATTATGTATTCATTAGGAAATTAGAATGTGAACAACTCTATGTATGCAAGGGGTGCTTCAACAAGCTAATCTATAAGGATTTGCCCTTTGATTTACATACTCTATGTTAAAATCACTAAAAATCATGATCCACTTGACCATGTAGAATTGTAAATCTATTTTAGATAATAGATAATTGATCATATCTACTTTTGAAATGACCATGGTCTTATTATTTAACATGTAATGGCACAATTTCTGAGCTACAAAGACCATAACTAAATAAGATTTTTCAATGGGAGTATAATTATTTTCATACACGACCAATGTAAGTCTTAAATAGTACATGACATGCTCCTTTCTATAATCATCATGTTGAGCCAAAACTTCCTGCAAGGCATTATCTAGAGCTGATAGATATAATAAAAATGGCTTTCCTAACATAAGAGGTAAAAAAATAGGTGGATTCTCTAAGTATCCTTTTAGCTACTAAAAATTTGTCTGGTAATAGTCATCCTAGTGTAATATGACTTTCTTCTTCAGAAGATGTGTAAAAGGATGGCATTTATCAGCTAATTGAGATATGAAGCATTTGATTGATTAGATCTTTCCCTACAAACTGTAGAACTACTTCAAATTAGTTGATGGTGGCATCTATGTAATGGCTTAAAATTTAGCTACAATGACTTCAATTCCTCAATGAGACATAATAAAACCAATAAATTTTCCTAAGTGATGCCAAAAACACATTTCCTTAGATTAAATCTAACTTTATACTCATGTAGTCCTTCAAATATTTGACATAGCATAACTGGATGATCAACCTTGGTCTTTGATTTGCCAAGAATGTCATTGGCATAGTCTTCAACAATGTCATGCATCATATCATGAGATATGATGGTCATGGCTCTTTGATAAGTGGCCCCTACATTCTAAAGACCAAAAGACAACCTAATAATAGATTTTCCCTACATAGTGGTGAATGCTATCTTATGTTGGTCTTCTAGTGCTATTCTAATATAGTTGTACCTTGAAAATCTATCCATTAATGAAATCATTTCATAACCCACTATGGAGTTGAATATCATGTCAATGTTAGGCAATGAAAAGTCATCCTTGGGAAATCTTTGTTGATATCATGGAAATCAGTATATATTTTGATTCCTTCAAGCTTTTTACTAACTGGTACAACATTTGATATCCACTTTGAGTAGTCGATGGATCAAATACATCTTGATTCTAAGAGTTTTTACAACATTGTCTTCACTAATATATCAATGTGAGGATGCATCTTATGTAACTTTTATTTCACTAGTTTGGCATCAAGATTGACCACAAGGTGGTGCACAACCAAGGTGGGGTCCAAACCTGACATGATAGAATATTCCCATGAAAAAATATCTACAAATTACCTCAAAAGAGTTGTAAAGACTTTATGCTCCTTCTTAGTAAGGGATGCACCTATTTTGATCCATTTTGGGTAGTCTAGGGACCTGATGTTAACTTTGGTTGTATCTTCCACTAGAAGGGTCAAACCATCCTCAAAGATAGTGGGAAATGATCTAAACTAGTTGGCAATATTAGAGTCCTTTGTTAGGATTGGTTCTTTGATTTCCCCTAGGCATGATGAATCAGAGTCCCCTAATGGGAGGTTTAGCCACATAATAAAAATTGTTGGAAATTATTGAATGATTCAATCAAAATATTTTTGTTATTCAAAATTGAACTCAGACTCATAAACAAGTTCATCATTGATGGACTCTTGAGTTATGTTTGAAGAGGGTTGATCACCACTGTTTAATGGCCCCTGAAATAGGTTTTCACCACTAAATTAGTCTTTTTATTTAATTTTTACCTGGTCAAAAAATTCCTCAAAGAGGTTTTCACTTGGTGACTTAAATGTTTTAATTATTTGATTTTGGCTAAAAGTGTTCACCCACTCTTCAAAATACATGATTCATCCCCTTTAAAAGGTCTTGCTCTAAGCTAGATGCTAGAATAAACATGATGAGTCCTTTAATTTTTCCCTTTTATTGTCATTCTAGATGAAGTGGCTTGGATTTAGGTCTTCCAGAGTACTTTGGGTCCTATGGAAGATTTTTAATATGAAAGGTATCATGGGTTAAATACTCTCCTGGGCCATAAGATGTGATGGTATAATGATTGGATATCTCAGGAAGTGGCATATGAGAAAGGGAATCAAGAGTATTAGGATCAATATAGCTATCCTCTAGCAAATCAAGGAGTATTGCCTTTCCCTTATCTTGCTTGGACACTAGATTCATACCAAAATTATAGTTATAACTCTTGAACTTAACCTCTAGGTGTTTGTAGTGCTTGTATGGATGCAAATCTCCTAGTATACAAACTTTCATCCTTGAAAGGGAGAACTTGATACATTAGTGAAATGTTGATGGGACTGCATAATTTCATGTAACTAAGGTCTACCCAAAAGCATATTGTATGACAAATTGAGATCTAACACATGAAAAAGTGTATCATGGGTCAATGGCCCAAGGATAACTAGTAAATAAATGGTGTCTTGTGATTCTCATTCTTCATTTTCATAGGCTTTGATGGTATCATTTCTACTTGAAGATCTACCATCATGTACCTAAGAATCTTGATGAGCTTTAGATACACTATGTTTAGACCTGATCCATTGTCTATAAGGACATGTTAAAATTTATGCCAATTTATGTAAAATTCAATGTATAATGGATTATTATGTAGTGGGCCAAGTGATGACATATTGGTTTAGTTGAAAGTGACATGTTAGGTTGGAGATAGGTGTCCAACCAAAGCTTGGAATTTTTTAAGGTATATGTAACTTGAAATAGTGGATTGGCTTACGAAATCGTTAAAAATATCCTTGTGGATTATTGACATATGTAACAAATCTAAAATGGATATTTGTGCTAGCATCTTTTATGATTATTCCACAATGTCAAACTTATTCTCTTGGTCAGTGTTAAATGGCTTATTCTAAAGCTGAATGGCTAGTTAAGTGATGGGTGAAGTAGAAGATGGTTTTGGACCTAGTATGGTAATCTTTGACCTCTGAGTCATGATTGTATAATCATAATTAAACATATGTCATGAATGCTAACAAATGCTAGTGATAGTGGGGGCTAGATAGGATAAGTTTTGATTCCTAGTGCACTTATGTGTGGTCATGAGGCAATGATGAGTTATCAATATAGGGTCCAAAATTAGTAATTCTAGTTTATTGGTATGCTTACATGTGGTCCCAAGTCATAGAAAGATTATCAATGTGAGTTGGTGGATTCGCATGGTTTATCAGAGGTCGTGATTGATTGGTATTTGGTCTTTGATTGATGGAGATAGTGGTAACATGACCTCCTATAATATGACTTCAAACCCTATTGTAGTCATGTGAAAATGCATTATATGTCTATTGGTTGTTACTATTATGATGTGGGCTCTATTTATTATTCATATGTTTCTAGTTATGTTATTGGTGAGTCTATTGATTTTACTAATTTAGCCTTTATTTTTGAAATTATTGCTATTGGTGTTGCACTAGCTATTGGTTGTTATGTTGGGGAAAAGGGTTTGATTGGAAGTGGAAGCACCACCATCCAATTTTATCTCCTAATTCTCTAACATATTCTAAATCAAATTTTTTATTTGCACACAATGGTGCAAATTATGCCTATTAAATTGATGATATTCACACAATTCATTTTGGTGGTACTAATCAGGATAAAGGATGCCTTGAGGATAATGTTTTGGTATAGGATAGATAATTAGATTAGTAGAAACAAGCTTGTAAAACACAAATTTAATAGGCTCTCCAAAGTCACTAAAATTTCAATGAGTAGGGACTATTATTCTTAGAGGAGGAGCTTAAAATGGCAAAGGTTGCTACATTTGTTATGTGGGCCTGGGCTATTATGCTTGCTGCATTAGCTGAAAAGGTTATAGATTAGGAGTAATTTGTATGTTCCATGTGGGCTGAGCAGATAGTGTTTTCAACATTTGGACATGTCTTGACTTTGTTACTCCATTTCCTATAACATTTTTACTATGATTTAATTACCTTGGTTTATCATTATTATTGGCCTATGTCAATTGTGATGCTTATGCTTGGACTTGATGTTGGTTTTGGCCATTTTTGGATTGGTGCCTTGATTTTGATTAGGTGAGGTAAGATTGATGATCCATTTATTAATAAGGGTTTGCTTGATCAACAAACCTTTGTTAATGATCTCTTTAAAGGTATGTGCACACTACAGTTCCAAATGATAAGATATCTCATTGTGTAAATTTTTAGTAAACACAATAGCTAATTTTTTATTTGGTAAACTATGGGTGAATTGACTTGCAAGGGCTCTCCATCACTGTAGATACCTTGAAAAAATCTCACCAACCTTTTACTTGGCTTGCATCAAGTCAACCAAATAAATATCATGTTTGATATTATATGAAAAGTGTTGCTTAAACTTGTCTAAAATATCATCAAAATTAGATACTGAATTCTTGGGAAATTTCAAAAACCACTCTCAGGCTTGTCCTTCTAGACTCTTTAGGAACAAAAAAAAATGTTAAATTTTTCCATATGCCACTGGTTGGCATGCAATAAATAACTCCATCAAATGTGCTTTGGGGTCACCTTTCTCCTTATATTTATAAAACTTTGGTGACTAATATCTTAGAGGAAATGGTATTTGTAAGTACTCGATGTTAATAGATAAGAATACATGCCATCCAACTTGAACTTCTTAACCTATTTCCCAAATTGGATGGTGGCAATTACATCCTTCATCTATTGCAACTCTTACTCTAGGAAACTCATGAGAATACTAGCTTGGGTAGATGGTTGAGTGGTCATAAGTGGAGCAATTTGATCAAGGTATGATGTAGGTATTTCTTGGGGTATGTTGGATTGGTTGGTAAATGGACTAGAAATATGCATACATGGATTAGGGTTTGATTGTTGGAATTACATGTATTATGGTGTAATATTTTTATTTGGGTTAGCTATATAAGCCTAATTTTAGGGATTTTGAGGTTAAGATGGAGGGATATAACTGTATTATGCCTATTGTGGTTGAATATGGACATACTACTGACTATTTGAACCTTGTTATTGAGTGGGAACTTATGAACCAAGACCCTAGCTCTGAACCTATGGTATGTTCTATACAAAAGGTAATTTCTACCTAGAAGGTACTTGAGGAACATTGGAACCTCTTTGTTACAAAATCCCTATTAGGAAGTGGATGCATGTTGGATATTTGGTACCTATCATTGATCAATATGGATACGTTATTGATTAGACATCATTTAGATTTGAATTGGTATATTGGTCTATGAGGGAAAAGGCATTTTCATTACTACTTGGCAAGGTTGAATATTGGTTACCACCTATTGAGGTGGAAATATACTCTACATCTGTTATGTTGGTATGTTAGATTGTGATTATTGTTATGGAATACTACTCATTATTTGTTGAGTAAGATTCATCATATTTTGTTGTGGAGGCATGACATTAGTCACTAGATAATTTCCTAATCCTATTGGTTGAGTGCTTAAAGAAGCAAGTGGTTGAGGATTAGTGGTGGTAGTTGGTTGAGGTTGGAACATATAAAATCCTACTTCCTAAGTCAAAGAACCGCTCATGGTTTTAACTAAAGGTACACTTGTTTGTGTACTAGTTGTTTGCATACTTACACCACTTTGGTTTGGATTAGATGTTACTTACACATTATCCACTATGTTTTTCTTAATGCTCTGCATAAAAGTATAAGTCACTTCTTCGATGGTTGGTATATGAACCAAGTTATCAATCATAATTTTTTACATGGAGGGGTCTACACCCTGATTGTATTGACCAATCAATTCTATTAACACTCTTATTGAAAGAACTAAATCTATGAGAGGCCTATTTGACATGGTCATCTAATTAAAATTATGCACTAGG
Source organism: Torreya grandis (assembly GCA_037957365.1). Lineage (NCBI taxonomy): Eukaryota > Viridiplantae > Streptophyta > Pinopsida > Cupressales > Taxaceae > Torreya > Torreya grandis. The sequence continues at coordinate 210,788 of JARHVA010000402.1, read as the reverse complement.
TTCAAGTATGTTTGGTATGCTATCTACATCTATATAAATTGGTCCTCCATGAGTTATTTTCCTTTGACAAGCATATTAAGGTCCTGATATGCCATTTGAACTAGAGTTAAAGGATTTTTAGAAGAAGCCTATTGGCTATACAATATGTTGTGAGGCATTTTTACAAGACTTGGAAAATTTTCATGGGGGAAGTCTTTCAAAAATTTGGCCCCTAATTCTATATCTTGAACCAAAATCTCATCTTTATTATCTAATAAATGATGCTCAAACAAATAGGGATCATACATAGAAGGTGTATTAATATAGTATGGTTATTGAGGAAATGGATCCTCAATTATAGGTACTATAGCTAGGTATTTCTTAGTTTGTTCCTAATCTTGCTCTAAATATGGTGGCATGTTAACCAAATAATGAGCCAATGGGTTTTGGCTACATGTGCTTGCTTGAGTGTTATAAGTTGGATAAGAATCCATCTCATAAGCAACATTTTTTGCATAAGGGTCCTGGACCATTTATTTTTATGTGACCACATTACTAAATCCTAGATTGTACATGAGGCCATTACGAGTGTAGTAATACATGTTAGGATCCATAGTAAATGTTACATGATAAAAGGGAATAGATTTATATAAACTCTGAAAAATGCAATGTCTAAAAACATGCTCAAACTTAGTAAAAAAGATGGATATTTATATCCAAAAATATTGAAGCAATGACTTGTGATAAAAAAATCTAATGTCAAGTGTCTAAAATTACATGTCTCACACAAAAAGGTCAAGTAAAGGACCATAAATAAAAATGCCAAATTCTAGGTCAAAGTGTTTCAAAGTAGTCTAATCTAGGAAAAACAAAAGTTCCTAGGTCTTTTGGCCAAACATAGCATCAAAATCTAGGCTCAAACAAAGCATGTGCTAAGACTCTTGGCAAAATGGTGTCAAAATCTAAACTTTAAAAGATGAGATATTTAATCTAATATATTTGAAACACTTTTAAGAAAATCTAAGCATTTGACTCTTGGAGATAAAATTGATCAATAAGTATGAGGTATGAAATAAAAGGCACTTGGAGATAGTTTATTTTCTCCAAAATAATGACACAAACCAAATTATTTTGATTGATAAGCTAGGCAAAGGTGAATGGCATAACCATTCTAGATAAAGGTTCTCAAATAAAAATTGAAATAGTTAGAATTTGGAAGAACTTGGATTCTATAAAAAGAGGTCTATGAAACAAGTTTCAAATAATTTAAGTAACCTAACAATGCTAAAATTATCAAAAGGTGTGATAAATACTTGATTTTAAGACTCTAAGGCAAAATGGTTTCAACACAATTTTGTCAGCATAAAACTACTCCCCTTAACTTAAATGATACACATATATAAATTTGGACAAATCCTTGAGGTAAAAGTGTGTTATCAAATAAACTCAAAGAAAATGAAAAATTAGGATGGATAGTATAAAATGTGGCCTAGGACTCAAAGCATGAGCAATACACAAGATGACTTGAGTCCTAGAAAATGATGATAATGATGTTGAGTCTAAAAAAAACCCTCAATTTAAATTAGGAGTTGAACTCAAGCTAAAACAAGTCAAATGCAAAGTGGTGAACCCAATTTAACACATCGAACTTTAAAACTTGGAAGAGTCCAATTTCAAATTTAAACTATTAATGAGGGACTTAAACAAAATTTGGCAAAAGGTCTAGACTCAAATGGGTAACATAACTGCACTAAATTGGAAGATATAACACAAAGTGTATGATGATGAATTTAAACAAGGAAAAGAGGTTTTTTACTTGGGAAACATAATTCCTCCTTATTCAAAATAATTTGGGTACAACATGTTTGGTTATGTCATTTTTTTTAAAAACCAAGTTTTGAATCCACACAAAAACTAGGTAATCTAAGACAAAGATTAATTAATTAACTAATCATCTTAAATCCTAAATTGACAAGGTATGATAAAATGGGATTAAATAACTAATAAGTTTTTAAATGTTTCTAGATGGATCAGATGCACAAGAATTTCACATCAACTTGCAAGAGAAGCAACACATCAATTGGGTTCATGGCACTTAGCATGTTGTAAAAATGTCTAGCCCTTTTTACAACCACTACATCCATCACTTTCTCAGTGTAGTGTGATGTCTAATGTGCTCAATGTCCTAGGCTTAGCCCCAATGCTAGGAGGTGGTTTAATCTCTCAAACATTTGATACTAGTGGGTTGATCCTATTTTATATACCCCCCATAGAGAAGGGTTGAAGATAATGTTGGGAGGTGAATTCTCAGGTCAAGGCTTCCTTATATAAATTGTCAGAGGTAATGAAGTCCCCCTCACAAGCCAAGATTCAATGAAAATAAATGACAATTAAAAGAGATTTAAAGGTTTTTTCTCAATCACTCAAGCCATTTGGGTCCTTGAGAAGATCCTTCACAACATCTCTTTCATGCCTTTGACTAAGGCACTTTGTAATAAAGATGGCACTTTTGATCCCAAAATTTCCTTAAAGGGGATGGATGAGAGAGCATACATGAAAGATATTTCTTTTTGCCAAAGGAAACTAATTAAGCAATGACCTATTGAATACAACCTTTGAAAATGTGTTTACTTTTAAAGAACTTAATTGAAAAGTGTGGTAGTGTTATTTGATCCCTTTGGATTTAAGTTGTGAACTTTGAAAGATAAATCAAAAATATTCAACACAAAAATGGAAAATTTTCTCTTTAAACCCAAATTGAAAATGCCTAATTCATTTTAGAACATCCAAAAAGAAGTGTGAGATTACCAATTAGGCTTGTTTTAGCACTTGTTCAAGTAAATCTTGCAATAAAATAGTCAACACTTCTTTTAGATTTGAAGCATTTTTCCAAGTGAAAAAAATAACTTTAAAAATTTAGCTCTTAGGTTCACATTATCAGGTCAAGTTAAGTTACAAAGTTAGGTCAGGTTGGGTCAGGTCAGGTTACATAGTCAGGTCAAGTCAAGTTATATAGTCAGGTCAGGTTGGGTCGGGTTACATAGTTGGGTTATGTTGAGCTACATAGTTAGGTTAGGTCCCATCGGGCATGCCATTATGTAGATTAGGAATTTGAATCAAGAGAGGATGGTTAGTATCATGTTAGTTTTAAAATGAAATAAACACACTAACTAGCATAACATCTATAGACCTAATCCTAGGGGGAGCCTAGTGAGGAAAAACCATTTGAGAACATAACTAGAAATGGAAATAAAATAAACACAAAACATAAATTTCTCACCAAATACTTGATTTCTCTAAAATTTTCTTACTTTGGCTTGCTCATCTTGTGCTTCAAGAGATCTTCACCAATGGAGTGTGGCCACCTTCATCTCCTCTTGGCACTTTTGGATTTGGCTTGGCTTGGCTCAAGGATTTGGCATTATATATCTAAATTGCAATGGATTTGGAATGATTTAAGCATTATAACTTTACACTATCTAAACTTAAAAATGATGTTCATGGCTCTTCTATTTATAGATTTTCAAAATGGTTCAGGATCAACCATGACCATCCATCTCAAGATTGAGCTGTGTGGCAATGAATAAGTCCAATTATGTAATTAAGTCTATAAATATCCCCTTAAATATTTGGGATAAGGAGGCATTACAAAGGCATGGGAGATCCATAATCTTGATATTTTATGCATTTATGACCTAAGGATGCCTTCCCAAGAAATGATGTCATTTGATGATGTAATTATTTAATATCAATTTCCAAAAAGAAATATTTAACAAGTTTCATGGAAAATTAACTTGAGATCTTAATTCATATTGATTAGCCTTAAACATGAATAGTCAATTTTGATGTAAATCTTGGTAATTGATGCACAAATTAATCAAACTAGTCAAAATGTGGTATTATTGGCTCAAATTTTGATTGGATTATAATTGGAAGCCAATGCTAGATGCATTGGAACCATTATCCCATTTAGGATGTTTTTAACAAAAAATAACAAAGGCACATGTCTCATGCAAGAAAATTGGTATAAAAGAGCAATCCAAAGCACTTAGGTGCAAAAATGTCAGTTTAACTAGAAATGGTCTTATCAAAGTTAGTTGTCTCATATCATTTAATGATACTCTAGCCAAAATTGGCACTTGAATATGATAGGTTTAAATCTTTTAACGTGTTTTAGTGTTTTTAGGCCAAATTGTGCATTTTGGTATAAATTAGTCAAAATCCTAGTTGGAGGTTATTGGTGGCTAGTTTTAGGTGTCTACACTAAGTACCCCATTCCAAACTAGATCATGTATATATTGGACTAGACAAGAAAAGGATTGGGACTAAATGCACAAGGTATTCTTGAACTCATCTAGATGATAAACATATGGGGAATCAGGTCTTGGATTTACACTATCTAGGGGTAACCCTATAGATTTTGGAAGTGATAACTTCATTGACTGATAATGAAACTACCTAAAATGATGGATAATCCCATTATAGTGCCTATGATGAGATCATAAATAAAAATTTATTTAATTCTAATGCCATCATGATAATTCAACCCATTATCCACTTATCCTTCATCATTTTAACTTAGTCAATTAGGACCAATAAGCTTCTATCATACCACTTGATGACTTTTAGAATGAGGAATCTCTTGTTGAGTTCATGAGACTTTAAGATAGATTTTCATTGGGTGATCATAAACAGGGTTTTGACTTCTATTTGGACCCTACTACCTATTTTAGAGAGCACTCAAAATTCTTTAGTCATGATAAGTGGAAACCTCTTTGAGGCACCCTTAGGTTAAGGAAAGATTAACGATAAAGATGATTCCTTGAGTGAAAACCTATTTTAGGCACTCTTGGATAGGTAACTTCACCTCTCTCCTCAGGAAGTGTAGTGTCCACCTATTTCAAGCATTACCATTAGTTCTAGGATCAGTTTTGAAGAAAAAAGGTTTTTGAAGACCTTGCTCAAAATTTTCATGAAGTATTTTCCAACTACACATTGCCTAACATATCTAATTCATATTATTCATTTATGGGTGAAGTTTGTGATCAACATGTAGTTAAAGAGGATCCATTCTCTTCCTTGCCTACTATTCTTGAAGATGGATCAACATTGGTACATGTGATGATCCCAATATTATTTATCTAGGCACATCCCTCACTGATGAGGATTCAAATTCATTTTAACCATTATAAAAGATTTTATTGATATATTTTAATGGTCCTACTCATACATGCCTGGTCTTGACCCTTGATTAGTGGAACATTGGCTTGTTATCCATATAGATGTCAAAATGGTAAAAAAAATTACAAAAAATGCATCCACACATAACCATGCTAGTCAAAAAGGAATTAGAAAACTTATTGGGGGCAGGGATCAATTGGCTACTCAACTATTCTGAGTGGATCTCTAACATCATCCTAGCCCGCAAAAAGCCAAGGGCATTTACCTATGTATTGATTTTAAATAAATTAACAAGGCATGTCCTAAATATGATTTACCTTTACCTAATATCAACATGATAGTCAATTTAACATGATACAAAATATTATCCTTCATAGACAAATTTTTTGAGGTATAACTAGATTAATATTTCACTAGAGGACCAACACAATACCATGTTCACCACTCCATGGAGAATGTTTTGCTATCAAGTCATGCCCTTTGGCATGAAGAATGTAGGATCAACATATCAATGTTCCATGACTGTCATCTTTCATGACATGATGCATGACATTATTGAGGACTATGTTGATGATATTTTTATCAGTCTAGATTTCAGCCTTGAGGTAAGGGTCTCAAACCTACCTCACCCAGATTATACAATTGAATCAACTCTACTTATGGGTGGCCTAATGAATGAGGTGAGTATAGATATTTGGGGATAACTCTCTTAATGCATCATATATGCTCAAATCACTAATCTAACTTGACTTGACAAGGAAAAAGGATATAAAAAACATGCAAACAAACTCTGAAATACAAGAAATGATGCACCAATATATTAGGTCTACTCTACTTGATATTTCAACAACATTTATGGATATAACAAGGGTTAATCACTAACACACTCTCTCTAAAAGGACTCCTACACATCAATACTTCATATGGAGGTCATGCAAAATTTTTATAACCTGAGGTGATGAATGGAAGGTATGATAGAAGACACTACCAATCAGTTTCCACTACAAGCATAAGCACCTTCACACGCCATGTGACCTGCATAAGACCAATCCACCAACATATAGGTGAGATAAAAATACCTACAAAGGGAGAAAAGATTCAACCACTAATGCAAATCAAAAAAGTATTGAACACATTAGAAACATGGAGAAGGTTGAACATATCCTTGTATTAGCTCAAAGGCTTTAATATACAAATGAGCAAAGTTTTTTCATACACAACATAGGGATGATGTACCTTGGTCCTTTTTAGAATTATAAATATAATAATTAAAAAGATATAGAGGAGAGATAAAATTAAGTCTCATTAATGTTGCATTTTAATTTTATTTTTAGTTTCCAATTAGAAAATAGTTTATGAGACACTACCTTCTATCCCTCTTTAACACATGAGGCATGCTTTGTTGATGGTCTTCATGGAAGTATGGTGTAGAAATGGACATACTTTTTAGTTGGCCAAATATATAGTAGTTATAATAACATTTATGGTCCTCTATTCACCCTCTTAGCAGCCTTCTATGCCAAGAGACATACTTTTTAGTTGGCCAAATAGGCCTACTAGGCAACTATGCTTAGTCACTTGGTAAAAGTCACTTAGATGGATATAAAAATTGTATATAAACCTAAAAATAAGTTAATGATAATGATTTATAACCAAATAAGAATATTATACCATGATTTAATCCTTTAAGGCAATTTACACCTACCATTCTTGCTCATCTAGGTGAATAGGTCATCTTTTTACTAGCACCTCTAGACTACCTTTCTAGTTTAGGCCTATAAGAGAAATTCTAGGGGAAATTGAGTGTATTTTATAGCCTAATAGGGTAGAATACATCTCACATCACCCTCCTTAATTATTTTTAAGTTTTCACCTATCTTTATACCTTGAATTCACTATGAAATTCTATAAAAATAGGATATTTGTTACATTCATAAAGGTGTCTATACAAACCAATTGCCTGATCAAAACCTTCTCAGAGTGTTTAAAGTGTTTTAGGTGTTTTCCAATCTAAAATAAGGCATTTTAACCTATCAATATCACTTTATTTCCCATCAAGTCCTTACTAGGGATTAACAAGGGTTTTAGCTACCTTTATTTATTAAATATTATTCATAAAGAATAGATCCTCTCTCTCCTTCCTAATACCATAAGGTGGAAGTGGAGAGACCTCTCAATCATTCCTAAAAATCACTCAGTCTCATGCAAATCCTCATTTAAGTACCAAGTAGAAAACTATGCTCTCTCGAGCTCTTTCATAATCCAAACAATGCTTTTGAGGTGGTTGGTCTCTTAGTGATAGTCCATATTAGTTACAGATCCAATCCAAAAAATAATGATATAAGGTTGGAGTGTAGAGACAATTTCACCATATATAAAATCTACTATACCCCATGTACAAGGTTAAGTTCTCAATGAGCAAGAGAAACCTGGTCTTGAATTTCTATCCTATACATAGAGAGCTTAAAGATGACTCACTAGCCAAAATGACCACTTTCTTATCTTTATCTACCTATGGATGCAATTTTAGGGTTTTTCCCATAATTTCCAAAGTTATCAATGTCTCTAAAATCTCATTTCACCCTCATCAAACCATCTTTCATATGATTGTATGTATATGTCTACATATGTAGTCTTAGGCTTTATGAGTTTGAAGAAGCCTATAAGATTTGGCATTACTTATGCTACATATATAGGTCTTATAGAGGTCATAATGCATTGAAGAATGTTACAATATGATTTATTCCTTCAATATACCCTTTTATCTTTCAAAACAAGTAGGCTTCTTGTATTTTAGGCAATTAGACCTATAAGTGGCATGTTGAGTCTCTTGTTATGGAGTCTTACTTGGGTTAGTTCTTATGATATATTTGACTTCAAATTATTCTTAGCACTTTGATCATATATCTAAGCTTTAACCCCTCTATCATGCATTGTGTCTTCTTTACAAGCTTGAAATTGGCTTAAACTACCTGAGCAAGCTTGTAAGTAGCCATTTGGGGTTTTAGTTTCATTTTGGAGTCTACGGTTTCAACACAAATCCTTCAAATTTTCAAATGACTTTTATAATAGCATAGAGATATCAATATCCTATTTTTAACCTTCTCAAATTTTCCAAAAACTTCATATCTTCACAAGATACCCTTCTCATTCTCATGTCTACTTGGTACATGGTTGTAGGTGCTTATTTCTAGCCCAGATCTCCATCTAAGGTTATTTTGCTAAACCATGATCAATTAGGGTTATATAGGTTGGATTATACCCAAGGATTCATGATAACACTTTTTTTATACATTAAAATCGACTCTTTACACTAGACTTCATCAACATTAGGGTTCTTAAGGGCTAATCATGAATCAAGAATTCCACTATACATATACATAATGTTTAGCATATTTTAGTTTTTGGCTTGGAAATGGTACAGATGAAGTGATTGATCATTTAGAATAGTACATACCTCATTTATGACTTATTTATCCTTAATTGGGTGAAAGTATCTAACACTTTTTAAGGAAGACTCTTATGACTTTTGACTCTTAATAAGTCATACACCATTCTTATCATGATCAAACCTACACCATGAACATATGTACCAGTTGTGATGTTGGGAACATCCATTATATCAATTAAAAAGTCTTTAAATCCTTTATTTAACTTCATCAAGTTTGAAAACATATTCAATAAGAAGAGAATAAACCTATAGGCATTGATAGGTGACCTGCAGGTACTTATCCTATTAAAAATGATTCATTGAGCATGAGGGATATAAAATAAATAAATACCATGAAATTAGAGGAAACATTTAGGTCCTTCAACACCCACAAACATGGATCTTAAGGTGATTCCTTCTTTATGAATGATCATCTATAAATAGAACTTCTTAGGTCTGCCAAGAACCAATGGAGGATCTTCCTAGGTTTTAACCTTTTTGAGCATTGTATATCCATTATAAACCTAAAAAGACCATGATATTATTTAGGGAAGTTTTATGAGTGATGAAATATAATTTATGACCACCTTACACCTCTTCCTTGGATTCCTTTGCATATAGTTCAATTTTCATGAAGAAGTTGCTTTCTACTATAAAGTTATCATGTCAAACCTTCAAACCAAAGGATGATGGAGCTCTCACTAAATACAAATATGGATTTTTAATTTAAAAAAATATTTTATTCTCATTATTTTTATTTCTAAGACTATATGCAGTAAATTTACCATTTAGACAAGTGTACTTCAACATACTCACCCTCAATTTTATTCTCATGTTGGCTTCACAAAATCAAAAATATGTTATAATGTAATATGCCTTTCAAAACACCTTATTCAATGTGAATCAAAACATATACCATTTTCAAAGGCTCCTAGTATACAATTTAAACTATATGGCATGATTGAAAGGCATTTGATGAGCTTGGTGGTTCATTGGATCTTGAAACATCCTTGACAAATAGACTATGGAATATGACCCTAGATATATCATTAGACCTCATGTCAAGACTAACAAATGACTTGGAAATCCACCACATCTTTCTAACAAAGTCCCTCTAATAAGAAGTAGCTAAGATAAACATGAATATAATGAGAACAAGAAACCTTAATTTCTCCAAATACCTTAATATCTACTAATCTACCTTAACTTCATCAAACAAGACATAAGTGTTGATATTTTTGTCCAAAAAAAATCATTACATTTAATACCCTAAGGGAGATCCCCTTTATTTTTTAAGAATACCCTGAAACCTCCAAAAGAACCCATCTTTCCCCTTATGCTTTGTGAAATCCATAACTTTGGATGTAATTTACACTTGTTTAAATTACATCATAGGTCTTGAATCCCATGAAGCACCCATCTTATAAAAGATATAATACTCTAGGACTCACCATGCACTTTTCATGTTTTCACAATGTGCAAAATGCATGGTAGGATCTGGATCTTACCATGCACCCAATCGATAGAATATGAAACTCGACATACATTTTGCACATTTTACAATGTGTAAAGTATATGATGGGCTCTAGATCCCACTAAAACCTATAGCCCCAATTCACATGGAACCCAAAACTCTTGATGCACATTATTAAATGTGTAAAGTGCATGACAGTCTCTGCCTTCCAAAAAACCTATGAACCATGGGACATGGAGCCCTGAGTGCAATTTACACATTTTAAAATGTGTAAAGTTCCCCATGGGTTCCAACCTCCACCAAACCTATCATCTATTCCCTTGGAGAGTGGACCTACTCCAAAAAGGTTCAACCTCCACCACCAACTACTATAACTATAATTAATACAAGTTTTTTGATATTTAACCAAGCACATTTAAGGTTTTAATTATCATTGTTTATTCACTAATTATGATCTTGGAGTTGCAGCCACCTACACCATGAATTTGAACCTCAAGCCACATCAAAACAAGTACCAATCCATGACTATAAATTCACATCTATGTCACCTAATTCATTTACATGATATTCCATTTCATTTTTCACTATAATTTTTTGTATTTTAAAGCATTTTTGAGTGTTTTTCTAAGATCATCATTATTCTTGAAAGTATCATTTTAGGGTTTCCTATGTTTAGCTAATGGTGAATTATTTTCTTGTGTAGTCAATTGTATTCCTAGATCTAAGTTTTCTCTAGGGTCTTCATCTTTCATAAGTAAAGAGTTTTTGAGTTTTCCAAATCTATCACACATCATCCATAAGTCATTCATTTTCCATTCAAATGATTCACAATAAAAATATATACTTTTACCAATACCAAGTGAATATTCTTAACATATACCATTATTTAAAACCATTAGAATATTCCAAAAATCCCTCCAACACTTCACAAAAGTGGACCTACCTCTAGCACCTTCCACTTCCACCATCAATCTAATGTGTTATGAGCACCATGAAAAGTGAATGTGCTTCCATCACCTTCCACTTCCATTGGGAATCTAAATTTTCTAGAAACACCATCAAACCCCACATAATTCTATCACTCCATGGAAAGTGGACCTACCTCAAACATCTTCCAGTTCTACCAAAAATCTAACAGCCCTCAAGCATTACAAGAAGTGGATGTGCTTCTATCACCTCCAAGTTTTTCTAGAGAAGTTAAGTGCTCGAGACACCTGTAGATTCCATAAACTTTCAGAGTTGGTTTATTAAAATAAATATTTATAGCCTCCATACATTTTAAGGAAATTAAGTTCAAATATAAGGGCCTTGGAGTGACTCCTTATTTGGATTCTAGTATCACAAAAATCAAAGATATAGATTTAGGTCATATTAACCTAGGATATTTTTGGGCTAGAAGAGGTGCAAAAATTAAGAATGATTGGATCTAGATTATATATGAATCTAGTATTCCATAAATTTTAGCCTTCCCTTTATATATTTAAATCCCTGAGTTGGTCCTAAAAATGGCCAAACACTAAGATCCTGATAAGAGGTAACTATATAGTGAGAAAGGGGAAAACATTTTAGATCTTGACCTTGACTTCATCAACACAATGTTTGCCATCCTATAATTTGAGAGTTATTTGGATATAACTCGACATAAATCTACATATTCCTATGAAGATAAAAAGGATGAATATCAAAATGTAATCAATGATAAATGGCTCATAACCCCTAAGCATTCTTCTAACAGATTTCCTAAGACCATGTATAGGCCTAATTTTATAGATGAGGTAGGGGATATTATACTACTACTACAAAGGGTCATTGGAAATACAAATGCAAAATTATTTTAATAATGTATGTACCAGTATATCTGGACTATTTGAGAAAACAAACAATATATACATTGGGCCCAATTGATAAGTAAATCCCTTCACAAGCAACTAATGGAGGTGAAAACAATGAACAAGTTCTATATGAAATCTTATATTATTCATATCCTAGCCAAAGGAATATTTTTATTAGGCCTTAACATAGTTCTTGGGGAAATAACCAAAGTCTACAACTACTACCCTGATTTTACACTACAAGCTAGTAGATAACAGTTTAAGAGAGTCAATGATGCCTTCATCTACAACATCATTATCTTCTTCAATCAATAACTTGGGAATGAAATATTTTCAAGAGTAGAGAAGGATGAAATTAGTAAATAGGGTTAATTATTCATATAGTTCCCCACTTAATCCTACATTAGGGAACCTAGATTTAGTGTTTGTCCCTACACACTTATGAACATGCACACAATCCTCTCAGATATGCACAAGGTAGGGTACACTTCCCAATTTCCATTGGTTACTACACATGCTAATCCTTTATAAAAGATAGAGGTGTGAAGGCTAAAATGTGACAAATGAAATTGAATACTTAAGAGTCTAGACCTTATTTTTATCCATATGGAAAAATGAACCATGCACTAGACCTAAGAACATATGAACATGTGCCTTATTACAAGGATTTTTTGAAATATTGTGAAGATGAAGAGATGGTCAAGATGAGGGACTGTTCAAGGATGTCCCTGTAACAAGTAAAATATTATGATATAGCACTAACACCTAATGACTTAGTGGATGAATACATTAGATTAGACCTAATATACTTTATATAGATCATTGTTAGACCCTTACCACTAGTGAGGTGGTTAGTTTTTGAGTCTTTCTCTCTATTCAATAGAACATCCCCTTTAATAAAAAAAATAATTAATTGGTTGAGGAGTAAAGGAGTGCAGGTCATAAGGGAGACAATATGGGTTAAATATAATATCTTTAAGCTCAAATTATAAGGTATCAATTCATCAAAGGAGGGCCCTAGTGAATCATCAGAGGAACCTAAGAAAAAGAAGAAGAAAAGACTAAGCAACAAAAGTAGAATCAATCAAATAAGGAGAAGCTATAAATGAACTAATTGATCTTTCACCTGAAGACATAATAGTAGTAACATAGGGTTCTATACCTTTAGATCCTATAGCCTTGACCCCTATTTATACTTATCCCCCTTATCCTACTCATATTATTCAAGAAGTGTCAACATCTCCACCATTTGTTTCCAGTCCTCCCACATCTTAGGATCCCATTGTTTTAAAGGTTTCAACACCTCCACCTATAATTCCACCCACAATACCCACATCAATAAGATAAGTGTAATCAACACCACTCAATCAAGTGGACATTTAGGGTCCCCCTATAGTGGAATCTCAATTTTCCACTCCACTTTCCCTTCCTCCCATTTTACCTTCCCCATTTGATCCACTCCCATTCTCCCTTACATTTATAACTTCTTCCATTACATATCCATTAACTCCCAACACTAATAAATAGTACATTGTCATGGAATTAGTCATTTTGACTATGATTTTGTAGGCCACCCCAACTCTTGGGACAAGTATTATTTCCTCTTCATCTCAACCCACCATTTTCACATCACAACCCCTAAGTGGTATCACTCATCTAATTGATACATTTAGTGCTTTGGATTCCACCCTTCCACTAGTTCCCAAATTCCCAACCCCTATGTCCATTATACCATTCATTTGATTGACACATTTAGTGCTTTGGATTCCACCCTTTAACTAGTTCCCAAATTCCCAACCCCTATGTCCATTCTATCCTCCACTCTTCCCACTTCCACTATTTTAACTATATCATCTATCGATATTGGAGAAGCCTAGGTATTTGCTAGAAATGATGATTTACAAACCAATAATGAAAATGGATCTTCACAGGCACCTCATAAGAAACTAATGACATCATCTTCCCAAGAGTCCCCAATGGTTATAGTGTCTACTAGTGTAGCAACATCAACCACTAATTATCTGGTAACTATGTCAAAATAACAAGTGGATACCCTTAGATGGTTAGCCTAATCAGTGAGTAAAAAGATAAAATAGATGATTTATCCTAGTGCTTTGGAATTTGGCATGTTATAGGTTAAGAAGAAATTAAAACCCACTCCTAGGATCCTCTCAAGGACATTTAGTGATGACAAGGGAGAGAGGTATGTTGAAATTGTAGTCCCCCTACTAGAAAAATCAAAAGAAGATCTTGTGGTGGGTGATTATAAAATTTCTCAAATACACATTAGATGATATACTAGAGAAGGTCTTAATCAATACATGCAAACTGGTATCAATTCTCTCTTCCAAAAAATTGATCATGAAAAAGCCATTAGGGATAAGCTAAAGAGAAAAGTATATCAATTGACAAAAGTATTGAACCAGTACATAAAGCCCAATGAAACATCATAATAATTAAAGGTAGTGTAGCTAATTAGTCTATATTAAGATAAAATTGATTCTAAATGAGATATTTCTCACATTGGAAGGGATACAAAGGAATGGTATAAAGAGCTAATCACTAAAGGCAATAGGGTTCTTGCAGTAATGATGGAACATTATGGCATCATCTTGGAGAGGAAAGATATTTTGTCTTCCACAAGCTACAACCTTCCCTCTATCTATTCAAATCCTTGAGTTGGTCTTAATAATGGCCCAACACTATGATCCTAATAGGAGACAAGTATTCAATGAAAAAGGGGAAATGATTCTAGATCTTGACCCTGACTTCATCAACATAGTGTTTGTCATCCTAGAATTTGAGATTTATTTGGATATAACTCCATAGACATCTACACAGTTCTATGAAGATAAAAAGATGGATGTTAGAATATAATCATCAAGTAATGGATTAGAACCCCCAAGCATTCCTCCACTAGATTTCTTAAGATCATGTATAGGCCTAATTTCATAGATGAGGTAGGGGTTATTATAATACTACTACATATGGTCATTAACAATCCTAATGCTAAATGGTTTCAAGAATGGATGTACTAGTATATCTGGACCATCTAAGAAAATAAAAAATATATACATTAGACCCAATTTATAAATGACTCCCTCTATAAGCAACTAATGGAGGTGAAAAAAATGAACAAATTCTATATGACATATTATATTGTTTATATCCTGGACAAAGGAAGATTATTCCTAGGCCTTAACATAGTTCTTGAGGAAATAACTAGAATATACAACTAAAACACTTATCTTACGCTATAATCTAGTAGACAATAGCTTAGGAGAGTCAATGATGCATTTATCTACAACATCATTATCATGTTCAATCAAGAACTTGGGAAGGAAATATTTTCAAGAGTAGTGAAGGATGAAATTAGTAAATGGGGTTCATTATTCATATAGTTCCCCACCTACTCCTACATTAAGGTAGATGGCTTTAGTGGTTGTCCCTACACACTTCCTTGGTATATAAGTGATAAATGGGCATTATTAGAGTTAGCCAAGAAACTTGAGGAGATGCACAAACTCCTCTTAAATAGGCATAAGGTAAGGATACATTTCCAAATTTCCATTGACCATTACACATGCCAATCCATCATGAAATCTAGAGGTGTAGAGGTTTAAATATGCCAAATGACACTAAAGACTCTAGATTCTAGACCATATTTTTATCCATATGGAAAAATCAACCATGCATTGGACATAGCAATATATGAGTATGTGCCTTATTATGAGGATTTTTGAAAGGATTGTAAAGATGAAGAGATGGTTAGGATGAGGGACTATTTAAGGATGTCCTTGAAATAGATAAAACATTATGATCTACCACTAGTCCTTGATGATATGGTTGATGAAGACTCTAGAGTAGACCTAATCTACCTTACACAGATCATTATTAGACCCTTACCACTAGTGAGGTGGTTAATTCTTGAGTCTTTATCTCTGTTTGATAAAACAACCCCTATAGTAAATAGAATAATTAATTAGTTGAGGAGTAAAGGAGTGTAGGTCATAAAGGAGATAATAGGGGTTAAAGAGAAGATTTTGAAGCTCAAATCAAAAGGTATCACTCTATTAGAGGAGGGCCCCAATGAATCATCAGAAAAACCTAAGAAGAAGAATAAGAAAATAAATATTAAAATAAAGGAAAATCAAGTAGATAGGGAGAATATATGGATGGACCAATTGATATTTTTCCTAAAGACATATAAGTAACAACACATGGTTTTTTATCTTTAGATCCCATAGACTTGACCCCTATTTCTACTACTCCCCCTTATCCTACTCATATTATTCAAGAAGTTCAACATCTATACCAACTATCTCCACTCCTCCCACATATTAGGGCCCTATTGTTTCAAAGGTCTCAACACCTCCACCTACCATTTCAGCCATAATTCCCACATAAATAATCCAAGTGTAATTAACATCAGTCAATAAAGTGGACACTCAGGGTCCCCCTACAGTGGAATCTCAATCTTCCACTCCACTTTCCCTTCCTCCTAGTTCACCTTCCCTATTCGATCCACTCCTATTCTCCCTTCCATTTATAACTCCTATTACACCTCCATTAATTCCAAACACTACCCAATAGTACATTTCCATGGAATTAGTCATCCTGACCATAGTTCCATAGGCCACCCTAACTCTTGGGATAAGTAATGTTTCCTTTTCATCTCAATCCACCATTTTCACATCACCACTCGTAAGCAGTCCCACTCATCTGATTGACACATTCAATGCTTTGTATTTTATCCTTACACTAGTTCCCAAATTCCCAAACCTTGTGTCCATTCCACCCTCCACTCCTCCCACTTTCACTATTTCAACTATACCATTAGTTGAGATTAGAGAAGCCCAAGGATTTGGTGCAAAAATTGATTTATAAACCATTGATGAAAGTGGATCTTCACAAGCACCTCTTGAGTAACCAATGACATCATCTTCCTAGGAGTCTCCAATGGTTATAGTTCCTTCTAGTGTGGTAACATCAACTACTTATTCTCGTGTAACCATGTCAAAATAGCAAGTGGATACCCGTAGTTGGTTAGCTCAATCAGTGGGTAAGAAACTAAAATAGATGATTGATCCTAGTACTCTAGAATTTGGTATGTTAGAGGTTAAAATAAATAAAAATCCACTCCCATGACCCTCTCAAGAATATTTAATGATGACAAGGGAGAGAGGTATGTTGAAATTGTCATCCCCATCAAAATAAGATCTTATGGTGGGTGATTATTAGATTTCTCAAAGACACCTTGGATGACAGATTAGAGAATGTTTTAAGCACCACATGAAAATTAATATCAACTATTTCTTCTAGAGAGTTGACCATAACAAACCCACCAAGGATGAGTTGAAGATAAAAGTAGATTAGTTGACAAAAGCACTAAACTAGTTAATAAAGCCCAATGAAACATTGTAACAACCATATGCAGTGTAGCCAATTAGTATATATCAAGCTATAATTGATTTTGTATTAGGGATTGCTCACATGGGAAGGAATATAAAATAATGGTCTAAATAACTAATCACTAAATACAATAGGGTTCTTTTAGTAATGATGGAACATTATGGCATCATCATGGAGAGGAAGGATATTTTTAAAGAATAAATTAATTATTATGAAGGAGAAATTTAGACCTTAAACTTATATTATCCCAAATTTATAGTCATATAAATTGATATGAATACACTCATTGCTAAAAATATATTGAAGAGTGATGTTGAGCATGAAGAATTGCATACGGCTGCTCAATTTTGGATTAGAGTATTAACAGAGTCTATTGATCAAGCTAAAGAGGCTCATGATAAGGCAGTTGATGTATTGTATGAAATTAAAGTCATGATTAATTCAATGTCATGCTAACCAGTAGATGATGTCAATAATCTCCTTCAAATAGAATAGGTCTAGAAAAATTTAAAAGTAATAATTGAGAAAGAATATGCAAAGGACATAGTGTTCATCTTGAGTTTTATCCACCATTTCATAAGGTATGAAAAAGAAATTGATAAGACGAGAATAGAGATGTAAGGAAGTAGAAATTTTAGAAGAGAACTTTTTGATGTTCAAGAAGATTTTTTAGCCTTTAATATCTACTCTTACGAGATGGATCCAAAATGAATACAAGATAATTTCAAGGCCTTTGATGCATACATGGAGAAATTGGAGGATGAGAAGGATAATAAAGATGAAAAATTTGTGAACATTGATTAATATTTACTTTATAATTAATGTTTCCAAATGTTATATTATCATTGTAATTCCATTTTAGAAACTTTTTAATTTGTAATCTCATTGCAAAATTATAGCTACATTTTTTATAACTCTTTTTGAGAAAGATAAAAACATATTTTACACTTTATATTTTTTGATAATGTGAAAGTTGTAAAAAGCACAAGTACAAATTTCACTTTACATTTTGACAAATACGAATTGGTTAAAGTGCAAAATCATGAAGTGTAAAGTGCATGGTTTATTTTGGCAAAAGTGATAAAGACTTATAAATTTGTAAAATTCTCACTTATGTTAGGATTTTTTGCATGCAAAAGTAACTTGAATTATTTTTAAATTTATCTTTTATTTTGGAAAGACTAGTTCTATTTTGGTTGCCTCTTTTTATATGAACAAGTTATTTTCAACCACTTCTAGATGAAGAAGCCTTGCATGGAGATTCAACACTTCTAGCCATGCCAAATATCATGCCTAGATCTTGTATGCCATTACCAATCTTTCTACCACTCCAGTATGCCAAAAATAGAAGAACTCACCTCTTTTGCATGAGAATTTTAGATTTGCATGATCTCCTTCAATTGGGAATTCAAGTTTTGTCAACTACATCTCATCTTGGAGATATTTTGTATAAAAATGGGTAGACCCCATGGCCCAATATATATTTTTGATGCTATTTATATATTTTTATTTTGAATGTATTTACTATAAGTTGTAACCTTTGGAGAGAAATAAATTTGAAGATTTGCCTGTCTTGTCTTGAGAGATCTTTGTGTGTGCATGTTGTTTGATTATTTGTGGAATATTTGTCTCTTTTATTTAGTTTCAATAAATTCATCTGTGGTATTTTACCCTCTTAAAAATATTGTTTGGAATAAATATTGTTTTCCCTTTTATGAAAAATAGCTAAAATACTACCTCTGATTTTTATTTATATGAGTTTGTGCAGAAACAAATTCAACATATTTTCTACTCTATATGTTTATCAAGCAAGCATTAAAATCCACTATAAAATATTTGGTGTGATCTCCATATTTTTATTTTTCTATAAATTTCAATTCTTCAACCCTTTTCCTTGTCAAAACCATAGTTTAGGATTTAAAAAGCACTAAAGAATAGGATTACCAAAAAACTAGTATTTTATCTATTTGCATCAAATTTAGTGAAAGTACATTAGCCTTCTCTGTAGATTAACCTAAATTCTCCAAATTATCATGGATTTTGAGTTTTTTCCATTGCATCATTAGGAAAATACACAACAAGCTACAGACTCAAGACAAGTGTAATCCTATGTGATAATAATAAGACACTTCTAGGCTTCAAAATACACTTGAGACCCTTCTCTTCCCCCAAAGATAACCTATGAAAACATAAAACATCATCCAATGAATCATAACATGCTATCACATGATGATCCCTTAAGAAACCCCTAGTACATATAATGAAACCTTAAACAATGCTAATAAGGCTTCAAAGAAGGTTATCATTCTTCCCTTATATTAGCTCTAATCCAATTGATTTTGACACATTCTATAGGTATTTGGCATGATTTAATGAACACATGGCTGATAATTGATTACAACACAATACATAATCCATTATGTGTGATTTTAGATAGTGAAAGTCATACTAAGACTTGGTGTAGATTCTTAGACATAGTCAACAAAAGATGAAACCTTGACACAAGTCTAAAGAAGATGGAATGGTGAATACCACAACACTTATTTGAAATTATCACACCATATGAACATGTTTCCTATGAAATTGATGACAAATAACCCTCTCCTAGACTACCATGGCATCCCAAAGACTCATGAAGATGATCAAGATACTATTCAAGTGATTACAAGTAGAAGTTGATTCTTTTTGAGTTGTTAATTTCTGACATGCCTGATGGGATATTATACTCATTCCTTTAAGAATTTTTGGTGTGTTATTTACTATATTAGCCTTTAGAGGTAGTTTATACAAACACCAATGGTGATTCCAAGTTTAATAAACTTTTTCTAGCATCTTAAGTACCTATTTAAAATAATTATTGATAATTTTCCTTATTTTTTGTTTAGCTCATGATGTTTAATGGCTGGATATGGAGGAAAGTTCTATTATACACATACTTATTAGTAGTATCATGACCCTAACTATCCTTATTTTGATCCATATTATTATTAACATTATTCCATTTTCCCGCCATATAGTTATAGATATCAGTATGAACAACCTCACTATTAGGAGTATTATCCCTCCTTCCCTTCCCAACAAGTAAAATTCTAACATCCTGACTAATCTTTTCAAGATACACCTAGTTCTCCCAATGAGTGGCATAAAATAAGAGGCTTAATTCAAACCATTGGTAGTGATTTATTGGATTTAAAGGAGAAACAATCTCAATGTAACCAATCTTATGAGCCTCCTACTACCCCATGTCAACCTTCTTGGACCACTCCTCCCATGTCAAGTTAAATCCAAGAATAAAGGAAGGTTGTAGAGGCTAAACCACGAAATTTATCAAGATTTCAAAGCTCCTCACCTCTTCCTCAATTTAAAATTTTCTATGAATATCAAAATATTGAAAGAGAGAAAAAGGTTGTGAGCACCAATCCTAGGAAGTTCTCAAGTTTTCGAAGTACTCCACCCACACCTCAAGTTTAAATCATAATTGAAGATGAAGGTATGTCAAACTTTGGTATGGTGGCTTCCAAGTGGAAAGAAGAAAACAAGAACACCTTAACCCAAGATTATTTCCCTCTTCATCAAGATCCCTTAGATGAGCCTATTGCTTCCAATATGCCAAGTTGGAAGAGTGACTCTTCAACCCCTAAACTCATTCAAAAGTATCCCATAAAGCCTTATGTTCCTACTCCACTAGTTGGACATTATTTCCCTCCAAAAATCTTTATTTTTGAAGGAGGGCATGTTATATGAAGAGTAGATGAGGAACATATAAGTGAAGAGAAGGAATTGTCAAGAGAGGGTAATGAAGGATTGAACACATGGCATATTTATTAAAATAACTACCCTAGTTATAAAATGCCTAATCCTTGTGACATTTAGGTGAAATAACCAAACTTGTAAGAAGAGAAACTTGGTGAAGTGGTAGTTCATGTCAAGCAAGGTCTAGTATCAATTATAAATGTGACTCAAGAGGTTTACAATGAATATGTAAAAGTGATGGATATAGTGAACAGTTGGATAGTCCTTAAAGTGATTCTAGTAGCTAAGATAAGGTAAAAATTCTAGAAGAACTCCCTTTATTCATTTCAAATGATGATCAAAATGAAGAAATACAATCTCATGAACATAGTCCTAAAAAAGAGGAGGCTACTCAGAGAAACCAAAATTTTCTTAAGTTAAGTCCAAATGTTTTTAGACCTAATGAAACCTGCATGTTTCATAGAGGAAGAGATTGATCAACTTGTAGAGAATGAGCTTGAAGAAGTCCAAGAAAAACTTATAGCAGTGATTAAAGTGGGAGTTCATGGTGAGCAAAAGAGACTTGATAATGCTTGTTAATAATTGTACCATGTTTTCATGAAATATGTTGAATATATAGGTACAATAACTTTGAAACAAGAAGAATCTGTTGTCTTTGATGAAATAGAAGATTAAAACAAGACTAAAGACACTAGTGGGAATATTAAGAATGTTAATGAGGCTATAAACCTTAAAGGAAATTATATCTTTCAAAAAGAACAAGAATAAGATCTTAGTGAAGATTGTCATAAATATTTTTAACATTTTCGAGACTTTGGATAACTTAGCAAGCCTATGTATCTTGGTGAAGGTAGTGATAATATGATTAACAAGTTTTAAGAGAGTGATCAAGAGAATACAAATCAAGGTATGTATACACATAATATTTTAGAACTTTTATCAATTACTGATGCTCTCTATATTTCAGGACCCCATTGAGTCTCAATCTCTCTGAGTACATGCATTAAGGGGTCCACTAAGATAGGATTGGGTAGACCATTGGTGCTTCACAATGTTTTTCCTTTTTACACTTTTTATCTACACACTTATCTCCTAAAAACCATTCCCCTAATATTTTTCTTCTCTCTTATACACTCTTCAAGTATTTTACCATCTTCATACCCCTTTTCCTAACATTAAATACCTTTTAAAAGTTTACATGATGAGTTCAATTGGGCTGACCTTATACTCTTATTGGTGAAACTCATTAAGGGTTGGCTGGCTAGCCCGTGACATAGTGAATTTTTGTTAATAATGATACTAGGTTAACTGAGTCAGCCCTATTGGTAAATATTTTTGGAAGGGCTTAGGCTTAAATCTACCTATATATAAAAGATAATTTTTTCATTATTTAGAGAAGATAATAATAAGTAAGATCTATTACATATCTACTTATCCACTATTCTACTTGAGGAACAAGCTTAGGGTTTCATACTTTTTTTGGAGATACAAATCTTATCTTATGGAGAAATATTTTGGTTAAATTGATAGGTTGTGTATCCTAGAGCTGATTTATCCTTATAATCCTTAAATACCACAAAAACCTCTTATAAATCACCTTATCCAAGGGAGATATTGAGGCTCAGTGGGTTTGACTTCAAAGGTAAGTATTCCTAACTTTATTCCTCCTTTGTAAGAGTAGACATATATGCATTTCTACTTCTCTTCCATACAGTAGGATTATATATACATTGATGTGAGTATATGTCATCTATACATGTTTAATTTTAATTTTTATTACCCTCACTTTGTAACACAAGCTTTGGTGAGGACTAGATTAGATTTCTTTGCTTTACTTGTTATTAGTTTAGTGAATATGAAAACATAGGACTTAGGGTTATTGCATAGTTTTACTTGACTAGAGGATTCAAAACCCTCCCTAATGATCTTATTATAGTAAGAGATCCCATAATTATCTCTAGTAGATACACATATTGGTCATGTTCTCAATTATCTAATGTATCGCCAATCAAAAGTGTAAGTATGATCTATCTTCTCTGAGCTAGTATTGATTCATATATCTGATGCATTTTTAATTATATAAATTCTAGTGAACCCAATGTGAATCTAACCTTTGTAGGTTTTATTTCACATTTTTTAATTTATTATTATTATTTTTATTATTTGTCTATATTCATGATACTAGGTCAATAGGGCTGATATAGTTTCTAACTTATGTGCATAGGTTTAACACACAATCACATTAAAAGGACTCTATTTTTTTATGTAAATCTTCATTAGATATAAGTTATTGGGTTGAATAGGTGGGAATAGTACTCTTATTCACTTCTAGACAAAAAACTATGTTGAAAAAGTCAACATAGTATTCTAGATAGCTTCTAGAAAACATACTAGGTTGACCAAACTAGTATAGTCATCTTGATAGGTTTTAGCAAATAGGGAATTGTAGAACTAGGTCGACCCAGTTGACATAGTTGATCGAGTTTGTAAATAACATTTAAGGCACTTCAACAATAAATTACACAATTGGTATCATCTTCCAACCTACCAAGGTTCCTTTCTCTCTCTCTTTCAATTTAGTTCTTCCTTATAGTTCTATTTTGAAACAATTAAAGTCTTTAAAATTGTAACCATACAACAAACTAGGTTGACATGGTCAACCTAGTTCTATATTTTGTCTTCTATCTAAAAGACTAGGTTGACCTAGTCAACTTAGTTATTAAAGACCCTATATTATGTAGTATAGTAGTGACATTTCTAACTCTATTCTATAATGATTACATACACTGTCATTTGAACCAACTCTATACTATGTTTCAAATTGGAAATTAACAACTATATTCTAGTAATTACTTCACATTTTTACTTTCAGTTGTTTGCATGCTTAGAATATTTCACATAGTCTAATTAGGTGGTTTTTCAATAAACCATTTAGTTTCATGATTTTTTTCTTTCTTTCACACACTACCATTTCACATAATTTCAAAACACATTTAAAGATTTATTTACTCAAGGCCTACCTACTTGGATTTCATCACCAAGGGGGAAGCCAACTTAGTTTTTTGGCCAAGTATAAACATGTGGTTAATGGTATATATGCAAAACACCTGAAACCCTTATCACTTTGGGATTATGAAGTGAAGAGGTAGGCCCCAATACCAAGCTAGTACCATTGCCAACACATATCCCTTTTAGCTTAAATATCTTAAAACCATCCATAGATTGCTTTCTAGTTCCCTAATGTCAACCAAATTCCATATAAAACATAAAATAACACTTTATAATAATCTAATAACATTCAAGATGACCACTTAGTTAGAATTTACTTTTTGGTTTACTACTTGCTCTTTGCTCATTATATGTTGAATTGTAAAAACTTGCATTGGCCAGTGTTAGTACAAGGTTTTGTATTATGTGCCTAAATTAGATCATTCTCATTGAGCCAAGTGATTATGTGTTTACTTCCATTTCTTATTTTCAAAGTATATTGTAATTTTTTCCTCTATTTAAAATACACTATCATTCTTTTTGACACAATCTCTTACAAATTATATATTTCCCCTACCTGTAATACTGAATCGACCTAGTCGACCTAGTATTCAGTTATTCCTCTTAGTTTACATTACTACATCGAACCTATCAACTTTGTATCCTTATTAGGTTTTTTATCCTAGGTTACAGTACTAAGTTGACCCTATTGACTTTGTATCCTTGTTAACTCAGTTTTTAGACCCCATTTCTAGTACTAGATCAACCCAGTCAACTTTGTATTCTTATTTGTTCTTTCTTATCTTATTACTTTTGCATCACATTTTCCTTACCTAATCCATCTCTTTCATCATGAAAATTTGATTTTAAGATGATTCTATGTTGAATTCAATGGATATGATGAGTCTCACCAACCCTAATAGGTTCTCCCATAAGTAGCTTATGGCTCTTATCCTAGATGAAAACAATGTTCATATATCCACTTGAAAAACAAACTATGGGACCACTCTTCATTATTATTCACTTTTAAATCCTCTCTTCTCACTTGAATATCAACTTGAATTAGAGTATACACTTGAAATTTTCTTCTTCATCACTAAGTTTCTTCAACATCGAGGAAAGGATCCTTCTACTATTTACAATCTCATGATCAGTGGTCAAGTTGAGGAACATCATTCAGTTTTTCCCACATTCTCACATGGATTTGGGGATACTAGCTTCTTATCTTCTTAGCCTCTTCCCTCTATTTTGACCCCTTCTCATACCATGACTTCTTTTTATTTGACTTCCTCTACCTCCATGCCTAGTATCTCTACTAACATGGTGGGTTCTACATCTAATGGGCCTCTTCTAAGACCCACTCTTATAAATTATTCCACTAGTGCATCATTTTATACCCATGGCACTCATTCCTCTAGTGTTATTCATTCTCATCCCTCTACTAGTCCATATTTTACCACACAAGCAAATTATACCACTAGTGCCTCATATTTATTCTCACGCTCCTACTAACACTAATAGTGATACCCAAGACACTACTACCAACTCCAATAATTTAAAAAATAATGAAACTCAAACCCATCAACTCATATTATAAACTCTTAATCAAATGAATGCTTTTAAATTTAACAATGCAAATCAAATGATGAAAATGTAAAATCACTTTATCCATCTTCAGACCCACCCTCAACAGATGCCATGGGGCATGTATAATCAAAATGTTCCCCCATCTCCTCTTCAATATTCCCATGGTAATATTATCACTCAACCCCCTCTTGTCAATAAGACAAATAAGAATATTCAAAATGAGCCTATTACATCTCAAATTGATACTATCGATATAGGAGGTATCACC
Source organism: Torreya grandis (assembly GCA_037957365.1). NCBI lineage: Eukaryota > Viridiplantae > Streptophyta > Pinopsida > Cupressales > Taxaceae > Torreya > Torreya grandis. The sequence goes on along the minus strand of JARHVA010000402.1, from coordinate 184,884 downwards.
CCTACCATTTCTTATAATGGGTCAACCAATCCTACACTTCACTTAAAAACATTTAAAATCTATATAAAGACTAGGTCCAATTAAATGCCTTTGTTGCTACCAAGATATTATCTAAAAATATCATGGGTGATTCTTTAGATTGGTACAACCAACTTAAATATCATTATATTACTAGTTTGGATGATTTAGTAAATGCTCTAGTGCAAGAGCTCCAAACTAGTGACCACCCTAGGAATACGTTGGCCCATTTTATAAATTATAAGCAACTTGAAACTAAAACTACACAAAATTTTGTTAAACAATGAAAGACCTTATCCAAAGAATGTGAACATGATATGGTAGATGATTTTTTTTACATCTCTTTACCAATGCTCTTTTCCCCAAGTTGTAATATCAGGTCCATACTCTCTCTCCTCATACTTTGGAGGAGGTTATTAACCAAACTAAGCATAAATATTTCCTTATGCATTATTTTGAGCCATCCTAACCTTCTCTGGGTACTCACATTTTATTTAATAACAAGAATCATCATGATAATAATGATGGTGTCACCAAATCTTATGATACCATTCACACTATTCAAGATGTTGTTCTAAACCAAACTTTAAAACAAACTTCCCCTCCTAACCATATAACCAATACTCATTTATATTAATCCAAAAACATAAATGTTCAAAAACCTTTATCCTTAGTGGAATTAAAAAAGTGTCTACCAAGGCCTCTCCCATGATAACTTGATCCCACTCATCTATGAAATCTTGGTATGACCTGATAAATTCTATTGGTTTCATGCTAGTTGGCATCATTCTCATGAGATCTATAGGCAACTTCATAATTTGGCTATGGATTTCCTTCTTGGTACTAATTTTGACCATGATTTTATCATTCATCAATGCCAACAAACCTATGACATTGAATTTAAAGCCCATTAAACATAAACTAAATCTCAAGATTTGAATTAGGCTAGTGCTCCTTTGGCCATTTATAAATATCCTCTTACATATCACCAAGATAACCAAGACAAGCCTACCCCTTCTACAAATAATGTTGAAATTATTCTTAACCCAACTCCTAAATATAATGTGCTTAATATGACTAATATGTGAAGGGTGGTTACTTTCATTGATACTCAACCCATATACACACATACATTGTTTTGCACATTTAATTTTATCCAAGATTATTCACCAACTCACTTAAATGAGTTGGGGAAAGATGACCTTATATCTTTTGATGAACCAATTCTAACATCTCCCTTAGATAACACTTCTCATACTATTTATACCATCCCTCTAGCTTCCTTAATTATCACCAATGATACTTAATCTTCTATCAACACTTGTTTTAAGATTTCTCATACCATGTCTACATCAACTACCCCACCTCCTCAAGATAATAAAAAAATTCATATGCCAATTAAACCTTATACCTCTTATCAACATACATTCACATATACTTCAATTCCTCCTTCTGAGGACCTCTTTTAACACTATGCACCTCTTTCCAATAGTCTTCTTATGGGTTATGATGATTGGGTTCTTATCATAGAACTCACTAACCTCCCATCCCAAATCCCATTTATTGAATTTATGAGAACCTCTCCATATCATCATAACCATATCATGTAACTTTTATTCAAGATGAACATATCGCATCCTCCCCTATCAAGATGTGAAGCCTATCCAGATCATAAGATAGCATTTTACAATAATGCAAAGAGATGTCCATAAATTTTGATGAAATAATGAAATCTTGTCTTTCCCTCAAATTCATAATTACTTCTATGATCCCCAATGATATTTTGATTCATGCAGATGATTCTCCTCTATTCATCAGTGTCCAAATTGGTGATTTCCAAGTCAAGAATGCCTTGATTGATGAGGGTTCCATCACCTATGTTTCCTCTCTTGATTTTATAAAAACCCTTAGATATTCTAAATGTAACCTTAAATCCACATGCAACACATGTCAAGGCTATGACCAAAAGTAAATTCTTCCTTTAGGTTGTGTGTGGCTCTCTACTATCATCCCACATGTCATTGTTCATGTGAAGGTGATGATCTTCAACTTTCCTCTATCTTATAAAATTATATTTGGTAGGCCATGAACTTAACATATGAGAACAATTGCCTCTTCCACTTGCCAATGCATTAAATTTCCTCATAATGGATCCATTTATAAGATTCAAGGTAGCACTAACCCTTGTACTTTTAAATAATTACAAGTCCATGGTGTATTCAAGATTCCTACCCTTGAACCCTTAACAAGCATTCCATTTCATGAATCTCATTGGTTTAACTTTCCTATCAATTCCACTTGAGGTTACAATGGTCATAATAAACACATTAGGAATATACCCCCTAAACTCTTATATTTTGATGATGATGACCTTGATGAGATCAATCTCAAGATTAAAACTTCTAATCTCCCACCTCATCTCATCTCTCATCTTCCTTCTTCTTTGCAACCTCATTCTTGTCAACTACTTTGTGATGACATCCTTGTTGTCTTTGAAAACTCAATATTCCATTCATCACACCACATTGAATGACAAGGTCATCCCTACCTATTCCATTAATATTCATAAACCTAATTACGATAATGGTTATACCTTAGATGATTTATTCTTAGGATTTTTAGTTCACGCTTGAGATGCTAAGATTATTCATTATCATTCCTCTTTGATTCAATATTTTAGTATATCTTCTTGTATTCTATCCTATATTTTTCCTAATTTTAGTATTTTTCCTCTTTATCACAAGGTAGAGATGGTGTAGACACCTCTAGTTTTTGAATAACCTTGTAGGAGTATGCTTATGGATCATTCAATGATTGGTTCCTATCACTTTGCTAGATACTATGACCCCTATAGCCTACTTATCCATGAGATGCTTGTAATTATCCTTCAACCTTCTATGGACCCTACCCCTCCCTTAGTAGACTTAAATTCAAATATTATTCCCACTCCCTCTATTACTAAGTATCTTCCTATTTTTGATCCTATTACTCCTTTAGTTGAGCCTTGTTCAATCTCTACACCAAACCCACATTCTCTTGGTGATGTTTTGATCCCTTTATCGTAGTTGGATCCCTTGCCTATCAAATGGGATGATCATCTTTATTGAGACATGCATAAAGTTACTAGTCATTGAACTAGAGATTTTTCCCTATACTAAGCTCCTTCAACTTCTATTACACCTTCTCCTGTAAGTACACCAACCAAGACTACTCATAGGCATATATGTTACTTCCATGACATAGATAACCATTCATCCATGCATTATTAAAAGTTGTGATTATATATCAACACCTTGCATCCCACCACTCCTTGGCCATAATCTAGGACTATACCTCCCTTAAAAGTATTAATTGAGTATCTTCCTAAGTATGGAGAGGTATATTGTCTCTAGCACCAATGTTTAACACATCACACAAATCATTATTGCATCCTTTAGTATCATCTTAAAGATCACATCCTAACCATTATTTCACCTTATAGCATTCCTCTCATAGTTCATTCTTGAAAGAAGGCTCCCCCTTATTCCCCAATGTTTCCACCTCATGTGGTCCCTTATCCACCTACTATTCCTTCACCCATGGACCTGTCCTCACCCATGGATCATTTTACACTCATGAGTCCTTCACCCATGGCACCTTCCCCACTAATGACCCCTTCATCTCTCATAGAAACCACTCCCATGCATTTTCCTAAGCATCCATGGCATGAAAATACATTATTAGCATGATCCTTCAAACATTCCTACATTTTCCATCAAGGAGATTCAATTTGAAGTGTTCTCTCAACTTTCATTGAAGATCAATGAGACATTAGTTGCAATTTGTATTCAACTTCATAGAGACCTATCAAATGTTATGGATAATGTGTGTGGAAAAATATATCAGTACTTATGAACACACACATGGTGTTATTAAATTTTCATTTGGATTGGGTGTGTGCTCCAAATCTACATTTATCTATTTTATATCATTTAATATTGTATCAAATTATTATCTATCTTACATGGTGACTTTGGTTTCACACTTTATATTTTTTATGATGTGATTATGTTCTCTTATGGACTTATTTTTTATCATTACATTATTTTCTTCTTGATTTCATTTTTTATGATTCCCCTTTTATTTTTCATGATTATTTTCTATCTTATCTTTATAAACATGGATGATAGTTATTGTGACTTGGTTATATGAACCTTGCTCCCTTTAGTCATTACTTATTTATGATGTGATCAATTAGCAAACAATTCATCTCATTATAATCTCCTTTTACCAATCCACTTTAGATCTCCTTTCATTTTCCTTTATTCCCTTTTAGATACTAAGCATACACATGGTTGAGACTTGAGATAACATGCCAGTTCATAGTTAAGCCTAAGTGTTCTCGTCAATCTTATCTTTGTATACTTATCTTCCTTTACCCAAATCTTAAAGCTCATTCATGCCTATCACTCTATCTTTCATGATTTGTCATTCTAAGTCCATATGGAGGAGGAATCTTAAAATCCATAAAATCATTCAAAATCTAAAACATTTAATAAAAGGTAATGATTAAAAAAGGCAACATTTAAAATTCTCAAAAGCCAAATCACACTAAAAGATGTGATTCTAAGGACATATCCTTTTTATAATATAAGCTTAAACTCCATAGTTGGCATCAAAATAGATCCAAGGTCCATTGGGGTGTAGTATGCCATTATATTACAAAAGGAGAATAAAAAAATATTTTAGTGCTACCTACTTTCTCACACAAGTATCCAATTTTCATAGTAGACTAACAGATCTATAAGGGGTCCTAAAGAACAAAGAACATGTCATGGGAAGGTAGGTCCATTTTAATTTTATTGTTTAAAACTACTTGATTTGATCTTAGTAGCACACTTATTTGCCTACACAACTTTGTGTTGATAGTGAATAGGTATCCTCTGTATATTGATGGTCATTAGTCACTCAGTGTCTTTTCATATCCTTAGCATGTCTCATGTATCATAATGTATTCTCATAAGACATATATGTTATGATTTTTACATTACATTTTTTCACTCCTTACAACCCTAATATTTCCTCTTGATAAATATTGTTTTATGCATTGATAACTCCCCTAGGGATTCTATTTGTGAGTTACATTGTAAGACCATGGATATGACCTAATCTTCCTCACAAATTACCAAATTTTCCCATTACCATTTCAAACATCCCCTTTTACCATGTTTTCACATTATTTACACCTTATTGGTTTTTTCTTTATGAGTTATAGTGTAAGACCATGGATAGGACATGGGCTTCCTCAAAAAAACTTCCAATATCTAAGTCACAACCAAAATTACCTATGTCAAATATGAGATAAGATGTGATTGATTTTGAATTACAAGTCATTAACATGATTCCCATATTGACTTAGTATGTTTTATTATTACTTCATTATCTTTCAATTTTATCTTCCTATTTTTTGATTGCATGTTAGAGTCCAACCATTTTTCTTGAAATTTTCATACTACCCAACTTAAAATAGTGTGATTAATTTAAGACCATTTTGGCAATTTTATCTCTTTTATACTTCCTAAAGTGATTTAGTATGATTGATTGACTTAATTGATTTATTTTTATACCATTTTTATTTTATGTGTTTTCCATTTTATTACATCATTTTCATACTTTCTAGATTTAGTGTGACTTGTTATATTTTGGTGCCATCTTTTATGATGGTTTTAAAAAAACTTTTACCCTCTTGTTTACCACTCTTTGGTTTCTTATACTTAGTCATTTCTTGCTATTACACTTTTAAAAATGTGAAATAGTGTGAATTACATTTTTTTTTTAATTAATTATACTTTTCCAAGTCCTTTTTCACCTATTTCTTTTTATCCATGCATGTGTCTGATGAGGCCAGGATATGCCCAATAAATGTATAATAAATGACCTCATCTTACTCTCTCTTTCTATTAAGTTTTATTGCATTTTGTAACTTTTATTTTTATTTGAGATGACTTAGGATGTGACTATCCATCTTTTGTTGATTGTGATTCTAACGTTTTAAAAGACCTATAATTCCTAACAAGTGTGTTGGAAAATTCTAGTTTTGCAATAAAATAGGGCATCATCAAGCTAAAGAAAAAATATGAAGTGGATTGCATGTTTTTTGAAGCATTGGACTCAATTCAAGTTAGTTCCAAAACCTATAGACTCTATTCCAGAACCATCATAGTTAGTTCCAGAACTCCACCATACTATTCAAAGTTGTCACATTTTTGGACTTAGCTTTGGAAATCTATATTTAGCTCCTATTCTCCTATAGATAAGCTCTAGAAATTTTGTGGCTAGATATGGAACTGATAAGGATCTATTCCAAATGGCTGATGATCTATCAGATCAATGATCCCATTAAATCAAGAATAGATTCTCAATTTTTGAACTTGAAGAATCAAGACATTTATCACACAGCTAGACATCTAGCCACATCTTGATTCAACATCTATTCTAGGCACAATTCAATTCCATCATATCTATGAAATAGTTACAACCATCAAATCATCTATATATACAGACCTAGGAATTTAGTAAAAAGAGATATAGATATAGAATATAGAAGATAGAGAAAATAATTGAAGAATAGAGAGATAAAGGATAGATTAGTACATTTTTAATACAAAACATTTTATCAATGAAATAGCCATTTCTATTTTGAAAGAAAATTAAATTGTTCAAATCTTGTTTTAGGCAGAGCAAGGGCCCACTCCTCCAAAGAACCAAGATCTTCATTTTTGTCAGTATTTATATTTCTATTCATAAAAGTAAATAGGTAACTCGATTAAATTTATAAATGCTTCCAACTTATTAACTTTAAGATTTGTTGTAAATTTTTTCCTACAGGCATTTTGGATTAAATTTTCATTTTTTCAATGTGTGTTTGTTTCCAATAACCTATTTCATTTCTACAATGTGTGTTTGTTTCTAGCAATCTATTCCATTTCTGCAATGTATGTTTATTTCCAGTAATCAATTTCATTTCTGCAACATGTGTTTATTTCCAGTAATCTATTTCATTTCTATAATTTATGTTTATTTTTGGTAGATTTGCATAGTTTTATTCCAATAAGGTTTTAACTAAGAAATCCTTAAGACATTAACCCCCCCAAAAAAAATAAAATAAAATACAAATACCTCCATTCAATTACTAAATCGCTATGATTCTTCTTGTTGTATATAGCTTTAGACACAACCCTGGTTAAATATGACATCAACAAAAATTTGATTAAATGAAGGGGATGATGACACCCATCATTTTGGCACTATTGCTGGGAAACACTAGTTGGAATTTTCTAATTAGGTGTCAACAAGAGCAACAATCATTCATTTAGTAATTAAATAAATTTTCCCTAATTTATGAGTAGACCATGAGATTCCAAGGGTAGATTTCTCCCCAAAATATCTGAACAAGAATTTCCATCATCCTCTAGTTTAAGAAAGAATGTTGAGCAAGAATTAGAGGCACCATTATCTCCTATAAGACAAGAAGCAAGATTTCCATCTTTAGAATTTTTGGATTAGTCACCAAAACCAAGTAAAACCTTAGGGAGGAGGATTATTTCTCAAGATCCATTGAGAGAAATTTTTGATTCTCAATTGAGTAGTCAACCCCCTACTCCTGAATTTTCACCATCCCTAAAATAGACCACATACCACATTGATTGGGAGAATGGATTATAAAATACTAGAGAGATAGCACGAGAAGCTAGAAGAGAACCTGAGAGAACCTTTACCTATCCCATTCAGATTGAGGATGATGAAACCACTATGAAAAAAATTTCACCTACACACTTTCCCACATTTAGAGGAATGTTATCTGAGGATCCTGACCAATTTATATTTGAGTGTAAAGTACTATGTCAGACTTATGATTACAAGACAGATAATCAAAAATTGAATTTGTTTCCATCTATCCTGAAGGATGTAGCAATGAGGTGGTTTATGGGATTAACATCTAATTCTATTACCAATTGGAAACAAATGGAAACTGTCTTCCTAGACAAATATCAATATTATTATAGAGGATGAAATCAAAAGGAATAATTTTTCAAAATCAAATAGGAAGAAGATGAAAATATAGAAGATTATTTGGATAGATTCCTCTTTGTGAGTAAAAGATGTGGATTTGTACTTCAAGAATATTTAAATAAAACCATTTTTCTCAAAGGTCTAGATGATAAATCTATGGAAACCTTGATTTAATTGGTGGAGGAAACATTGCTCAATTAAGAATGGATAAAATCATAGAAATTTGTAGAAACTATTCAAGAACAAGGGGTGGACCTAGAAAAGGGAAAATGGTTAAAAATTTGAATCCATATATTAACAAATTGATGGATGAATTGGCAAACTTTAAAATATACATATTAGTTCAATTAACCTTCACCATATATGGATTTTAAGCTAAAATAAATTCCCAACTTAAACCATTAGCCATGTATTGTCCTAGATTCAGGAAGAAGCATGCAATAAGGGAATGTCCTTTAGATAAAATAGAAGTATGTCTTGTCTATGAATCTAAAGAACATGACACTCATGCTTTTTCTCTTCTTTCACTTATAAAAAATCAGCTCAAACAAGCCAATACATCATCCACCATAGAAGAATTAAATTTTGTTTAGAGACAACCTAACCAAGGATAGTTTATGCCAAGACTAGCTCCTAATCCCTGGATGATGCCATGGGTAGATCAAATAGTATCAAAAATTTGGGGATAGCCACCTTGGGCCCCTTAACCCACATGGCATCCTTAGGATTGGGCAAGGCAATCTTGGTATACTCAAGGACATCATCAACCTTGGGCTAGTTAAGGAATTTTTTATGCTTGGCTACAACCTAATGGAGCCCTAGCAATTATGTGTAAGGAAAAACATATCCAAATCAGAACCAATAAGCCATAATGGGACCTCTAGCATAAAATACATAGATTAAAAACATAGTCCAAACCCAAATGCCAACACAACTAGTAGCAAATCTAAGAAACAAATAAATAACTCCTGTATACGAAATATAACCAAAAAAATTAGTTGATTTAAATACAATGGATTGTAAAAACATTCAAACTAGATCTGGCAAAATAGTTAGCAGTCCACCTATTATAATTACTGAGATGATAGAAGAAGCTAAAACCCTTAGCATAGTTACACCTAAGGAAGATGACAAAGAAAAAGATAAGGAACCAAAAAGAAATTCTACTAAGATTCCATTTCCAGAAAGACTTAAAGAAACCATAGAACTTAAGGAATCCGAATTGGTTCAAGAACTAAGAAGATTGAATATTGAAATATCATTACTACAAGAAATTAAAGATATTCCAGAGTTGAACAAGTTAATTAAATTATTATGTTTTTAAAAACTTGGAAGAAAGAAGTAGTACCCCAAGACTATTCAGGTAGATGGGAAACTTGCTGATTTATTAGCAAGAAAACTCCTACTACCTAAATATGGAGATCCTAGAAGCCCTGTTATTTTTGTTTCTATAGGGAATAAGGATATACATAACATTTTGATTGATTTGGGTGTAGTTATCAATGTAATGAAAATGGACACTTTGAAAACATTACCATCAATAGGTATACAACCTATTGCAGATGGCAGATTAGTCTGTAGCAAAACTATGAGTTATTGAAGATGTGGAAGTAATGGTGGAATCATGGGAATATCTAGTTGACTTCCTTATATTACAACCAAAACGTAAAACACTTGGTTATCCCATTATTTTGGGGAGACCCTGGTTAGCTATAGTTATTGCCTTAATTGATTGCAGGTTAGGTGATATGACTTTTTCAAATGGTAAGAATTATAAGAAAATTTCATTATAACCATCTACATGACCTTTTATTGATAATCAAGAAAAATTATGGGTTGATAATCCTAATATTAATGAGCAAAATCTATCTTCTTTGGCTATGATAACATTATAAGATCATGTACAAGAAATAGATAATATGGGTAATCCTTCATTAAATGAACATCAATCGTCATTGGAGCAGTCAAGATTAGTTTTAAAACCATCACAGTTAGTTCCAAAACCATCACAATTAGTTTTGGAACCATCACAGTTAGTTCCAAAACCACACTAATTCTCCACAAGTGAAGATAACTTCACTCTGGAGGAATGTGATTTCTCTTAGGGACAAGGATCTGTAGCATCAGCTTTACAGACATCAGGAGATGGTGAAGAATTTTTGGAAAACAACAGTAATGAGGAGTTTGACCTATAATAAGATAAGTATCATAACTCTTCATGTTTTCCTTTGTCCAACATTCTACCTCTAGAAACTTTCATAGATGTTGCTACATATCATATATTGTTACCACATGCCTATCCACTAAACACCTTAATAGAACCCTTTCAACAAATTAGTTCATCATATCCTAGAACCAAACATGTTGAGATTTAACTAGGAAATTTTTTGAATATTAATAGCTAGTTAAAAAATGATGAAGAAGTCAAACTGTTTGATGTTTAAAAGGATCATACTAAAGCATTTGCTTGGGACTATAGAGATGTGAAGGGAATTCATCCAAGTATCTACAACCATCACATTTATACTAAAAATATTAGACCAGTTAGGCAACCTCAGAGAAGGATTAATCTAGCCTTAAGAGATATAGTCAAACAAGAAATTGAAAAACTATCACAAGTAGGTTTATCTACCCTATCTCAGATAGCCAGTGGGTGTCTCCTCTTGTAATTGTCCCTAAAAATAATGGAAAATGGAGAATTTGTGTTGACTATAGGGAACTAAACAAAGCCACCCTAAGAGATTATTTTCCCTTACCATTCATAGATCAAGTCTTAAACAACCTTTCAGGTAAATAGTACTTTTCCTTCTTTGATGGATTTAGTGGATACAATCAAATCAAAATTGCTATTGAGGATCAGGACAAAACTACATTTACTTGTCCATGGAGTACCTTTACTTACATGGTATTTCCATTTGGACTATGTAATGCTCCAACAACCTTTCAAAGAGCTATAGTAGAAATTTTTGTAGACCTAATAAATGACTATGTGGAGGTATACATGGATGACTTTACTGTGTATGGAGATACATTTGATGATGCCTTAAAAAATTTGGATAGAGTATTAATAAGATGCAAACAACATCACTTGTCTCATAGTCATGAGAAATGTTTGATGATGGTTGATGAAGGGATCATACTAGGGCACCATATTTCAAAAAGAGGAATTCAAGTTGACCAAAACAAAATCAAGATTATTTCAGACTTGCCTATTCCTCAAACTCCCACAGATATCAAATCATTCTTAGGACATGCTGGATACTATAGGCATTTATCAAGAATTTTAGTGAAATTGCTACCCCCATGTTTAAATTGCTTACCAAGGACTGTGAATTTCTTTGGGATGAATAGTGTCAACATGCTTTTGAAGAAATTAAAGAGAAATTAGTAACTACCCCAATATTGCAAGGAACTAATTGGGAGAAACCTTTTACATCCAAAGTGATGCCTCAAATACCTCAATTGGTGCAGTTTTGGGATAGAGAGATGAAGAAGGAAGAATGTATGCTATTTACTATCTCATTAAAAATCGTACTCCCATTGAAATAAATTACACTACCACTGAAAAATAATTTCTAGTTGTGATCTATGCAATCAATATTTTTAAACATTACATTATAGGGTACAAAATATTTGTACATATAGATCACTCAGCAATTAAATATTTAATGAACAAACCAGTGGTTAGAGGTAGAATAATTAGATGGTCATTACTTCTACAAGAATTTGATATTACCATTGTGGAAAATCCAAGCAAATCTAATGTGGTGGCTGATTTCTTGTCAAGATTGACCAGTACAAGGGAGCAAGATCCAGTCAAGGATAACTTTATAGATGAACAATTATTTGTTATTTCAGCTAACACACCATGGTTTGCTAATATGGAAATTATCTTGCAATAGGGAAGTTTCCTCCTTCTTTCATTAAAAATAAAATAAAATAAAAAACCAAAACTAGTACACAATTCAAATGGTTAAATGGAATGCTATTTAAATGTGGTCCTGATTTAGTTTTACGTAGGTGTGTAAGAGAAGATGAAAATTTTGACATCCTCCAGGCATGTCATGATGAACCAAGTAGAGGACACTATTTAGTGAAAAGAATAACTAACAAGATACTTGGCACTGGTTACTATTGGACATCTCTATATAAAGATGTGAAGAGATATATCAGGTGGTGTGATCCTTGTCAAAGGATGGGACAACCAACCATTACCAATGAAATGCCTCTGCAACCACAAGTAGTGATTGAACCATTTGAGAGTTGGGGATTGGATTTTGTTGGACCTTTTAATCCTCCTTCACAAGGAAAAGAGCACATTCTTGTGTGTACTGATTATGTAACAAAATGGGTAAAAGTTTAGGCTTTAACAAATGCCACTAAAGAAGTAGTACCTAATTTCCTTTAGCACAGAATTATGGTAAAGTTTGGAGCACCAAGAAGCTTAGTTTCAGAACAGGGACCACAATTTATGTCCAATATGATTCAGACCTTCACAATGTATTATTAGATCAATCATAGGAAGTCATCTCCCTATCACCTACAAGTAAATGGACAAGTTGAAGTAACAAATAGAGAATTATAAAACATCCTCACTAAAATAGTTGAAGCTAAAAGAAGAGATTGTGTAAAAAGACTACCTGAAGTTGTCTGGGCTTACAATACAACTTGGAAAACCACAATAGGGTTTTCACCATATGAGTTAGTCTATGGGAAAAAAATCTTGTTGCATATTGAGTTTGAACTATAGACATTGAGGACAATAGCTAAGGTGGGAATTGAATTGGATGTAGCTCAAAAGGAGTGAATCCTTTAACTCAATGAATTAGATGAATTCAGAATGGAAGCACTTCACCAGATAGAGATAATTTAAGGTCAAAGGAAGCAATGGCATTATTCATATATCAAGGAAAGACAATTCAAAGTATGAGACTAGGCATTGCTTTGATTCTAAGTACCAAAAATTCAAAGGTAAATTAAGAACCAGATGGTTGGGACCTTATCAAATCAAGCAGATATTTGACAATGGTTCTATCTAGTTACTTCTCATTGATGGAAGTAGATAATTTCTCTTGGTTAATGGACACAAGCTAAAATTTTATAGGAAGCCTCCTAATAAGGATGAATTCTTGAAGTAGATTGAAGCAAAATAATAATTTGATCATATGGAAGAACCCAGTTCTTCCAAAATGATCAAATAATCAGATGAAAAGACCCAGAATAAAGGAAAGAGAATGAAAACCAATAAATGGCATTCTCTTCCCAAAAAATAAAATAAAAATAAAGGGAAGAGAATGAAAACCAATACATGGCATTCTCTTCCCCCCTAAAATAAAAAATAAAAAATCAGAGATCAATTGAAAATCAGTGATGGTGGTTGATCTTCTCAAATAAATGGCTAATTCAAATAAAACTTTTTTGAATTCTAACTATTTTCTAACCATTTTTAGGGATGATGTCAGCATGATGGAGGGATTACATCATCAAGGATGGTAATTATGTTTTTAACTTGTTAAAGGTTAAATGGAAAGTTTGCATGTGTGATTAGACTTGATTTAGAAAGATTAGTATGATGAGTCATCTATTATACACCATGGTAAAATGTATAAAATCATGAGAAGGATATTGATGATGGAATGAGCTGGTGGATAACCATAACGAATCATTATTATGATTGAAGCAACTTAATTTGATAGTTTTGCAGCTGAGTATAGTAGTTCCATAGCTGAGTACAGTAATTCCACAACTGAATTCACCAAATCAGCAACTGAATCCGCTAGTTCTACAGCCAAAATCATCAGTTCTACCGATACGAAAAGTAATTTTTAGCTAACCTATGAAAGATTCAAAGAAGAATGAATCATGGGAATAAGGAGGGTCAAAACCAGAAAATGATACCCAAATCCTTGTAGAATTAACAAGCCAGTTCACAGCCAAGAATGAGGAATTAGCAGAAATTAAAAGGCAACTAATGGAGGACTCAGTGAAATCAAAGCATCCAATACAGACTTGAAAGGCAAACTAGCAGAAGAAGAGAAAGCAAGGAAGGAATGGGAAGACAAATTTTATGAGGAAAATGATAAGTATAAATGCCTTGTGAAAATACAAATAGTTTTTATGATGAGTGAGAAGTTGCTTGTGTGCAGAAGACCTCTTATTTATAGCATATTTTTAGAGGAAAAATTCATTCACTAGCTGTTTCTATTCAAATTTTGCTTTTTCAGATTCAAGAGAGAGAAGAAACTAAAGAGATAATGGACAAGGCATGTGAAGTACCTGGATGAAGATCGTGCATCGTAATCCAGACGTTTGTGAGCACCCCTCTTTGGCTGTGGAGGAATGACACCTGCAAAGAAGAAAACTTGGACAAGAAAATGTTAGATGGATAGGCGGTGGGTTGCGAAGCGAAAGCTTGTTCCCAGAAGTATGAGAACTTCCTTAAGGGAGGTCAACCCACTATTTTAATAAAAGATAAATGACTAATAAATGATAGAATGCTAAAATAGACTGAAATGATAGCAAACTGAAAGAGAAAAGGAAGCAAAGGCTTACCTAGAAGAAGCTGTCAAACTGGTCACAGTCGCCGGCGTCGGTGGTCAAAGGTGCCGATGTCGGTTATGTGGCCGACGTCGGTTAGGGTAATGACTAGCATCGGTCGGGGCAATGGCCTCTAGACGGGTCTGGTCAGGGTCTTGGTCAAGGCTTAGTCTGTCTCTGTTTGAGGGCTCTGTGGACGAAGGTCTGAGTCTGCTCTGGGTCTGGTTTGAGGATGGTCTTAGTCAGTTAGGGGGTCAAAAGGATAAAGAGGGACAGAGAGATAGAGGAAGCCAATCTAGGAGATAGGAATCTGGGTTTGGGTGACAGTCAGGTCTGGGGGTGTGCTAAATCTAGTTTAAAAGCAGATGACTAGAAAGCATAAAGAAAACAAATAGAGTACTTACCTGTGCCCTGCTGAAGAAGGTGTTGATCTTGTTGTTGATGATGCCAGATGTGAAACCTATTGCTGATGAAGGATACCTATTGTTCACTTGCAGAAGCTTGCTGTGTACCTGAGGGAGAGAGTCAGATTGATTGGCAGAGAGGTTAAGTGAAAGGACGGATACAAGGGTCTGATGCAAAGATTGAAGAGTCGGGATGCCAGAGAGAGAGACGCAGAGAGCCAAGAGGAGGAGATAACAGTGAAGAAGCCATTATGAAGGGTGCCGACGCCGGCAATATCACCAACGTCGGTCGATGGTTGACCGACGTCGGTGGTTAAAAGGCCGGAGAAAGGCTAAAAATAGCCTTTCATCCATTTCCCAACTGTCGGGTCAAATGAATGCGAGGATGAAATGGTCGACGGGGGTTAAATGGGTGAGTGAAGAGATTGGAATGGGAGTCTAAGGCATTAAATGGCCATGTGGGGAATAAAAGGGATCCAAGGAAGGTATCCTAGGATGGCGAGGTGGCAAGGAGAAGGAAAATGGTCTTATTTAATTAAAAATAGATGATTATTTTCAATTAATAAGACCTAGGTAGGTTAGGGATAGTCGAAGTGGCAAGGGACCAAGGGGAGAGAGGAAGACAAAGGGTTAGACACTTTTTAGGTGTCTACACTAGCAGTTGGTAAGGATAGCATGTGGCCTTCCACATGAAATAAAAGATGATGCTAATTTCTCAGCTGCCTACTCCTTAGCTAATATAGATCATAAAAACCTTCTTTGTGAATTTTACCTCTACAATTTTATGCTAGAAAGAAATACAAGTTTTATGATCAATTTTATGTAGGAGAAAGCCAATTTAATGCATTTTTTTCTATTCTTCAAAATTAGATTGCATGGAAAGAAAGGGAGTTAGAGCATTGGTCAACGACTAGTTCATTCGGTCTCTATATGAGAATTCATTATGGTAATCCACTCACCTTTGCTACATATTTCCAATCCCATGCATTTAATGATAAATTTAAGGGACCTTATCTTTTCAATTTACAACAAAACATGGATGTCTTCACCTCTTATGAAAGGGCAAATTTTGATAATATCTATGATGCATGTTTGAAAAGATGGGAGTTTCTCTTGGTGGCATTGAAAAGAAGGGAAGTAATATCCCCTTCAAATTTTATTTGGAGTTTAGAAAGGGTAAAATATTTATGCACAATAATTCCCTAGATTAATGAAACTCCCTTGAGCATATGGATAAGAATGCAGATAAGGCCACCTCTACTTCTCACCCCCATATCTCCTTGGCAAAATAGAGAACCTCAACATCCCACTCAATTTTAGGAATGGAAAAGAAAATTAGAAGTAGGAGAAGGGTATAGTACTTCTGAATCAAAGCATTGTGATATTTAGTTCCAACCATTTGATCTAAGCAATCAAATGGAATGCAGGATATACAATCCCAAATTTGAAGAGTGAAGTTTGTAAAGGGACATACAAACAAGTAAGTATGGGGGAAGTGATGAGGCTAGGATATGCCCAATAAATGTATAATAAATGACCTCATCTTACTCTCTCTTTCTATTAAGTTTGATTGCATTTTGTAACTTTTATTTTGATCTGAGATGACTTAGGATGTGATTATCCATTTTTTTATTGTGATTCTAACATTTTAAAAGACCTATAATTCCTAACAAGTGTGTTGGAAAATTTTAGTTTTGCAATAAAACAAGTCATCATCAGGCTAAAGAACAAATATGAAGTGGATTGCATGTTTTTGGAAGCATTAGACTCAATTTAGGTTAGTTCCAAAACCTACAGAATCTATTCTAGAACCATCACAGTTAGTTCCAAAACTCCACCATACTATTTCAAGTTGTCACATTTTTAGACTTAGCTCTAGAAATCTATATTTAGCTTTGATACTCCTATAAATAAGCTCTGGAACTTTTGCAGCTAGATATGAAATTGATAAGGATCTATTCCAAATGGTCGACGATCTGTCAGATCAATGATCCCATTAAATCAGGAACAGATTCTTGATTTTTTGAACTTGCAAAAACAAGACATTTATCACACAGTTAGACATCTAGCCACATCTTAATTTAGAATCTATTCTGGGCATGATTCAGTTCCATCGTATCTATGAAATAGTTTACAACCATCAAATCATCTATATATACAGACCTAGGAATTTAGTAAAAAGAGATATAGATATAGAATATAGAAGATAGAGAAAATCATTGAAGAATAGAGAGATAAAGGATATATTAGTACATTTTTAATATAGAACATTTTATTAATGAAATAGCCATTTTTGTTTTGAAAGTAAATTAAATTGTGCAAATCCTATTCTAGGTGGAGCAAGGGCCCACTCCTCCAAAGAACCAGGATCTTCATTTTTGTCGGTATTTATATTTCTATTTGTAAAAGGAAATAGGTAACTATGTTAAATTAATAAATGCTTCCAACTTCTTATTATAAATTTGTTCTTGCAGATGTTTTAGATTAAATTTTCATTTTTGCAATGTGTGTTTGTTTCTAGCAACCTATTTCATTTTTGCAACGTGTTTGTTTCCAGTGATCTATTTTATTTTTGCAATGTGTTTTTGTTTCCAGTAATCAATTTCATTTCTACAACGTGTGTTTATTTCCAGCAATCTATTTTATTTTTGTAATGTGTGTTTATTTGTGATAGATTTGCATAGTTTGATTCCAATAAGGTTTTAACCAAGAAATCCTTAAGACATTAAAACCCCCTAAAAAGAAAAAAATAAAATACAAATACCTCCATTCAATTACTAAATTGCTATGATTCTTCTTATTGCATCTATATTTAGACACAACCCTGGTTAAATATGACATGAACAAAAAGTTGATTAAATGAAGGGTATGATGACACCCATCAGTGTCCTACATAATTCTAGAAAAGAAAACACAACACTTATATTTGTTATATCATATACAACAAAAGAAAAAAACATCTAATAAAAATAAATATATCCATGTATCCACAACCAAAACTATAATACAAACACATAAGATCAACATCCAACTTTAAAAATGAGATCTCTCTCTCTCTCTCTCTCTCTCTATATATATATATATATATATATATATATATATATATATATATCATGTGTTTTTGATACAAAGTATAAAAATACATTGCTCTAACTCTAAGTTTGGGCTCTATCATGTCTATCTTGTGGCCTAGCCACACTGCCCATAGATGCCTCAAAAATTCACCTCTAAATAATATGTTTTAAAGAAGATGTACAAGATCTCAAGCCTACTACTTATCTAATCTAAATAGTAGTATCCAAATGCATGGATCTCTTTTGAGCTAAGGCCTTCCATGCTTATGCTTATTCTACTTGCACCCCTATTGGTGGTTATGTCCCATCTCTACATGCATGTAGTCACCTCATGACCTCTCCTAATAATTTGAACAAGCTTTCCTAAGCTAGGACAGATGGTGCCATGAGATCATCCAATATGGTAAGGTCATATGGTGTCAACACCTCATCCAGGATATCATGGAGTGTTCCCCTCACCAGGGATCCCCATCTCATCTCCTCACCATCTTGACTCTTTCATATTTTTTTAGGTCTCTCAGAGATTTATTTTTCTCTTAGAATAAGTCAAACAATAGAAAATGACTTTTTTTCACCTTATTTAAAGTTACTATTCATAATTATTTACCTTTCAAATTTATACCATCAAATTCCTTGTTTTGATCATATCTTTGATTTTACTAAATTATTTTTCAAAATGTAAAAATTTATGGAATCATGACATCATAGAGAATATTTTCCACTACTATATTCCTATATTCAAAAAAATTGATTTTTCACTCTTTTTTACACTAATCTCTACATGTTCGCCTAATGTTCCTCACATTGGATGCCTTCTAATATCTCATAGTCTCCTTCTTTATCAACAACACTAAGATAAGTAAATGTATCTATTTTTTAATTATATCATTTCCTTTATCTTATTTACTCCTTATTTTATTTTACTTAGCATCAACATTATGTGTCATCATGTTCTATTCCTAAATCACCTTCCCACGTTACACTCATGTGACACATGATGAACTCTGAGTGGGGAATATGTATACACATAATATTTTCAAACTTTTATCTATTATTAATGTTCTCTATCTTGTAGGAACCTATTGAGTCTCAATATCTCTTAGTGTATGTCTTAAGGGGTACACCAAAAAAGGGGTGGATAGACCATTGGTGCTTCATAGAATTGTTACCCCTTTTTCCACTTATTATCTACACACTTATCTCCTAAAAACCATTCCCCTAAGATTGTTATTATATTTTATACACTCCTCCAGTATTTTACCACCTTTTATACCCTTTTCCTAACCTAAAACCCCTTTAAAAAATTTACATGACTAGGTCAACCTTATAATTTTATTGGTGAAACTCATTTAGGGTCTAGGTCTGCTCTTAGATGACCTAGCATGTGACCTAGTGAGTTTTTGTCAATAATTATACTAGGTCAACTAGGTCAACCCTCTTAATGTAAACATTCAGAAGGGATTAGGGTTAAATATTCTTATATATACAAGATTATTTCACTATTATTTAGAAAAGAGAATAAGAATTAAGAGCTAGTGCACATCTACATATCCACCATTTTACTTGAAGAGCAAGATTAGGGTTTCATACTTTCTTTGGAGAGACATATCTTATCTTGTGGAAAAGTCTTTTAGATGCATTGATAGGTTATGTATCCTATATCTGATTTATCCTTGTCATCCTTACATACCATAACAACCTCTTATGAAGCACCTTGGCCAAGGGAAAGGTTGAGGCTTGACAAGTTCATATTCAAAGGTAAGTATTCCTAACTTTGTTCTTCCTTTGTAAGGGTAGATAGATATGCATTATTAATTCTCTTCCATGCATTAGGATTTTGTATACATTGATGTGAGTATATATATTCTATGCATGTTTAATTTTAGTGTTTATTACCCCCACTTTATGCCAAAATCTTTGATGAGCACTAGATTATATTTATTTACTTTACTTGTTATTAGTTTAGTGAATATGAAAACATAGGACTTAGTTACGATTATTACATAGTTTTTATTGATTAGAGGATTTGAAACCCTCCCTATTGGTCTTATTATATTGAAATATCCCCTAATTGGGTCTACTAGATCCACACATTAGTCATGTTCCTGATTATATAATGTATCCCCAATCAGAAGTGTAAGTAGGATCTATCTTCTTCAAGCTAGGATTGATTCATAGATTTGTTGCATTTCTAGTTTGCATATAAGGTATGTCCTTATAAGGTCCTAATGAAGATAGATAAAATTTTATGGAGATCCTTAAATAGCTTAAACAACTTACAATAATGAATAAACATGATGACATCTATTAAAGGGACATAGAAAATCAAAAACAACATATCAATGAACCATTGGAGACTAAGGTTGCAACTACCTCTAAAAATCAAAAGGTGATCAAATTAACAAGATATCTCATTGATGAAGAGTATCATGAAGTAAGATTTGAATTTTAAGAAGATTTTTTTTCCATTTGGGACATGTTTGCCTTAGTTGATTCAATTGGATAGAAGTTAAGGATATTGAAAAGTAAGGAGGAAGTTGATCTAATAAAAAGGATGATGCCCAAACAATAGATTGCTTCTCATCACCTCTATCCACCACATGAAGGAGACATGAGAATATTTCCTTTTGATCCTAGTGGATCATACCTAGAAACCTCTTGTATATAGTAGATTATTCCTTGATTTTCCTAAGTGCCTATAATAAAATATATTATCTTGTTGTCTTATTGATTTCATAGGTGTTATTTTTTATGTCCTTGTTTCATTAGTGGTGAGATTTTTTCTAGTCCTTGAAGGCTTGTATGGCTAGAAAAGGGGTCATCTCAGTTGAGTCATGATTATCTTGCATGAGTCCTTTCCCCAAAGGATGAAACAACTGGTTCTCTTGTTTAACAAGTAAGTCAACCCATGGGAGTCACCAATGATGTTGATGTCATTCTACCATTAAACTCAAAAGTAATCAACTTCTACTTGTAATCACATGAATAATTTCCTTGTCATCTTCATGATTATTTAGGATGTTATGGTAGTCTAGGAGAGGGTTAGTTGTCATTGGGTTCATAGATAACATGTTCATATGGTGTCTTAATGTTAAATAAGTTTTTTTTTAGTCACCATCTCATCATATTTTAACTTTTTTTAAGGTTCTATCTTATGTTTACTATGTCTACGAGCCTACACCAAGTATTAAAATGACCTTCATTATCTAAAATCGCACATAATGGATGAACAATGATGTTATAATCCATGATTAGACATTTGTTCATGAAAGCATGTCAAAGACCTATATAATGTGGAAAAATCAAGGGGATTACAGTTAATATGAGGGTAGAATGTTAACCTTGTTTGAAGATTTATTAGCATTGTTTAAGGTTTCATTGTACGTATTAAGGGTTGCTTGAGGGATCATCATGTGATAACATGTTATGAGTCATCAGATGATGTCTTAGTTTTTGATAAGTTATCTTTGGGTGATGGGAAGGATCTAAAGAATATTTTTAATCCTAAAAGTGGGATATATATTATTTGATGAAGTTAAGGTATTTTAATAGATATTAAGGTATTTAGAGAAATTAAGGTTTCTTGTTCTCATTGTATTCCTGCTTGTCTTAGCTACTTATTGTGGGAGGTACTTTTTTATCAAGATGTGGGGGATGTCCAAGTCATTTTTTATTCTTGATATGAGGTCTAATGATATATCTAGGGTCATCTTATATAGTCTATTTGTCAAGAATGTTTCAAGTTCCAATGAACCCTTAAGGTCATCAAATGAATTTCAAAAATGTCATATAGGTTAAATTGAATGCTAAGATCCTTTAAAAATTGTATATTTTTTATTCACATTGAATTAAGAGTTTTCAAATAAATATTATAAGTTAACGTATTTTTGAGTTTGTGAATCCAACATGAGAATCAAATAGAGGGTGAGTATGTTAAAGTACACTTGTCCAAATAGGAAATTTTATTACATATAATATTAGAAGGAAAAATAAGGAGAATATAATATTTTTATACATTAAAAATCCATATTTGGAGTCAGTGAGATCTCCATCATCCTTTGGTTTTAAGGTTTGACATGATAACTTTGAAGTCAAAGGTAACTTCTTCATGAAAAATGAACTATGTGTAGAGCAATCTAAGGAAGACATGTCAGGAATACATTTAAGGTGGTAATAAATGATATTTCATCACTCATGAATCTTACCTCAATAATTTCATGGTTATTTTAGGTTTATAATGGATATATAGTGCTCAAAAAGGTTAAAACCTAGACAAAACCTCTATCAGGTTCTTGGCAAACTTGAGATGTTCTATTTTTAGATGATCATTCATAAATTAGTAAGCACCCTAAGATATATGTTTATGGGATTTCAATGCCCTCATTTTTCCCTATAAGTTTATGGTATTTTTTTTCTAAAAAACCCCTCATGTTCTATGAATCATTGCTAGTAGGATAAGTACCTTTCAGGCACCTATCAACGCTTATAGGTTCATTCTCTTCCTATTAAACACATTTTGAAACTTGATGAAGGTAGATAAATGATCTAAAGACTTTATCATGGATAAAATGGACATTCCTAACATCATAAATAGTACATATGGCCATGGTATAGGTATGATCATGACAAGAATGGTGTGTCTTGTTAAGAGTCACAAGTCTTGGGAGTCTTCCCTTCAAAGTGTGAGATAATTTCACCCAAGTAAGGCTAGAGAAGGAATAAATGAGGTATTAATTATTATAAATGATAAATCACTTCATCCATATCATTTCCAAGTAAAAAAATCAAATATACTAAACATTATGCATATGTACAGTAGAAGTCTTGATCCATGGTTAGCCCTTAAGAATCCTAATGTTGATGAAGTCTAGTGTAAAGGGTGGTTTTTAATGTATACCCAAAGTGTTATCATGAATCCTTGGGTCTAATAAAACCTCCATAACCCAACTTAATCATGGTTGATGAAGATAACTTGAAAGAGTGCTTTGGGATTAAAATAAGCACTTATAACCATGTACCAAGCAGACATGAGAAAGAGAAGGGTATCTTGTGAATATATGAAGTACTTGGGAAAGTTGAGAAGGTTAAAAAGAGGATATTGAGATATTAACACTATTTAAAATTTCATTTGAAATTATCAAGGATTTTCATTGGAAACCTATACTCCAAAATGCAACTAAAACCCCAAATGGGTATTTACAAGCCTTCTCAGGTAGTTTAAGTTGATTTCAAGCTTGAAGAGAATACACAATGAATGATATAGGGGTTAGATCTTAGATATATGATCAATGTTTTAATAATATTTTTAATTCAAAGATACTCATAAAGAGATCATAAGAAGTAACCCAAGTAGGACTCTAGAAGAAGAGACTCAACATGCCACTTAAAGGTCTAACTACTTAAAATGCAAGAAGCCTACATATTTTGAAAGAAAAAATGGTATATTGATGGGATCATTCATATTTTAACATTACATAATTCATTATGGCCTACATAAGACCTAAAAAAGTATCACAAGTAATGCCAACTCGTATAGGTCTATCCAAACTCATAAAGCCTAAGACTAAATAAGCATACCTATATACATAGTCATGTGAAATATGGTATAATGAGGGTGAAATGAGAGTTTGAGGACCTTGAGGAGTTATATAATGATCTAACATAACCTAAAATGTCATCCAAATATAGAGAAATATAATAAAGCAACCATTTTAGCTGGTGAGACATCTTTGAGCTCTTTATGTGTAGGACTAAAATTCAAGACTAGGTTCCTCTTACTCATTAAGACCTTAACCTTGTGAATCAGGTCTATTATAATTTAGATATTGTGAAAAGGTAACTACACTACAACCTTATATAATTATTTTTTGGATTATGTCCTTAATCAATATGAACTATCACTAAGAGACTAACCACCTGATAAGAATTATTTGTATTGTGAAAGATCTTGAGAGAGTATAATTTTATGCTCAGTACTCGAATGAGGATTTTAATAGAACTGATTGGTGTTTAAATATTATGGAGAGGTCTCAACTCTACCACCTTATGGTATTAGTAAAAATAGAGAGGATCTATTCTCTATCAATAGTCATTAAGAAATGATGACACCTAAAACCCTTGTTAAACCTTGGTAAGGAATTGATGGGAAAGAAAGTGAGATTTATGGGTTTAAATGCCTTTGTTTGGATTGTAAAAAACCTAAAAAACTTTGAACACTCTGATAATGTTCTAATCATGTAACTAGTTTATAAATAAACCTATATAAATGCAACAAATAACTTATTTTTACAAGATTTCATGGTGAATTCAAGGTGCAAAGATAGATGAACACTTTCAAATCATTGAGTATGGTGATGTAATATTTATTATAACCTATCAATCCATAAACTAAAAGTAATTTATCATGGAAGTGCTCTTGCAATCTTGGACTAGAAACACAGTCTAGAGGTGTTATTAGAAAGATGACCTAGTCACCTAGATGAGAAAGAATGACAAGTTTACATTGCCTTAAAGGCATAAATCATTGTATAGGATGATTATTTGGTCTTAAATCATACTCATTGACCTATTTCTATGGTTCTATATAGGTTTAATATCTATTTAAGCAACTAGGCCTAGTTGCCTAGCAGGCCTATTTGGCCAACTAAAGAGTATGTCTCTTAGCATAGAAGGTTGATAAGAGGGTGAATGGAGGACCATCAATGTTATTGTAACTAATATACTAGAGTATTCATTCTTATTTCATGACCATTGTGGATAATATGGTAGTTTTTAGGCCTAGTCAGCATGTAAAAGGGAGAAGTAGGCTATTTAATGCTTCATAGAGGTCAATTAGACCAAAATTATACCATTGTAACTAATAAGGAGATGGTTTGGTAATTTTAGCATGAGAAGATAAAAATAAGACTAAAATAACTTCCAATATGCCATTTATATGCCATAATTCCATGAAGATCATCAATCAAGCATGCCTCATGTGTTGAAGAGGGCTATAAGGTGGTGTCTCATGGACTATTTTCTAATTAGAAACTAAAAATAGAAGTAAAATTCATCATTCATGAGCCTTAGTGTTCTCTCTCCTCTCTCTCTCTCTCTTGTTTATTTTTCTATTTGTAGGTTTGAAAAGGACCAATGGTACATCATCCCTCTACTAGGTATGAAAAAACCCTTCCCATTTGTATCTTGAAGAATTTGAGCTAATACAAAGATTGATTTAGCCTTCTCTATACTAATTTATATTGTGTTCAATACTTTTTTTTTCATTAGTGGTTGAATCTTTTCTCTCTTTGCAGGTCCTTGTCTCTCACCTAGATGTTAGTGGAATGGTCTTATGTAGGTCACATGGTGTGTTAAGGTTCTTATACTTATGATTGCATTATAAATTTATTTGTAGTATCTTCAATCATACATTTCATTCATCACACTTAGGTTATAGGAATTTGGCATGGCTTCCATGTGAAGTATTGATGTGTAGGAGTCCTTTTGGAGAGAGTGTGTTAGTGATTATCCCTTGTTATATCCATAACTATTATTAAAAGATCAAGTAGAGGAGACCTAATATATTGGTGCATCACCTCATGTATTTTAGAGTTTTTTTAAGTCTTCTCTATCCCTTTTACTTGGCAAGACAAGTAGGCTTAGTGAGTTCAACATAAATGATGCATTAGGGGAGCTAGCCACAAATCTAGAGACTCACCTTGTTCATTAGGATACCCATACCTAGAGGTGATTAAATTATATAAATTATATGAGGAAAATTTAAAACCCATACCTCAAGGGTGAAATACAAAATGATAACATATATCTTAGATAAATTAAGAACACACGTAGGCCACCTAGATGTCATACAAAGAATCTTTAAGAGACATCATGATTACAAAGTGAATATCAGACCTAAGAAGTGAATCTTTAGTGTCACTTCAGGTAAATTAATAGGGTTCATTATGTCACAAATATTTATTGAGGTTAACCCTATTATGGTCAAGTCTATTGTTTAAATTCCTCCTCCATCCAACTTGAAATAGCCTCACAACTTTTAGGGAAAAATTCAATCTATTCATTATTTCATATCACATATAGCTTATAAGTGTCATATTTTTACAAAAAAATTGAATAAAGGGGTCACATTTCAATGGGATATAGGATGAGAATAATTATTTATTGAATTGAAGACCTACTTGGGTAATCCACTAGTATTGACTCTACCTACACCAAGAAAACCAAAAAAAAAATAACATTTCAATGGCATAACATGAACTTGGGGCACTTTTGGCCCAACATGATGAACAAGGGAAAAAACATGTAGTATACTATCTCAACTAGACATTATTAACTTATGAACATAACTATTCCCTTACAAAAAAGGCTTATCTTGCAATGGTGTTCACTTCCCAAAATCTATGGCAATACATGGTGAATAACAAAACCATTGTTATAGCCAATATTGATCTTCTTAAGTACCTATTATAAAAGACCACTCTTATAGGCCCCATGGCCAAATGGGTTATGTTACTAATTAAATTTGATGTGGACTACCAAAATCAGAAGATTATTAAGGGACAAGTATTAGTAGATCAGATTATTGAAGATCCTTTGATCAACACCAAGCCTATTTCATTTGATTTTATAGATGAGTCAATCATGACCTTGGATGAGGTATAAACTGAGTAAAAATAGTAGAAATTATAATTTTATGGCTCATTCACATCCCATGGATCTAGGGCCAAAATTTTATTGGTCACACTATAAAGGGATATCATTCCCAAGGCCTTTCACATTGGCTTTCATTATGCTTACAACATGGATAAATATGAAGACCTTATTATAGTACTTCATCTCATAGTATAGTTTGATATCAAGAAATTGATGGTATATAGATATTCGTAGCTAATCATCAACCAAGACATAAAAAAGTACCATACCAGAGGAGAAGATTATACCTTACAATCATATAATGGATAATCTTAAGCAACATTTTTAGTCTCTTTCGTTCAAGTAGATACCACAGACCAAAAATTAAGTGGAATATGTCATGGATACCATTGGGTCCATAATATAACTTTGTAGTGATGTTATAGAGTATATGATTTTCATAGAAAACCTTTTATAGCTAGTTCATGTTCTGTCAGATTTAGAGAGAGTATGTATTATTAATGGTCCCAATCCTCCTTGGTACTAAGATCTCTATACTTATCTCCAAGGTCAAACCCTTCCTCAGAACCTTTGAAATAACCAAAGAAAATTATTCCTTCATTGAGCATCCCTTTATACCATATTAGGAAACACACTCTATCTTAGAGGGTATGATGGAATGATGCTTCACTATTTATCTTAGGGAGAATCTATGTTGATGCTTAAAGAGGTCCATGAAGTAATTTTTGGGGCCAACACCAATGGCATGGTCTTAGCTAAAAAACCCCTATGAAAATCATATTATTGGCCAAATATAGAGATAAATGCCTATAATTATGCTAAGAAGAGTATTGTTTATCATAAGTATGGTAATTTGATACATGTACCTTTAGTAACTTTTTATATAATTACTAAAACATGGTAATTTTCAACATGGGGACTTGATCTTGTTGAGAAAATAAACCTTACTTCCTCTGATGGCCACAAACACATCCTTATTGCTACAAAGTATTTTACTAAGTGGATAGAGGCCATACCCCTCACTTACATAACTATCAAGTATATATCCAAGTTCATTGAATTTCATATTATATGCTAATATAATATCCCTATAAAAATGGTAGTTTTTTCATAAACAAGGATGTCAAATCCCTTTGTACATAGTTTAAGATCAATCATAAACATTCCACACCATATAACTTCAAGGCAATGGTTAAGTTAAGGCATCTAATAAGACCAATATTATAATATTTAAGAATATTTTTAATGCCATTAGCTATGATTATCACTTGCATATTTTCATTTCCCTCTAGGCTTATCACACTAGTCATCAAACCCCTAAATGAGATACACCCTACTCCTTAGTCTTTGTTTCAATGGCCATTATCCTTATCAAGATCAAGTTAACATCATTATGTGTCTTACTATAGTATATTATTGATGATGAGGAATACATGGTTTTCATATTATATGATTTGGAGCATTTGGATGAAAAGCATTGGGATTCCTTAGACAATTTGTGATATTATTAGAATCAATCACATTGTATCTATAACAAACACATTCTCCCTAGGATTTTAAAGTTAGTGACTTAGTCCTTAAATAAATAAACAAAACTAATGCAAAATGTTAAAAAAAAGTAATTTTGAATCCAATTAGTTGGTTCCATTTATGGTAACTAAAAATTATTGTTTTATAACATACATGATCTCTACTCTAGATGGACAAGAGCTCAAGGAACCCATGAACATATTTCACCTCAAGAATTTCCACAAGTGAATTTTATTTTGTTCCATTGTCTATAAGATCATGTGATTGGGGAACCTATTTATACTTTTACTTGGGCCATTATTATTCCTCCTACCATATTACCTAGACCATTTGCATATTATTCCCTAAACCATTCTTATTATGTTACCTAGACCATTTTTATCTTCCCTGGGCCATTCTAATTCTATTAGAATATGAATTCTTATTTCTCTTATTAGACCATTCTTACTTTCCATTACCTATCCTGCTAGGTCATTATAATACTATTACCAGTCATGATCTTAATTATGGACCAATGTGTAGATAGATAGATTCAATGAATATTTTAGAGGTAGTTTAGATTGATTAGCATCAACATTAACAACTTCTTTTCTGGGCCAGTATCTCAAAGCATCTCAATATATGGTTTCACCTATTTTATAGTTCCTTGAGACTTCTCATTGATCCTCCTCTTATGATTTCTCCATTGTGTGTTATTATATTCCTATTTTTTGTTGCATGGTATTCCCCTTTGCCCCAAGTTTTATTATTAGTTTTTAGAGGAAGATTATTGCATCTAGTTTTAGATGTTGTTTGAGCCTCTACCTAGGGACCAACATCCTTTGATATATTTTTCATTGTACATTTTAACATATTACCTTGATTTCACTTATTCTAGAAAAAACAAAACATTAAAAAATTATAGACAAAATACCAAAAACATTCCTAATTAGGGAGGATAGGGTTAAAATCTCCATGAGAGTTACAAATCCACATCATCTTTTAGGTGGGATTCCCCTTTATTTTGATCATTGTTGTCAATTTTTCATTACACTCTTATTCATGGGAGAACTAAATTAGCTTGAGGTCTACATGGACTATGTAGGCAACACTTGGATGCATGGAGCATCTTAGGTCAGCTTGACCACTCTTATTTCTATATCACTGTATCTTGGACCTTTACTCTCTTGCCATTTTACAAGTAATTTTAGACCTTTATACTCTCACCATTTTGCAAGTAATTTTATACCTCTATGCTCTCATTGTTTTATGATCCCATTCTTATTTTTCCTCTATTAATAATTACTTTTCTACTTATCATCACATTTATTCTATCTTGAGTCCTAAGAGAACTACTTTTTTATTGAATTTCATGTTAGATTTGGTGTCCATAGGACTATGTATTTAGTGTCCACTTGCCTAGAATATTTGGAGTCATCTCTTTGAACCCTTTCTTATTCTTCCATTCCCCCTAATTTGATAGCATGTTCATGATCTAAGTGTAATGCCTTATTCACTATACATGCACAATTGTTGATTGCTTATATTGATTTCTTTATCTTAGTTGCATTGTACTGTGTCTTTTATTTATTGGTTTATTTGCTTTTTTTTTAGAGTCATTTATAAATCCATTTTAAAAACCACTTGATTCTTGTCTTAACTATGGATTGGCTTGTTTAATTTTGTAGTTAGATTGTTTTATTACTTTTTTATGTCTTATACATCTTGTTCTTTCTTGATTCTTGATTATTCATATCTTGATTCTAATTTGTTTTATAGCTTGTCCTTGTTTTTATTTTATTTTTTGTTTGTATTTTGATATATTATTGTTTCCACTTAAGTATTTTTAATTCATATATTTCTATTAAGTTGGTTACATTTTGTATTTAACTTTGGTTCTTTTTTTTAATTCAAACATGAATGTTTTAAACTTAAGTTTTGTTATTTTATATATTTTGAGTTATAAATATTCACATTTTAATCGGTCCATTCACAATTGAAAATGGTATTATAGGTTGTTCATATTTATGATGCATAATTTTATTTTCTAAATTAAACACCAAATACTTTAATTTATAACAATGTGGATCCAAACATCTCTGAAAGAACAATCCTACATATTTTCTACCTAATAGGGATATCATAATATAATCATGAGCCAAACATGGTAAAAAAGCATGACACTACAGGATATGAATATCTTGGATTACACATCAAGTCATGCTATCTATAAATTTACCCAACATATATGATTATTTCTATAATAACTTAGGATGTGCATCTCATAAACTAATCTATAGCATCTAGTCATACATCAATTAAAGACATGAATAAAATCAACATCCATTGCTAATTAGGGATGTGCATCTCCTAAAATTATCATATATTATCATATCATAACAAAAACAACTATAAATGATAAACATGGAAGGTAATATAATCATGGTAAATAAATACACATCCATTTCCATATTCCAAACCAATCTATACATCTAACATCATAGTAATATAGAAAGAAACGAGAATTAGATAATATATATACATTTCATAGTACAATGTCAAAATATCAGAGCTACAAGATAAATAATTATCTCTAGCTCATCCCACCTCTAGGGGACTTTGATTAAAGCTCTTTCCTATATTAGGTGTTGGTGGTGGTTATGGTGGTGGTATCCCCATCACTATCCACTATAGAGCTAAATATGCCACTAAATTCTCTAAATCAGTCGTATGTCAAAACTTAGAGGTCTTGTTAGTCCATTAACTCTAAGAATGCTCCCTATAAGTGGGTACCCTCTAGTCCATTGGGACTAATACCTCATACAAACAACGATAATAATAAATCTCATCCTTAACATGTAATACACCATACTTCATGTATAAGGCATCAAAATTATTCATGATCATGTAGGCCAATGATCTAGACATACCTTGATTTGATGCCACCAGTTAGGCCTCATCTAGCTTGATATAGAGCCTTTGTACTTACTCAATAGTCTTATCTCAATCTACCCAAGTTCTATTCTTCCCACTTATTACTATGGATAGTTTTACATCTTGAGTAGTCAATTGAGTCTATACCCATTTCAACTGATCCACAAGCCCTCTCAAATAATGAATCTCAGATTATGATAAGTCTTTATAATCTAGTGGTCTCACCCTAGGCTATGGTTGGCTATGCCCATAACCTATCCACCTCCTATTATAGGCCTGCAATATCTGATAAATGTGTTGATATATCAACATACAACCTATCAATGAGATCATGATCCTCTATAGACCTAATTGTGCCAAAGGGCCTAACCTCCCTTATACCTATACTTTTACCTATGTCAAAGGTCTCAACCTCCCTTGTACCTATGTCTACATCCATAATTATACTAAAGGGCCCATTTTCTCCTATATTTTAACCATGGCCTAAGTCTTCCCCTACTACCTTAACCATATATATATATATATATATATATATCTTGGGGTTCCCTATCCATCTATCATGGACACCTAATTATGGTAAAGTTGGTTATATTGGTTGCTGCATAAAAACATGCATGGTTGGTTATATAAGCTGATACACTACCTAAGCCTGAGCTATCTATAGTGGGTTGGCCTTTGAAATCATTTATTGTGTAGGAACCTATGCCTATACTAGGGCCACCCCTCCTTCCCTTCTGTGATGCTTCTTTGGATACTAGGGCCATGGTCTAGTTAGGTAAGTGGGTTTAAAACCTATCTACCATGATGCATAGTCATATATAACACTAACATATATAACCCTACCTATAAAGCCCATATTATAGGTTGTACCATGTCAAAATATGTGATGGACTAGGCCTAATGTATTAGAATTCCCTAATCCCAAATATTGTGTGTAATGTGTGAAAAATATTAGGGTCTATCTAACACATCCTATTGGAATCCAAACTACTACTACATGTGATTTAACTTATATCTATCCATGATAAATTCATGATGGCTCATAATATAACAAGGAATCAACATGTACTAAAAACCCATTTCCACTAATTTTATTTTTTCATATTTATAATACTAATCAACCAACACCAAGAATTTGTCCTCTATCTACTTGAACTACATCTCAAGGTATAACTAATAAATAAAATCTCCATCCACCATTTCATCGATGGCATGCCTATATAAGTATAAATCCCTATGGTGGCCTTATGCCCTTGCACCTATCTGAACACATCCATAAGCCAATGTATCATTGGGTATCTATTTAAATAGATATCTAATATGTCACTTTATAGTGATATGATACCAAGACCAAAACTATAGGACAGTGTTATGCCCAATATTGCACCCTCTTTGGTATGTAATTATGTGTATACCTCTATAAAACTATGCCAATATGATTAGGCCTCATGAAAATCATGTTATATGATCCAATATATATTTCACTATGCCTATCATCCTAATCTAAAAATATCAACCACTCTTATTAGGAAATAAGAGGTTACTAACAAGATACATCAAAATTAGTACCTCCTGGGGCATTATTCCCTATGGTGTAGGTGGTGGTGTATGCAAAGGGAAATGAAATTGATCTATAAATCAATCCTATCTTAGACAAGATAAATCATACTTACACTTTTGATTTTTGATACATTATATATTTGGGGTCATGACCAAGATGGATTTACTAGACCTAGCCAAGGGATCCCTTACCACAATAAAATCACTAGTTATGGTTCCAAAGCCTCCATTAAAGAAAAATTATGAAATAAACCTAATTAAGTATTATGTTTTCATATTCACTAAACTAATAAAAAGTAAATTAAAGTCTAATATAGTGTTCACCAAAGCTTGTCGCACAAACTGGGGGTAATAAACATTAAAATTAAACATGCATAGAAGACATATACTCACATCAAATCCTAACAGTTGGGAGAGAGAAGTAAAAATGTAAATATATCTATTCTTATAAAGGAGGAACAAAGTTAGGAATAATTACCTTTAAACATGAACCCGCTAAGCCTTAATCTCTCCCTTAGCTAAGGCGCTTTGTAAGAGGTTGTTTTTGTATGTAGGGATGACAAAGACAAATAAAATCTAGGATACACAACCTATCAATTAATCCAAATGACTTCACCATAAGATAAGATAAATATATCTAAAAAAAGTATGAAACCCTAAGCTATTCTCCTCAAATAAAATTATGGATAAGTAAATACGTAATATATATCTCTTTTTTTTCTCTTCTCTCTTAAATAATGAAATGATTGTGTATATATAGATGAAACT
The DNA here is from genome assembly GCA_037957365.1 of Torreya grandis. Lineage (NCBI taxonomy): Eukaryota > Viridiplantae > Streptophyta > Pinopsida > Cupressales > Taxaceae > Torreya > Torreya grandis. The sequence goes on along the minus strand of JARHVA010000402.1, from coordinate 151,376 downwards.
AACCCTAATCCTTTTTAAAATTTTAGTCTATAGGGTCATCCCAATTAACTCTATATAATTACTAATAAAACCAAATTAGGTTCCAATATATGTCAGCTAGGGGGTTAACCTAAACACTAAATGAGTTTTATCAATTAGAGTAAGGGTCGATGGGTTCAATAGTGTATCGTAAACTAAAAAAAGGGATTTTAAGCTCAAAAAGGGATAATGAAGGTGTAAATGACTAAATGAGGGTGAAATATAGGAGCCAAATCTTAGGGGATTTTTTAAGGAGATGGTTGTGTAGATAACAAGTGGTAATGAAAGGATAATAATCTTATGAAGCATGAATAGTCTACCCACCCCTTTCTTGGTACACCCCTTAAGGCATGCACTTAGAGATATTGAGACTCGATAGGTTCCTAAAAGAGAGAAAGCATAAGTAATTGATAATGTTTAAAAATATTATGTGTAAACATATGCCCCACTCAAATCTCATCACATGTCATATAGGTGCAACACGAGATGGTGTTTTGGGAAAAGATCATAGCCACACACAACATTGAAGCTAAATAAATTTTAGTAAGGAAAAAATAAGGTAAATAAAAGGACATAATTTAAAAACACATACCTTTACTTACCTTAGTTCTATAAATAAAGAAGAAGATGCAATAAATGAGAAGGTTTCCAATGTAAGGAACATTAAGTGACCCTATAGAATTTAGCCAAAAAAGAGTAAAAAATCAAAAAAATTGTAACATAGACATATAATAGGTGAAAATATTTTGTATCATGTTAGGATTCTATAATATTTTATGATTTGGAAAAAGAAATAGTATAAATAATGATATGATCAAAATACAAAATCTGATTTTAAATATTTGAAAGGTAAATAGTTTTGAATAGTAAATATAAATAGGGTGAAAATTAATTCATTTTCATTTTTATTATTCGAAGCAAATAGAGATCTAAGAGACCTAGTTGGAGACTAGTGAGCATGGTTAGGAGATGACAAATGAGATAAGGAATACATAAAGTGGTTGTAGTGAGTGCTACATAGGTAAGCAATTTCAAATTTTCAAAATTTTGAGTATTTTTAATTTGAAATTAAGTTAAAAATTTTCAAAATGGTAGGTATCGGAATGAACCCTAGGATTTTTTTAGGAAAACTAAGGGTAAAATGGCATATTGGGTAGGAATAAGTTAGAGCAATAAATACCCAAGGCATTTATAGTAAATGGGAAAAAGTCATCATTGTGGATGAATAGAGTTGACCTGGTCAACTTAGTCCATAAGGTAAAGCAAAATGGTAAAGCCAACTACATAGTAGTGGGTTGGTTTAGTATGTTATAATGGGGCCAACTACATAGTAATAGGTTGACATAGTTGGTAAGGGGTAAAGGTTGATTATATATGATAGGGATGATTTAGTTGGAAGAATAGGGCTGATGTAGTATCACTAAAAGAGGTTGACTATGTATAGTCAGGGCCAATATAGTATCTTAGAGAAAGAAAATAGATGATGTAGTATCAATGTGGCTGATTTAGTGGTAAATTAAAAGAGTTGATCTAGTATCACAAAGAAAATATAGAGCTTATTTAGTAATGAAATGGGTTGATGCTGTTAAAAATTAAAAATTAAATCAAAGGTGGCTAATTTTTGAAATTTTAAGAATGTATTTTGATTATTTATGACATATAGGTCTAATACATCCTTTGTTGTTTGATATTTTTCATGACTACCAGATCTACTAAAGTGATTAACTGATATGGAAAGAATACAATTGGTCACACTAGACTTTGGAGGTATCATGGAGATGAGGTGCATCTCACTTAGTGTGTAGACACTAGAATTCTACACACTATAGTTTTAAATGTTGAAAAACTCTTAGATCATACCATTACCCAACCTCTTACCATGACCTTGGGTCAGTTTACCTAATTAGCTAACCAACTTACTAACTAACCCCATTTTTACCCCAATTAACCTTCAACCCTTGACCTTTGATATTTATCTTAACCATCAAAGGTCACATTGATTGTCAATAGTCAGGTCCCTTCCCTACCACCTAAATAAACACACCAATTGTGTATAAGCTAACATGACAATTTAATATGTTCACCTTACCTACTGCTAACACATCATGATGCATCAAAATTAGTAGCTCTAACCTCCAATCAAAATTTCTAACTCCATCTCTCTTTGCCTATAAAAGGAAGGGAGTAAGAGGTAAATAGGGATCCATAATCCATAATTAGGCATTCTTACACATAGGTGATAAAGCTATCAACCAACTAGTCTTCTTTCTAGTAATCCAAAAACTACAATACAGACCTGAACCTTTACTAAAATTTCTCTTAGGGAAAAATACCGTTACTCTACCAAAAATGCTCTAGGATTAGCTATCATCCATTAAAAAAAGAGGTATACTTTGTATCTCTGGTTTTTTTATTTTGGTTTTTGACCTCCCTACCCAAATCAAACCTTTCTCCATCTTACTTTCTAACTCCTAGACCCTTAACCAAACCACCAGATCACTCACTGATTGATTCTTCAAATTCATTTCTAAAAACTTTCAAAATCCACAACTATTGATGGTCATCCCAATTGTTAATGGTCACATACAACCACTAATGGTCACCTAGCTGTCAACAATCAACTTAACCACTGATGGTGACCTTGACTATTGATGATCACTGTAGTAGGAAATAATAGTAAGTTATTTACAACCCCTTTACCCCAACCTAATTTGACTTTTTGTGTCCTTATTTGTTCACACACCCCTACCTAATTTTTTGAACCTAACCTGACCTATTTTATCACTAGTATTGACCCACTATTTCTATATTTATTTTATTTTATTTTACCAAGAATCTATTTATTCTTGTATTTCATTTTAGTTATTTTTTTTAATTTGATGCAAGAACTTTCATTTTATCTCTTTCAACTTAACTATTATCAAAGAGTGGATTGGATGAATCCTAGAAAGCTCATGCTTATTGGATTTAGCTAATGTTAGGAAGTCAACATTAATATATTTATAACAACCCTTTTTGTTAGTGATTCATTATCTATAGGTCATTCTTACCAAAATAAAAAGGATTTCTCCACACTCATCTGGATCACGTGCACATAAACAATAGGTTCTTTTACCACACCCTTATTACTAGTCTCTTACTTCTTCTTTAAATAAGAAATATATATAAATCAAGAGAAACATTTTTGCATGCCCAGTGGGACCTAGTAGCATCTAGGTGCCCTTCTCTTCCTTTATTCTATGCTCATATAATGAAATTCAAATTTTTTTGGGGTATAAAATAAACCTTGCATACATTGATTGCTTGCATGTTTTTAGTTCATCTAGTTAACTTAAAAGCAAAGTAATCAATTTAATTTTCACTCTTGTTATCACACACTATATAAAACCACATAATTAATACACACATCAAAATAAACTTGAGACAAGGCTTGACTAGGATTTCATCACCTAGTGGTAACCTTACCCTTGCTCAAAAATCTTACTTGGAGGTCATTACCAAGGGGAGAACTAACTCAACTCTCTAGTTGAGAATAAACTTTGGAAATAGGTATATACTAGTTAATCACCCAACACACTTACCATTATAATGTGTGTAGTGAGGGGGTATGCCCCAATACCAAGACACATATTTATTTATAATATAGATTCTTTTTGAGAGATTTTAACACCTAAAACCAACCTTAGAATTCCTTTCTAGTACTTGATCTACAAACCAAATTTATTCTACACACTTTATAAGGTAGAATCCAAAATCAATATAAAAGGAATATTAAGCTTTTAAATACACTCTAGTGTATGTTTTTTTCCTTGAGATCTTTTTATTTTGCCTGCTTTGTGTTTGAGTTGTGAGATTTTCATCAATTCCTTTCTATTCCTCGTATGGTCTTTACTAGACAATAGTTGAGGAGTGAAACTAACTAAGAACCACTTTCCTCTTATTCTTCTTCATTTATGGAGTATACTTCAGATGTTGAGGGTTCTTCCCATCATTCTCCCCATCCTACCATGCCTTGGATAGTTATTGAAGGTGATGCATATTTTGCCACATTCCTTGATAACAACCTCATGGTCCTTCAACATTACCTCAACACCTTATAGGATGCATCCTCATCTTATGGTGGGCGCTACCTCTACCCAACCTATGATCACCCAAGATCTTATTCTACCAATATCCCATCCATTACCTCCACCCAAACTCAATCAAACATCCCAACCAATAACTAAATAACCCTACACCAACCAACACCTCTAACAAAGAGGCAACCTCATCTTTTGCTACACATACTCCACCCACTTTGGGGATATCTTATACTATTCCCATTATCACTACCAACCCACCAATATCCACCTCACTTCAAAATGTGGTGCTTTCTATACCTTATACCCTTCCACCTATCAGTACTAGAGTTACCTCTCACCCCCAATCCACACCTCCAACCCAATTCATATCAATTTCCCAACCTATCACTTCAATCATACCTCCAAATCAACTCATATCAATCCCTCAACAAATAATTATAACACCCTACCCATGCTATATTCTTAATCCACAAGGATATATAGCTCCATCTTCTACCCCACATTTTGTGCCCATTAACCCTTATGTGGCATCATCCCAACCCTCAATGGCTGCATATCAATATGTGGTATCTTCTCAACCTTATACTAGATATCCATACATTACATCCAAATATCCTAAAAAAACTTACCATACAACTATGGAGCCCCCCAATAGCAAACATATTTGGTTAACATGTTAATGGATAGAATGACCAACCTAGAGTCATCTATCTCTGGGGCTCATAACCTCTTATCTTATGATAAAATCTATAATTAACCTATTCATCCATCCATTCCTACCTAACTTTATCTTCCTTAATGATAACTACCCAAATTCTATAAGTTCTAAAGTAAGGAGGACCCCCAATAACACTTAAGAGCATTTTGCCATTCTTGATATTTAATTGCATATGATGATGCTCTTCTCCTTCTTACCCTCCCCATGTATTTATCTAGACCTGCCTTGGATTGTTATAGTGATCTCACCAATCACTCCATCTTTTATTTTTCTCAACTTGACCAAACCTTTTAAAATCACTTCTCCATCAATATATCTAAGAAATTATCCATTACTGACCTCTACTCCATTAGGCAATTTGATGATGAATCAATTTCTGATTTCTTAACATGATGGAGAGGTCTCATTAACCAACTCTCTTTCTCTCTACCCCAACCCAAGTTAATTGAAACTTTCTATTGGAATTATGCCAAACACATTTCCCCCACTCTTTATGTTCAAAATTTTAGAATCTTTGATGAGGATTTTACCATGGCATGCCAATTAGAAATTAGGGCCATTGATGAAGGGAAATTGAAACTAAGAAATAAAAATTCTAGCTTAAAATCCAATTACCCTTCCTCATCCAAAACTACCAACCCATCTAACCACCTTAACACCAAATCGAAGGCAACTGCAAGCATGGTTGTCCTTAAACCAGATCCACCTCCAATTTTCAACCAACCCAACCCAACCAACTCTTCTAACTCATCCAATAACAAACTCAAAAAAAAAAAACCCGGGCTGCCCCAAAACAATACACTTTGATAAGGGAGTCATATGCTTCAGTTTTAGACAAATTTCTCAAAGCCAACATCATAATACTTCCCTTATCAAACCTCCCCTATAATTTTATGCTTCTTATGCTATGCTTGATTGGTATAATGAAAATGATCTTTGTGCCTTCCACCATGTCATTGGACATGACATTAATAGGTGTAACACCTTTAAAACCGTTGTCCAAAAATTGATTGATAAGGAAGAACTTGCATTGGAAAATCCCAATGCAACCCCTAATCAATCACTCGACATCTTTTGACAACCTTTTACCAATCATGCCCCTTCCACCAATCAAGATAACAATAAACCAAAATCATCTCATGCTCATGAGGCCCATATGGTCAATGTTATTATCAATAAACCTATCATTAAGGAGACTATTACCTCAACTACCTCTTCCTCCACTCTACTTATTAAAGTGGTGGAATCACCCACAATTCCTTTGTACATCCAAATAAAGGAAATAAACACCTCCTCTCCTTCACTTGAGGAGGCAACAGACTTACCCACCTCTCCTTTGATAGAAATATCAAAGAAGGTAACCATTACCATCACACCTTCCTTACCCACCATGGAACCACCTACTCCATCTTTGGAAACCATTCCCAAAGAAGAGATTACCTTATCTACTTCTTCCATGGAGGAAACATCTTCCCAAATATTAGATCCTTTCATCAAGGATAAATATGAAGAAAACACTCCCTCACCTCAACCTATGGGACTAATTTTTGAATCTGATGCTGAAGGAATCAAACCCATCTATAAACCCTTCTCTATATTTGTCTAAATCCTTGAATTCTCCTCTTAACCCAATTTGGATTGAGCCACCTTTTGGCACCATCTTGGGCTCCCATAACAAAACAAACATAAACCTTTAACCTCACTTTCATCCACCATTAAACCTATCATCACCTCAATCCATTCATCAAATGCTTCTCCCTCCAAAATAATGGGAAAACCATCCAAACCACCTCCATCTAAAATTATGAAATCACCTTATGCCTCTTTAACCAAACCTATCAAGAACCTAGGGGTACTTCCTACTCCTAGCCCTCTCCACCCATCTTTTAGTTTGGATTTAAAATAATATAGTCCACCAAAGAAAACCTTAACCACATCAACTAAGAAGGTGGAACCACCCAAACAACTACCTAGAACTAGGACCATACCACCTCCTTCCCTCTTACCTTCTATCTTGGGACCCGATCCTTCTTCCATCCTAGGAGCTCATCCTTTTATCAAGAAGGTGAATCCTCCCAAAATATCCCAAATAAAACCTCCTTATTTTATTCTACCTTCACCTACCCCCTCTAAATCATGAACCTCCCCATAATTTTTATCTAAACTATCTACCTCTACCTTCCCATATATCTCCAAATCTTTATCATCTCAATCATCAAAATCTTTAATCTTTAAATCTTCCACCTCAAAACCATCCAAAACTAAACAAACCCAATCAAACCCTTCTACCAAAACTATTATACCACCCATAACTCATATAGTAAAGCCTACTTCTAAGAAGGATCCCACCCAAAAAATAAATAAACCATCATTCATAACACCTTTGATCGAATCTTATTCAACCATTTTACAAAAGTTGTTACAAACTAATTTTTTATAACCTAATGTGGACATGAGAAAACAACACATTTATAGTTTTTGATGATTAAATGCCTCGAGATCCCCTAAAAATTCCTAAAACTTCCCAAAACGCCCCTTGACTAAACTAAATCACAATTTTCTTAGTCATAAATATCATTCAAAATCACTATTTAAAAGTACTATTCAAAAGTACTATTTACTATTACTATTCATTATGGGACCCACTATCACTATTCATGATGACATGGCATGTGATTTAGAGGTGATATGGCAAGTGACATGGCTTAGAAGTGATGTGGCTTGATGTGGGACATCATACCTCACCTGGGACCCTTCCCAAAGTGTTTGATGACCTCATTCAAGAATCACAAGCCCCCCCCCTTGTAATTTGGAAAATTTACCCTTAAGGGGTCATTATTCAACATGTGTTTTGTCTTCTCACATTAAATTAGAATTTAAAAAGAGATACCTACCTCTTTAAGACTTTCAGAAAGACAAAGAGCACCCATTTTTGACCTTTTAGCCCAAATGGAGGCTCACCAACCCAAATGGGAGAATTTCTAACCCACATGGGAATCCCTACCAACCTCACCTTGGAAATTTCATCCCCCACATGGAAAATGGAACCACATTTGGTGTTCCACCCCTTTAATTGCTTATGTGAAAGCAATAAAAGATAGGGAGAAGTCTTTAAGCCTCATTCAAACATATGTGCATGATTTCCATTAAAACTTGGAGACTCACCAACCCACATGGGAATCCTCACCCACCTTACCTTAACTAAATCATGATCCCACTTGGAGAAATTAGAATTACTTCACTATTCCTATATTTTGTTATGTTTATTCACACAAAAATGATATAAATACCCCCCTCTCTTTCACCTAAGGTTAAGTGGCAAGTTAGACTTTTATTCTCATAATATTGATGTAAGTTTTTTTGGAGGAGGTCATCATCATCTTGGAGGAAAAAATATCAAAGCAATGAATCTCTACTGAAATTGTTTTAAATTTCATCAATATTCAACCATCATCAACATCTTCAAGCCACTTCAACAACATTGAGGTAATTTACTTTGTTTTGTAATTTCAGTTCTTCCTTTATTTTCCTTTGGCCTTATCTTCTCTTAGCTTCCATACTATTGAGCCCTTAAACTCTTCTTCTTCATCCCATTCATCCCATTTAATCCCTTTGTCTATTTCTCTTTCATTTTCCCCCTTTATCCCATTCACCTCTTTGCCTCATTTACCTCTTTTCCCACTTTGCAATATTTACCTTTGTTTTTCCTTTGCCATATTTACTTATTTTCCTCATTTATCTATTCATAAATTTGTATACTTGCAGCCTTGACCACCTATCCAAACCAAAAAAATAATCCTTTTGACCCTCACCACTTTACCAAACCAAAACCATAACCTTTACCAAATTTTAGCATTGGTATTAATTAAACTATTTCATTTATTTAGTTATATTTTTGCAAAACATTTAACTATATTGTATCAAATTTATTTTTTTGCTATTTTAGTATCATTTATTTTATATTTTTATGAAAAATCTACTTATTTTATCATTCTAACTTAAGTGTTTTAAAGAAAGTGGATTGATAGCCTCCTAAAAAGCTTTCGCTTCTAGGATCTAGCTCACGCTAGGCAATCCACCCAACTAATTATCTAACAAACAAGTTTTTATTATAGTGTTTTCTTATTTTCATGTCTTCTTCCCTAGTCAAATAAGAGTTATCCATAATCATCTAGATTAAATACATTAACTTTAATAGGTATTCTTCCACACCCTTCATTCCTAGTTTCTTTCTTTTCAAAATCAAAAAAGTAAGAAAAGCAAAAAATTAGATAGAAACACCTAACACCTATTAAATATTTTGACCTGTTAAAGATTTTGAATTTATTTATTTTCTATTTTAGTATCATTTATTTATTTTTTTAATGCAAAATCCACTTCTTTTATCATTCCAACTTAAGTGTTCTGAAAAGGTGGATTGGAAGCCTCTTCGAAAGCTTTCTCTTCTAAGATCTAGCTCATGCTAGGCAATCCACCCAACTACTTGTCTAAAATATACATTTTTGTGGTAGTGTTTTCTTATTTACAGGTATTCTTCCCCAGACAAAGAATATTTATCTATAATCATCTAGATTCAATGCATGCACTTTGATAGGTATTCTTCCACAACCTTTATTCCTAATTTATTTCTTTTCAAAAATTAAAAAAAGTAAGAAAAGCAAAAAAGTAGATAGAAAAACCTACCGCCTATTAAAGATTTTGACCTTTCAAAGCCTAAACCATTTTGTTTCAATGATATTTTAATCTACTTATACAATAGGAAACCTGAACATGACACATAGAACTATAAATCTCTCTAAACACTTATCTATATCTTATAAGATGAGGATGATCTATTGTCAGATGAACCTCGCTTGAGCCCATTACCAACCCAACAACCAAACCAACCTATCCAAAACTTAACCACTCCCATAGTCTCACCAAAGAGTGAGTAGGAATCGAATCAACCTTCTATCCCAACACCCCCCTCATCCATACTATTCATATGGTTACTCAATCTTGGGCCCAATAAAAAGATATAGGAAAAGCTAAAGTTTCCATTTCATGGATATATCCTTTGACCCCTCAACCTTCCAACTAAACTCAAGAACCTCCACCTTCACCTTTTCCCTCACCTTTAATAAAACCTAAAGTATCCATTTTGGGTGCATCTCCTTTTAACCCATCTAAATCTATCCAACGAGTGGTTATAAAATAATTTCACTAGACACTAGTGAAGATGAGCCTATACTAACTAATCAACACCTTGCCCCATCACCACCAGACACTGATAAAGGCCCTAAAATATATAAAGGTCCAACCTAAAGACCCTTAACCTCTTACAACCTTTGTCAAAACCCTTTGTCTTTCCTTCCTTGTCACATTCAAGGATTTAGAAATACCTTCTATTTATCCTAAAGATACTGATCCTCCCCTCTTCATCACTAAATACATCAATCAAACCCACATCAAAAGGGTGATGATTGATGGAGGAGATAGTATTAAAATTATCTCCTCTCATGCTTATGACCAACTCCAACTACCAAAGAATATCATGTCAAAAACCTTAGTGGTCCTTCATTCTTTTAGTGATACTATGGCCACAACCTTGGGCACAGTCATCCTCCACATTTTTTTGGGACCTTGCACACTTCCATAGCTCTTTTATGTCATGGAAGGTGAATTTTAATATAATTTCTTACTTAGATTCCCTTGGATCCATGCCATGATTTGTGTCCCATCCACCTTGCATCAATGTGTCAAATTTGAACATGAAGGTTAGGTCATCACTATACATTTGAACCTAGTCCTTTTGCATCTTACAACATGACATATCAACCTAATGATGTTCTTCTAAAATTTTCACCCACCTCACCACCAACCAATAATAACCCCACCTCTATGATTGATGAAGCTTCAATTATCTCATCTATCCCTTCTTCTCAGATTCCAATACAGGAACCCTTAGAGCCTACATTCCAACATCTCTTGATAGGAGAGTATCATCTTTTAGCCTTAAATGCCTTCCCTACTCCTTAAGAGTATGGGATCCTTAACCATGATACTAATATCAGAACCATTATTCCTTTTAGGCTTCCCAACCACCAAACCGATTCATCTATGGGGACTCAATTATCCATTTTTCACTTACTCCACCACCTCTTTTATCTGACCATTTACTTCTAATTTCTCCTATTTAGACAAACTAGATTTTTCTAGACTATAACTTCATAGGTGTGCTTAGAAAGGATTCAACCTAGGTTGTTATGAATAAGAACCCCAAGAGTTACCTTTGATTAATATCTAAAAACCTCATGAATTATTTAGCCTTGGGTTCGTATCACTAGAAGAACCCACTATTTCACCCAAACCCATCACCACCATCAAGGAGGGCATCCCCTCACTAACCCCATCTCCTTTAAAGTCTAAAGATTTAAAAATCATCCCTCCTAACACTTTTTTAGTCAATACCATTAGTTTGGGCCCCCTGACCTATCAAAAAGATGGCCAAACTAAAATCTTTCCTCTAATTCATCTTGAAATGGTATAAAATGATTATCCTACCATACATACCATCCAAAATTAGGATGATGATTATATTCTCACCTATCTTGGTGTGGAGGATTATTTTATCCACAAATATTTTCTTCCTAAAAATCATACCATGTTGAATAAATCCACTATCAATGTCAACTTGGGTACTCAAAACATTCCCCACCTTCTAAAGATTGGTCAATCCTTAGATTCCTTGAAGAAAAATGATTACCCTTCCTTCCTTTATGACCATCACATAGAATTTTCTTGGTCTTATTAGTATATGCCCAAGATCAACCCATCCAAAGCCCTCCATAACATCATCATCCATATTAATGCCTAGTTGGCTAGGCAAAAAGTTCATAGAATGCACCCTCACATCACCCTTCTATTCAAAAAAGAGATTTAATTCCTCTTATCTATCAACTTTGTCTAACACATTGACTATCCTCAATGGGTTTCTAACATCATTCTCATCACCAAGCCCATAGGGGGACTTTGCCTCTGTATTGAATTTTTTGACCTCAACCTTACTTGCCCAAAGGATGGCATCCCTTTGCCTAGCATTGACCAACTTGTTGATCTTACAGATGGCCATGAGATGTTATCCCTCATGGATGGTTTCTCAATATATAATCATGTTTTGATTTCCCTTTAAGATTAAAATAAGACTTCTTTCATCATCCCATGGGGAACCTTTTGTTATTGGGTCATTCCATTTGGTCTAAAGAATGCTAGAGTAACCTACTAGCATGCGATGACCCACATCTTCCATGATATCATCCATAAAATCATAGAGTATTATGTATATGATCTCTTTAAAAAATCCAAATATCACAAAGATCATGTAGATGTTCTCAAAACCATATTTGAACACCTAATCCACTTTTATGTCTAACTTAGCCCCAAAAAATGTATTTTTAGGGTCCTATTTAAAAAGATTCTAAGCTTTAATGTCTCTCTTTGAGGAATCAATGTAGACCCTACCAAAGTTAGATAAATATTGGTCATGACACCTATAATCCATCTTAAGCAACTCTATAGCCTATAGGGGAAGATCCAATCCATCCATCGCTTCATCCCTTAGTTATTAGATAGATGCCAACCCTTATACCATCTTCTCAAGAAATATACATCTTGTAAGTGGACTAAGGAATGTCAACAAGCCTTTGATTCACTCAAAAAGTACCTTATTTCTCCACCCATTCTTACCCCTCCTAAATAGGATCAACCTTTCTATTTTTATATATCCACCACTAATCATTCTTTAGGGGTAATGCTCATTCACCATGATGAAAAAAATAAATACCAAGTTATCTACTATATAAGTTGAACATTTATACAGTATGAGACTCAATATACCCATACCAAGAATATTTGTCTTGCCTTATTATTCATGGCTACCAAAATTCATCATTACCTCCTCAATCACAAAACCTATGCCATCACCCAAACTAACCCACTCAAGTACATATACTCTAAACCATACCAAAACTAGCATATGGATAAGTGGCTCATACTCCAAGCTAAGTTTGACCTTGATTTCCTCTAGTAGAAGTCTACTAAAGGGAAAGTAATTGTTGATAAATTTGCTAAAGCTCCTTTTCTAGATAACCAACCACTTCTTCTTGTACTTTTAGAAGAGTCCATCATGACTCTATCTCAAAAGGACATCACCTACCAAATGACCATGTTTTTTGATAGATCAAATAGTCAGTGAAATGGGGGTACCAAAGTTATTCTCATTCCCCTCAATGATGAACCTCTTCCCCTCTCTTTCAAACTTGATTTTGATTATACAAACAATATGGTTGAGTATGAATCCCTAGTAATAGGTCTCCAAACTGCTCTAGCCTTGGGAGTTAAAATAATTAGTGTGTTTAGTGATTCCCAACTTATGGTCAACCAAGTCCATGGATCTTACCAATGTAAGAATGATGTCTTGAAAAGGTAAAAATAACTATTTTATATACTTTTGACATCATTTTATCATTACCTTATCAAGTATATTCCATGATTTATCAACAAATTTATGGACACGATAGCTTCCCTTGCTTCCTAAATCCCATCTCAACCTTCTAATTCCAACTCTTTGTCACTATTCATCACTTTATCACACCCTCTCATATGAAATTTAACCTTCCTACCATTTTTAGTGTGGAGGAATCTCCATTATATATTTGGTACGAGTAAACCTTTGACTACCTCAACCTTGGCATCATTCCTCCCAACCTCTCAAAGAATTCCCAAAGAGCCTTTGTATAGATTACCTCTTGTTATACCCTACTAGGGGGAATCCTTTACAAATGTGGTTTTGAAAACATATTTCTATATTTCATTCACATTCATGAAACTTCTCATGCTATCAATAAAACACATGACAAAATCTATGGGGGCCACTTTAGTGGTTTAGTTGTCACTACATATAATTTTTGCCTCAACTACTATTATCCCACCCTCAACCAAGACTATTATGATTATGTAAAAAAGCGTGTTAAATGTCAACAACATGCCAACTTACATGTGCCGGCCCATGGCCTTCAAGTATCCAAGGAATTTTGGCCCTTATCACAATTGGGACTAGATCTCATCGAGGAAATCAATCCTCATTCCTCTCAATGACACCACTCTATCATCACCACCACCAACTATTTCACCAAATGGGTGGAGACCATTCCTCTCATTTTGACCAAAGCAAAAAATATTGTGGATTTTATCAACAATCATATCATCTATTATTTTGGTTTTCCCCATAAGATCATCAATGATAATGGCAAATCCTTCAAAAATAAGAAATTCTAAGGTATTTGTGATGCATTTGGCATCAAATTAGGCTTTTCCTTGCCTTACCATCCATTAGCAAGTGGACAGGTGGAAGCCTCTAACAAAGTCCTTAATAAAATGTTAACCAAATTCATCAGTACTTCTAGTCAAGATTGGCATTTTCACATCCCTTTCTCTTTATGGACCTATCATACTAGAGTTTGAACATCTACAGGTGCTACCCCTTTCTCTCTGATCTTCAAAGTAGAGGAAATTTCACCTCTTGAAGTCCAATATTCCATCTCTTCACATATCCTTACAAGACATCATTTTTGAGAGTGACTATCATCAAGAGTGTCTATCATTACTTGATTTACTTGATGAATGCCACCTAGATATGCTTAACCATCTTTGTGTCTATCAAGAGATAATCAAGTGCACCTATAAAAAGCACCTTAAATAATGAGAATTAAACATTGGATATCTCATCTTAAAGGAAAATAAACATGTGACCAATCTGGAGAAAAGAAAGTGAGGTAAGTTTTCTTTCAATTGGCTTGGACCCTACATCATAACCCATAAGTATGGATTAGGAACTTATCATTTGTCCTCTTTCGAAGGCAAACCAGAACTTGAGATACTCAATGCTTTGCATCTACATATTTTATTTTATTAAACAAGGATAAAACTCACCTTTTTGTCTAACTTAAGCTCATCCCTTGATTTACCAAAAATTTCATCTCCCTCACATCTTCATCCTACCCCATTAAGTACAACTGATTATCATATATAACCATGTTATTAACCATCACAATCATAGCCTAATCCTAAATATGGGTACCAAGGATTTACCCATAACATGGTTTTCATGGATACTTTTCATCCTTAATTAGATGGAATCCCATGGTCATTATCCCTCAAAACCACCTCTTTCAACTATAATTATCCTACTTGTGCTCTAGGTTTTGCCCTCATAAAGGTAAACATATAATCTTGAATAAACTTGTCCATGTCTAAACCTAACATCAACACAATTTGGGATTCCTGAATTTCACTTGGGTCAAATATCTCTAGCACACAAACTACTCCCTTGAAGGAAAACTATCCAAAATCTAAATTACTTAAAACATAGACTGCTCCCTTGAAGGATAGCTACCAAAATAAACAAATCCAAATTAAGACCACTCCCTCAAAGGATGGATAAGTCAAATTTGTCAAATAAATAATTTGAAGCTTCTCTCATCGATTAGCTTCACAAACTTTTCACAACCAAGCAACAAAAGACCCTACATCAAAATTAGAACAAGCTATCCTAAGAAGGCTACAATCAATTTTCATATCCATCATTTAACAGACTTCTTGCATTGATTAGTCTACACCTTGAATATGACATGGAATTGTCTATTATGGTTCTTAGGTCACCTATATAAGGGGCAAACCAACCCTTAGGGAGATTACACTACCCTTCATATCACCTACCATCCATCTCCCCTTTGTACCATATACAAATCAAGGGATTCAGAGCTTACTTGACATAATGTGATCAAGGTGTAATTTTATCAACTAATGCATGCTAATGTGAATTATTTGAAAGGATTATGTTCCTTAAGTCAATATAACTTTAGGT
This sequence comes from Torreya grandis, assembly GCA_037957365.1. NCBI lineage: Eukaryota > Viridiplantae > Streptophyta > Pinopsida > Cupressales > Taxaceae > Torreya > Torreya grandis. Next base: position 135,655 of record JARHVA010000402.1, on the reverse strand, counting down.
TTTATTTTGTCTCTACTAATGAAGAAGCATCATGCCTTTTTTGTCATCCTCTCATAATTGGTTCAAATATTCATTTAGATGTATGTCTTATGATTCTCATCCCTTTTTTCCCACATCTAGTTTTATTATCTAGCTTAATTTGTCTAACCACATCATAACCATAATAAAGAACATCATCATCATACCTATAAACCAATCATCATAAACATCATGACCATAAACATAATAACCATCATAAGAACAATAACCACCTATCATCAACATCATAACAACAACCATAATCAAACCATCACATTTTAATAAAACATCATAAACCACATCACATCTATAATCAAAACATCCTAACCATGTATGGAACATCCTAATCATCATCATAATTGTTGACCATTTTTTGCCCAATAGGGCAAAAATTCAGTCCCCTTCTTCCCCTACTATTCAAGGCGAATTCATTTTTTGATTTTGCACAAGTCTAGGAATTTATATAGACTCTACAGAGCTTGTTTTTCTACAGACTCTATAGGTGAAATCCTTGGTAGATGAGGAATCAGTTCAAAAAGTGTTGGGGTTTACAAGGATCTTTTGGGTCTTCATCTAAAAAAAATTGACAAAGAAGGTTGGCATCTTTGAACCATTAAACCATTGCTTCAATTCACAGCCTTGGTTCAATTTGCAATTCAATTAGCCTTGTTTCAAGCCTTGGCTAATTATTTCAAGTCTATCACTTCAACTTCAAGCTTGGGTTCAATCTTCAAGTTCATCGCTTTAGTTCAACAAAGGGTTCAACGGCCTTGGCTCAGTAGTCACTTGAACTGTTGAACTATTGAATTGGTTCAACGAGTGGGTTCAACATTTTAATTCAAAGGCTTTAGTTCAATGCCTTGGTTCATTGGCGAAGTTCAAATGCCTTGGTCCATCACTTAGTTCAACACTTCAGCTTAGCTCAACACTTTGGCAAGTTTATCGGTGCACAGCGTTAAACAATTGAACCGGTTCAATTGCTTGGTAACACTTTAGTTCAATCACTTGGTTCAATGTTCCAGTTCAATGCATAGGTTCAATGGCTGAGGCAAGTGAGAAGAGTTCAAAGGCTTTTAGTTTAATGGGCTTGGAGTGTAGCTTTAAACCATTGAACCAGTTCAAGTGAATGGTTCAATGGCTTGGTTCAAGTGAACGGCTCAATAAGGAGATCCAACGAATGGTTCAATCAGCTCGGTGCACAGTCTTGAACCATTGAACCAAAATTTTGGTTCAATAGGTTGGTTCAATGGCTTGGTTCAAGGGTGTGCCCTATAGTCAGAGGGAAGTTCAAAGTCTAGAAGCCCTTGTAGAGGATAGAGAGAGTTTCAAAGAGTCTAAAGAAAAGGAAAAGGAGTGGCCAATTCCTATAGACTTTTGTTTGTAGGAAAAAAACTTGAAACGAAAGCTTGTGAAGCAGAAAAGCCACAAAAAAGGGCCCGATGAACTTTGCCAAGGATGGTGACATCTCAAAAAGCATCAAATTTTACATCAAGGAAGCTAGAGCATGGAAAGAATCAAGTGGAAACCACAGAGGACTTCAACATGCTTTTTTAGGAGCACTGAAATGTGCCATGTGTCCTCTATAGGGCTTGGTAGAAGTTGACAGGTGGCAACATCCATGGGTTTCTTCTTAGCTTCAAAGAAGACTATGGTGGGCTTGAATTAGTTACTAGGAGATATGTGGAGTGTGCCAAGTGTTAGCATCTGTTAAGAACTATAAAAGGACCTAAAAGTTTCTTTAAGGTAGCTAAAGGCTTTGTAGAAGTGACCACATGCCAACTTCTACCTGACTCTCAAAAGGCCCTCTATTGTAAGCGGATGCTGCCACATCCCATTATCATCTTGATGGAAGCTAACACATGTCAACGTCTATATTTAAAAATGTCTTTTAGGTGCCCAAGCAGTGGATTATGACACGTGCCAAAGGTAGATGCACTCTCAGCAAAAGGGGAAAAGTAGGGAGTTGAAGGAGAGTCCAGGGGTGATGGGCCCAAAGATGTCAAATTTAAAGTTGTAGAAAAGCCATTGGTTTTTAAATGCCCAAGCACTAACCATGGAATGATCCCAAAGAATGCAGTGACCCACCAAAATATTGCCCCTGAGGGTTGAAGGAGCGAAAAAGGACAAAGAGCCCAGAGAATAAAGAGTAGGCAGATAGTGTGGCTAATAAATTCAAATCTTGATAGCAAAATGGCCATCACATAGAAGCAAATGAAGCAATCCAAGTGACATAGGAAGGTGTCAAGAAGTTATTTTAGTGGTTGATATAGTGCCTACCATGTGGTCATCAAAGAGGTACAACAGTGGTCGACGCAACTGGTTTTCTTTAATATGCACTGCAAAGCATGAAAATGGCACGACTAATAAATTCAAATCCTGACAGTAGAATGGCCATCACACAGAAATAGACAAAGCGATCCAAGTGATGCAAGAAGGTGTTGATTCAAGAAATTATTTTAGTGGTTGACACAGTGCCTACCATGGGTCATTTGTAAAAAAGGGTGCCAAAAGGCCCCTTTTCTTCCTCTATATATTGGAGACTTATCTTTGAGAAATCATTTTCCACATTTGTAAGGCATAGCCCTAACAAATTTTCACCTAAATCAATAAACACATTTTTTGCCTTTATCCTAGTTAGAAATCTTTGTGTATGTCTGAGTGTTAGTTTGTGTTTAGTCATTGCTTCTTGATGCTTCCACAAGTTCAACACCAACATACCTGGTGTCTATAAGATGCCATTTCTGTAGCTAACAAGGAGAGCTCTATTTATATGTGTGGGAATAGAAGAAATTACTATACAATGTGCTTTTCACAAGCACCTTTGGTGAATCTCTATCCTCTGTATTTTCTATTAAAGCCTCCCTACCAAGTTTCTTGCAGCCTAGTCCTTCTGCCAATTTAAAGTGTATGTATGTGTTTGTTTGATATTAAGTGTGAATGTGAGAAGGTTAGATCATTTTTGGTGCATCACCTCCTTTAGATTAGTTTATTTTTTCTACAATCTCTCTCCCTTTTCATCCCCCCATTATATATCTATATATATATATATATATGTTAGCACTTACTGAAACAAATTAGATGCATCAAAGGGAGCTAGACCTTACCTAGAGACTCTCCCCTCCAGCTTTGCCAGTCCCACAAGTGAGAGGGGAGTTTCCATTGTTGCGTGTGGAAGGCAGGAGCTCAACCTCCTTACCCCAGGTGCAATCCACTGTGTCAACAATTTTTGGCATGCCCAGTGGGACAAAATTTTACAACTCAATAAGGTTTCAGGATTGATACTGGTCCTATTACAACAAATCAAATATTTTTAGCATCTGGTGACTCCACTAGTAAGATTTTTAGTTTTCCAATCAAGGACCAGTCTGACTTCCTATGCCTAAAGTCACCACATGATCTACTAATAAGGGTGTCCCTTTTGAATTCATTAAATTACCTCTCAACTCAGCAAAGTGACTGAGGTTCAAAGGGACTCATCCTTATGTAGTGAGTCATCTTCCCAGTCTGGCTACAGGGGTTTCCTTCATAGGAGAAGTACCCCATTTGAATCCCCTTATAGCTATGGCACTACCCTTTGTAACCTTTCATGGTTAGAGTCCCTTGAACCTCTAGCATTATGACCCAATTCCAAGAGTAGTCCTCAAAAGTGTGCCTCCCTTCAATGGAGAGGGGCCCATTATAGCTATTAAACACATTAGAAAAATTGCTAACCTCTACAATATTCACAATGTCACAGAGGAAAATATCACAATCAGATTGCTAGCATTGTCTCTCAAGGGCAAAGCTCTTGATTGGTATGGGACTTTGCCTGTAAATTTAATCCATTCTTGGAATGAATTGGGTACTCAATTAATGGATCATTTTGGAGAAAAGAGTGACCATCTCTTGCTTGCTGAGCAGTTGACGACCATGAAGAGAGCCCCACATGAATATATGTAGGATTTCAACATGCAATTTTAGAAGACTTGGGATAGAATCCCCTTTTTGGTAAGACCAACTACTAGCTATGATTTCTTATATTATTTAAGAGCATTAAACAGTGATATTGTTGTTATGATACAATCCATGGGAGGACATGTGCTACCTGCTGCCTATGACATAGCCATAGCAGCTAAAACTTGCTTAGTACAGGCTAGGAAAATAGCCCCTAGACCCCATATGCCACTTTTTCCAGAAATGCTACCTCTAATTTAGGCTATTGCTCCCACATTAGCTCCTCTACCTAGCATAGAGAAACCAACTGTTGCTCCATCCAATGAGCTTCATGAAGTTAAGAGTATGTTGCAGAGTATGTCAAATGAACTTATAGTTCTTAAAAGGAAGCAATCTCAAAGCAACAGACCAAACCAAGGATACCAATAATATGGTCAAGCTCCAAGACCCCCTTTCTAAAATTACAATCAAGGACAGGGTCATCTTACTCAAACCAAACCTTTCCAAGGCTACAACCCAAGCACCCCTTCATCATCTAAGGCTATGGTTCCCATTCAAAACAATTTGATGCAGGAACAACCAAGTTGTTCAACCATGAGATATGGTTAGGAGCAAGCTATTTATATAATTGAGATGATGGGTTGTTACCCAAATGTGCTTGACAATCAGGCAGTTGCTCATTCCCAAGTCTTCAAGGCTCCAATGCAACCCAACACAAGCAGCAGTCAAAGTCATCCTGACTCTACTCTTATGAACCACTTGGAAGGTGAGTTTTGTGTAATCAATTATGTGGGTGTTACATACAATCAGGCTAACTGTGTTACAGCCAACACAAAATCCAAAGGGAGAGCTATGGAAGAAACTCAAGTAGCTATTCAAACGTCCACACCATCTCTTCCACCACAAGTGAACTAGAAATTCCCAAATTTTAAGCCACCAATTGGACATTCAGCTCCCCGCCCTATGCCTTAGAAGCTGCAAGCGACCCCAAAGAAAATATGGAAGGAAATAATGCTCAGATCAACATGGTAGACCAGGTGAAGAAGCTGCACATAAATATTTCCTTGTGGGATCCATTATCAGTACTGGGTGTGTCAAATGGAGTCATTATAAGCTTTCCCTTTGATCTAGGAGGGTTTCAAAAATACATGGTTAGTTATATATAGTAGGTTGCTTTCAATTTTCCCTAAGTGTTGTTTGCACAATTAGTTTTCTTAACTTTGTGTGTGTTTTTCTTTTCCATTTGAGGTGAATCTGCATGATTGGTTCTAGATTTATCAGAGCTACTTCTGATCTTTAAGTTACAATCTGACCCCATGCCCAATGGATTTTTAAGGCAACTGGCTTCTAAGCATAGCATGCATGCTTCCCCTAGGAGTCACCAATTTGTTGACCATTTTTTTCCCAATAGGGCAAAAAATTAGTCCCCTTCTTCCCCTATTTTTCAAGGCCAATTCAATTTTTGATTTTGCACAAGTCTAAGAATTTCTACACACTCTACAGAGCTTATTTTCCTATAGACTTTGTAGGTGAAATCCTTGGCAGATGAGGAATCAGTTTATAAAGTGTTGGGGTTTACAAGGCTCTTTTAGGCCTTCATCTAAAAAAAATTAACAAAGAAGGTTGGCATCTTCGAACCATTGAACCATCGCTTCAGTTCACAACTTTGGTTCAATCAGCCTTGTTTCAGGCCTTGGCTCATCATTTCAAGTCTATCACTTCAACTTCAAGCCTGGGTTCAATTTTCAAGTTCATCATTTTGGTTCAACAAAGGGTTCAATGGCCTTGGCTTAATATTCGCTTGAACTATTGAACCATTGAACCGGTTCAACGGGTGGGTTCAATGTTTTAGTTTAAAGGCTTCAGTTCAACATGTTGGTTCAATGCCTTGGTTCATTGGCAAAGTTCAAATGCCTTGGTCCATCACTTAGTTTAATGCTTCAACTTAGCTCAACACTTTGGCAAGTTTATTAGCATGTAGCATTTAACCATTAAACCAGTTCAATCAGTTGGTTCAACACTTTGGTTTAATCACTTGGTTTAACACCCAGTTCAACATGCAGGTTTAATGGCTGAGGTGAGTGAGAATAGTTTAAAGGCTTTTAGTTTAATGGGCTTGGTGTGTAGCTTTGAACCATTGAATCGGTTCAAGTGAATAGTTCAATGGCTTGGTTCAAGCGAATGGTTCAACAAGGAGATCCAGTGAATGGTTTAATTGGCTCAGTGCATAGTCTTGAACCATTGAACTATTAAACCAAAATTTTGGTTCAACGGGTTGGTTTAATGGCTTAGTTCAAGGGTGTACCCTACAGCTAGAGGGTAATTCAAAGTCTAGAAGCCCTCATAGAGGACAAAGAGAGTTTCAAAGAGCCTGAAGAAAAGGAAAAGGAACGGCCAATTCTTGCAGACTTTTGTCCATGAGAAAAAATCTTGAAACAAAAGCCTACAAAGCAAAAAAGCCACAAAAAAGGGCTTGATGAACTTTGCCAAGGATGGTGATGTCTTGAAAAGCATCAAATTTTACATCAAGGAAGCTAGAGCATAGAAAGCACCTAGTGGAAACTGTGGAGGACTTCAACATGCTTTTTTAGGAGTAGTAGAATGTGCCACGTGTCCTCTACAGGGCTTAGTAGAAGCTAATAGGTGGCAACATCCATGGGTTTCTTTTGTTGGCTTCAAAGAAGATTGTGGTGGGCCTGAATGAGTTGTTAGGAGCTATGTGAAGTGTGCCAATTGTCAGCATCCACTAAGAACCAGAAAAGGACCCAAAAGTTTCTCTAAGGTAGTTAAAGGCTCTATAGAAGTGACTATGTGTCAACTTCCACCTGACTCTCAAAAGGCCCTCTAATATAAGCGAATGCTGCCACATCCCATTATCATCTTGATAGAATCCACCACATGTCAACGTCTACATTTTAAAGTGTCTTCTAGGTGCCCAAGCAATGGATTACGACATGTGTCAAAGATAGATGCACTCTTAGCAAAAGGAGTAAGGCAGGGAGCTGAAGGAGAGTCCAGGGGTGACGGGCCCAAGGACGTCAAATTTAAAGCTACAAAAAAGCCATTGGTTTTTAAATGCTCGAGTGCCAACCATGGAATGAGCCCAAAGAATGCATCAACCCACTAGAAGATTGCCCTTGAGGGCTAAAGGAGTGGAAAATGACAAAGAGCCCAGAGAACAAAGAGTAGGTGAATGGTGTGGCTAATAAATTAAAATCCTGACAGTAGAATGGCCATCACATAGAAGTAGATGAAGTAATCCAAGTGATGCAAGAATGTGTCAAGAAGTTATTTCAGTGGTTGACATAGTGCCTACCATGTGGTCATCAAAGAGGCACAATAGTGGTCGAAGCGATTGGTTTTCTTCAATATGCACTATAGAGTAGGAAAATGGCACAACTCATAAATTCAAATCCTAATAGTAGAATGGCCATCACGCAAAAGTAGACGAAGTGATCCAAGTGATGCAGGAAGGTGTCGATTCAAGAAGTTATTTTAGTGGTTGACACAGTGCCTACCATGGGTCACTTGTAAAAAAGGGTGCCAAAAGGCCCCTTTTCTTCCTCTCTATATTGGATACTTGTCTTTGAGAAATCATCTTCCACATTTGTAAGGTGTAGCCCTAGAAAATTTTCACCTAAATCAATAAACGCATTTTTTGCCTCTATCCTGGTTAGATATCTCTGTGTATGTCTGAGTTTTAGTTTGTGTTTAGTCATTGCTTCTTGATGCTTCCACAGGTTCAACACCAACATAACTGGTGTCTACAAGATGCCATTTCTGTAGCTGATAAGGAGAGATCTATTTGGAAGTGTAAGAATAGAAGAAATTACTATACAGTGTGCCTTTCACAAGCACCTTTGGTGAATCTCTATTCTCTGTATTTTCTATTAATGCCTCCCTACCAAGTTTCTTGCAGCCTGGTCCTTCTGTCAATTTGAAGTGTATGTTTGTGTTTGTCTAATTTTAAGTGTGAATGTGAGAAGGTCGAATCATTTTGGGTGCATCACCTCCTTTAGAGTAGTTTGTTTTTTCTGCAATCTCTCTCCCTTTTAATCCCCCCATTATGTGTGTGTGTGTGTGTGTGTGTGTGTGTGTGTGTGTGTGTGTGTGTGTGTGTGTGTTAGCACTTATTGAAAAAATTAGATGCATCAAAGGGAGCTAGCCCTTACCTAGAGACTCTCCCCTCTAGCTTCACTAGTCCCATAGGTGAGAGGGGAGTTTCCATTGTTGCGTGTGGAAGGCAGGAGCTCAACCTCCTTGCCCTAGGTGTAATCCACTGTGTCAACAATAATATTACCACATATCTATAATCACATCCAAAATCTACAACATCATAACCATAATCATAATAAAACATCATCATAATCATATATAAAACAAAGAATCACATGACCATAATCATGTTTCACCATTCATTATAACCATAAACATCATCACATGCCTAAGTTAGTGAGTCTACATCTCAGAAGCATAATCATCATAAATCACAACTATAAACCATGAACCATGGACCATAATAAAACATTTATATATCATCATATACATCATGTCTCATCAACATAAAATAATACATATAATCATATACCTCTCTTTCTTAAACATTTACATCTCGGTACATTGGCACATAAGACAATATCAAAATCATGTACATATACATCTATATCATAACATATCATATCATATCATGCCCTTAGGATATTGATACCACCTAGTGTCTGCCCCCCTAAAGTGTCTGTCTGCCCACTCACTGAAGTAGCCCACTAACTTGGAGTCACTACACTTACACCACTCATCAAGTTGGATCTATACTCACCCCATTAGGGTTCTTCTAAACACTACATAAAAACTATGGCCTCATAATATCATAATCCTCAATAGTAGCCAAGTACCATGCTATAGGGATACTAATTGGTGTTTTTAATAGTATTGAAGCTACCCCTCCATCATATCTCGTAGAGTCCCTCTCCTAGGTCACCAAGGCTAGTGTGGTCTTGGCCTAGTCTCTCACTTATCATAGTCATCCCCTAACCTTGTAATGTCACAATTTATCCCTGTAATGTAGCCACATGTCATTATAATGATATGATTTATGCTTGTGCAATGGTTAGTACCACTCATACCTTTTCCTTAGGGCCACCACCCTATACTTATACCTATGGACCCATACTATCTGGGTCCATATCCATGGGCTTCCTAACCCCATCATCCCATCTAAAATCATATGCTACATAAATGGCCTGATACCATGCTAAATACCCATCAATAAAATTGGCATCATCAATCTCTACCCTGATTGGCATCTCCTTGTGATCTAGAAACACCTCTTCTAGTTGTGGATCAAGTAGTAAAAATTCAACATCCTCCCTCCTATACCTTAATAATAGACCTAGGATCCCCTGTACTATGCCAAATTGCCTACAAACTCTATCAAATAGGATGAGCTTAGTCTCACCCTCTCTCCTCCCATAAATCCACCTCTAGCTTTGCATTAACAAAATATGATGAGTGTAGTGGTCCCACCTTGAAAAGTCCACATACAACCTCTAGACCACATCTCCAACCACCAAGGCCCCCAACACCCCCTGAACCAATCTATGTCTTGTATGCCTCCTCCAGCTCCTGTAAGTGCATAATCACCCCTCCATTACATAAAGCCCACCCTGAAGTTCATCTAGGCATATCCTTCCCATGGTAGACCCATTAGACTTAAGACCCTAACATGCTCATAAGCTTAATAATGCAAAATAAATCCCACACTGATGCCATATTTTTTATGAGCTTGAAACCCCCACAATTCTCTATATATATAAACTATAAAAATGGGGGCCCACCTAAAAATTGTCTGAGAAAGAAACATCTCCACCAAAACTCCAAGTAGTAGATATGGAAACTAGCCACTAATCAAATCTGGAAATGCAAAACATGACACTACCATCATCATCATCATCAACCATCTATCATCTTTGGCTCTCTGATATAAAGGTGTGTAACTAAACCCTCTGGCATGACATCTCATGAATGTATGATCATTACAATATAAGAGATCCATATGATCATCTCTTTCCTCACTCTCAATATGATATATATTCTCTTCCCAAATGGGCAGCCATGTAATCCTATGTACATCCTCTAGCAGGATGGTCATCTTAGCCATCAATAATAGAAACATGTTTATAGTCAAATCCCATCTCTTGATGAAGGCTATGATCATCACCCTATCTCATAGTACATGCTAAAAGTGCCTCATCTTACTAAGGCTAACCTCTTCCATGTACATCTATTCATCATCAATCATCCCTTTATCGATCTCCATAAATATCTAAGGGACATGATCCTATATCTAGATTTGATTTTGTGCCTATAAAGTTCAAATTAGAAAACACACTTAGTTTTTTATTTAACTACTTCACCCATGGACACTATCCTTTTTAGCCCCCTTCACCCTACCTAATAACATCTAATTTTTTCTTATCTCAACTATATCAACATATATTTATAACCTACCCTACCTTTAACCTATTACCTTAATTACAAAACCATATCCTTAAGCCTACCCTTAACCCATTCTGCCTTAACCATGTTATCCTAAAACATTCTAACTCAACCTTAGCATCTTTTACCCTTAACCTATTTTACCTTAACTACATTTCCAAGCAAAAACACATTCTAACATCAAATTTTTCCTTAAAATTTTCTGACCACTTGGTCGACTACCAATGGTCACTATGATCACTGATGGTTAGTTGATCCTTTAACATTCAATCTTTGACCATCGATAGTTGACTACAATCATCAACAGTTAGGTATGACCACTAATGATTATTATGTGTGACCTCTAGTGGTAAATACCCATCCATACCTACCAAAAACTAACCCAAATCACCCCCTTTTTAATACCTAACTACCCTTATTTTGACCTCTACCCTATCCCCAAACTACATACATCCCTAATTTTGATTTTTGCTTGCTAAATTTTAACAAATAACAATAAAACCTATAAAATAGGATAACAACCAAAAAACCTCCCCAAATTAACAATAAACTAACCAAATTTAACTATTCTAACAAATTAAGGTAGAACCTACCTCATTCCTCAATCATCATCAAGGAAAAGGCCTCACTCCCACTAATTGATCACATCCTCATCTACCTTGTATCCTCATTCCCACACTCAACTCAACATGCCTCAACCACCAGTCAACCACCAATCAACCAATCACACAATCAATAATTGACCCTACGTTAGCACCCTTGTGTAAAATGCCAAAATTGCTAAGCATGGAAGTTAGTGAGTCAAAATCAATAGTAAAAATAACTTTCCCCTTTTTAATTTTTATCCCTAGAGTTTTAGGGTTTTTCCTTGACTGTCGATGGTGAGGGTGACCATTGACAGTTGATTTTGGGACCCTTGAGCATCGATGGTCATGATGTCCCCCTTTCTAAACCATTTTGGCACCTACACTTTTATAGCCCCTTTAGAGACCACCTTCTCTATAAACCAACCATGAACCATTAGATAACACCCTCTCCAACCAACCATGTCAACCTTAATGATCGGCCATTTTGGCCTGAACTATTGCATATTTTATGATGACCTTACCTTGGTCTTTTTGATCACACTAGCCAACATTTCCATGTTGAACATTTAAAATTTCACCACCTAATGCACACCAAACCATTTGTTTTTTCACAAGAGCTCTTCCTACCTTAGATACCTATAAAAACACTAACCCTATCTAGGAGACTTGATAGGAATAACCTAATCAGCTATGATTAATGTTGGGAACTAGTTACCTTGTCACTTATCCTTCTAAAATTGACCTTATTTTTACCAATCATGGTAACTTAGTCTCTATGTGATCTTGGATATCAGACTTAGTCACATTTTATGTGCATGTTTGCCCTTTAAATGCCCAACCTTTTTTTCACCAACCTCATGACTCACCATAACCACTTATCAAACCTGTATCTAATTTGGTTTTACCTCATTGACTCTTGACTTAAGGGGGAACACTTCATCCCATGCTCATAGAATCCAAACCTTAGACCATCAATTCATTTTTTTTACATATTGATGACACAAATTGCATAGAAAAATGGGGTAAAATGTAGACATTAGAATTTTACACACTATAGTTCCAAATGTTAAAACACTCCTAGATCAAACCATTACCCAACCTCTAACCATGACCTTAGGTTAGGTTAGATAATTATATAATAAACTTACTAACTAGCTCCCTTCTTACCCAACTCAACCTTCAACCCTTGACCATTGACGGTTAGCTTAATCACCAATGGTCACCCTAATCATTAACACACCAGTTGTGGACAGGTTAACATGGCACAATTCAATATGTTCCTTACCTGATGTTAACACATCATGATGCATCAAAATTAGCAACCTTAACCTCCTTTAAAACCTTATACCTCCATCTCTCTTTTCTTATAAAAGGTGGGAAGTAAGAGATGAATAGGGATTCATAATCCACAATTAGGAATTCTCGCACATAGGTGATCAAGCTATCAACCAACAAGTATTCCTTCTAGTAATTCAATAACTAAAATAGAGACCTAAACATCTATAAAACTTTATATTGAGCTAAAGTAACATTACTCTACAAAAATTTCTCCAAGATCAGCCATTAGCCATTAAGTAATAAAACAAGTATACTTTATATCTCTAGTTTTGTTATTTTGGTTTTTGAGCTCCTTACCTAAATCAAACCTTTATACATCTTAATTTATAACTATAAAACCCTTAAACAAACCACCAAACCAATCACTAACCCATTTTATAACATTTTTTTGAACACTTTCAGAATCCACAACAATCGTTGATGGTCACCCTAACTATTGATGGCTCCATACAACTATCGATGATCACCCAACTATCGACAATTAACTTAACCATTGATGGTTACCTTGACCACCGATGGTCACTATGGTAGGAAATAATAGTAAGTTATTTCTAACCCCTTACCCCCAAGCTAATCTAACCTTCAATGTCCCTACCTATTCATAAACCCCTACCTTATTTTCTAAACCTAACCTAACCTATTTTAGCACTATTATTGACCCATTATTACTATATTTAATTTAATTTGTTTTACCAAGCATCTATTTCTTCTTGTATTTCATTTTATTTATTTCTATTATTCGATGCAAATACTTTCATTTTATCTTTTTTAACTTAACTATTAT